>CM029664.1:6628528-6786028 GCA_017311315.1 Dendrocalamus latiflorus
TCAGACAACGCAGCAGGTCGATGGGTCCCACCGCCTATCACATCGCTTGCCTTGGTGGAGGTTGCACGATAGGTGACACGTGTCATCTGGCATTATTGCTGTGGTTGCAAAGGGGGCAAAAAATATAAATTAGAATGTAAGGGGCTAGATTTAAAAAATAATATAGGATCAGATATGTGTTGGATTCTGTCCTAGCTAAGGTCTATTCGCTTTCTTGTAGATAAGGTTGGGCGAGTATAACAATGGATCTATTCTTTTCGATTGTAGTTAGCGACTTATGTATGCGATTGTAGTTTTTATCTCTAAAATAGGTGTTTGTATGAACAAATCAAGTGTTGATTAACTAATAAGCTATTTTAAAAAAGCTATTTTGATAAATTATTTAAAAATGATAGATAAACCATCATGTTGGTTGTTGGTTCGTTTGAAAGAGACTATAAGCCGTCCGGTAGGCCGGCGGCAGCGCGGAGCAGATGACGCGTGGTACCTGCCACCCCATGAGCAGACCGGCAGGTGCCTTCCGCCCGCCCACCAGACGGCAGGCGCCTGCCGCTTGCCCATGGGACGGCAGGTGATTAAGCCAGCTTAATTACCTGTCTAATTCATAATTTATAATTTTTTAAATTTGTAAATATAGCAAATAAGCTCAAAAAATTATGATATTTTTTGTGAAGCTTTTTGAGGTATCATGGTATGTTGTGTAATTTTTTGCAATTTTTTGACTCCATATTCTGCTTCTAACAATTCTTGAAATGACACATAATTAACCAGGCGATTAAACAGTTATGCGCCGCTCTAAGAATTTTTAGAGGTAGTAAATTATTGTGAAAAATTAAGATTTTTTTGTGGAGCTTCCGTATATAGTGTGCTACATTGTGTAATTTTGAAATAAGTTTTTGCATCATTTTGCTATCTCTAAAAATTATTTAAGCAACGCATAATTAAATGTAGGGGTGGAAAAATAGCTTGAGGCTTGCGAGCCAGCTTGAGCTCGTTACGAGCCGAGCTGGCTCGGCTCGAGCTCGTAAATTTTTGAGCCGAGCCGAGCCTCCTTCGCAGCTCGCAAAAAAACGAGCCGAGCTCGAGCCGCTCGCGAGCTTTTTCGGCTCGCTGTTCGCCCAGGCCTCAGGCGGCCAGGCCCACCTGGCCCAGGCATTCCCTACTTTATCACTGCCGCCCCCCTTCCACTCGACAGGCGACACCGCGACAGCACATCCTCTTCCCCACTTTGCTTCCTTGGTTCCTCCGCACATCGGCATCGCCCTCCCCTTCCTCCGCACATCGGCATCGCCCTCCCCTTCCTCCTCGCATCCTCCCCGCCGTCTCTACTCCGGCAGCTCTCCCCTTCCTCCTCGCATGCTCCGCCACTGTCTCTACTCCGGTGGCCCTCCCCTTCCTCCGCTCGGCGCCGCGCCGGCCCTCCGCTCCGCCAGATCTAGGAGCTCCACCCCGACCGTCCGCTCCGCCCTCCGCTCGACGCCACACCGGCCCTCTGCTCTCCCTCCGCTCCGACCGGCCCCCGCTTTGCCAGATCTGGGCGACTGGGCGCTCCGCTCCGCCCTCCGCTCGACGCCACACCGGCCCTCCGCTCTCCCTCCGCTTGGTGCTGCGCCGGCCTTCCGCTCCGCCCTCTACTCGGTGCCGCGCCGGCCTTCGCCCTTCCGCTCCGCCAGATCTGGGAGCTCCGCCCTGGCCGTCCGCTCCGCACTCCACTCGGCGCCGCGCCGGCCCTCCAGCCCTTCGGCCGCTCCGCCCTTCATCGATTGATGTGTGGATGTGTGTGAATGTATTCCTGGTCTGTCTGTGTGAATGTGCCACTGCTTGCTCTGTGATTTTGTGAATGTGCCTCTGTTAACTTCGAGCCAAAATGGCTCGTTTGGTTATCTTCGAGCCAAAATGGCTCGTTCGGTTAACTTCGAGCCATTTTGGCTCGTTCGGGCTCGCAAGCCGGCTCGAGCCTCATCTCGAGCCGAGCCCCTCCCGTAGCTCGTTTCGGAAACGAGCCGAGCCAATTGTTCACCCGAGCCAGACCGAACTTGGCTCGAGCCGGCTCGGCTCGTTTCCACCCCTAATTAAATGGGTAATTAAGAACTAATGGCTGGGGCTAATGACCTGCCGTCCGGCCACTGTATGGCAGGCCTGCTGCCGCCCAATGGCCAGACGGCAGGTCATTAGGCCCAGCTCTATTAGTGCTTAATCATCCAATTTAATTACGCGCTACTCAAATAATTTTTGTAGGTAGTAAAGTGGTGCAACCTGCTAGGCTAGAAGAGCTCGGCTAATGACATGTCGAGCAATAGTAGCTCGACATCAGGCCGACCAGCGCTTTTGAGTAATTAGTTAGTCATTTAATTAGCACTAATCTTATTCAATTAGGACTAATCATAATTAATGGATACTAAGTGTAATTAATTAGCATGCTAACTAATTATGATTAGTACCTATTAATTGTAATCTGTACTAATTAATTATGATTAGCGCTAATACAAAGTTACACGATTCGTTTGACTGCTACTGAGCACGGGGCTCAGCAGGGAGCCAGGGACTAGCCAAGCCTCCCGTACAGGTGCCTGTCGAATTCGATAGATCTCCAGTGAAAATTAGATTTGTAAAACCGGACATTCCAAGCTATTTTTTTTAAAAAAAGTAGCTACAGTAAATTTTTTAATGCATTGCTCAAAAAGATCGTGCTCAACTGAATCTTTTTCACTCAGGACTCGTGAGTCACGACGACCGCGCCGCGGCAAGTGGATGGACGTGGAATGGATAACCTTCGCCTCTAGTAGTTTTGCTGTTCGCCGTGGGATGCTTGCATGGTGCTGGCTCACTAGACCCGGTCCTGCCGCGCATCCATCGCCCGCTGCTCGGCCTACCCCTACGCTTCCCTAGCTTTCTTCCTCGCTCGTTACCTAGTGGCCGTATAGTTTGTCGGATATGAAGCGGCAAAATGCATGGCCACGACTTGTCTACTGGGAGCTATCTTCCAAATTTCGTTTCTCTATTGTTTAAGTGAAGCGACTCATTTTTTTTATCGTTACGCTAAATCAAAATCAGACTCAAATCTAGGTGGTGATCGGTTCGGCTGAAAAGCTCATGGCTTATGGCTGAAAATACTGTAGCTGGCTGAAAAAAGTATTGTAGCTGACAGAGACTTATTTAGCATAATTAAATTTAAAAAATTTTAAAAATATAAAAAAACATGTTAACCCATTACGTATAATACAAACAAATACGGAAAAAAGAACCGGCAAAAAAGCTCAACAAAAAGCCAAAAGTTCAGAAAAAGACAAAACTTATGAATAGTGAAAAATAAGCCAGAAGCTAAAAGCCGAAGCCGAGTTGATCAGGGCCAAAGTCCCACAAAATTGATTCGTGCCCAAATTATCTTTTTTTTAGACAACTTACAGATCCTTTTTTCTCTTAGGACTTCACATGATTTGAACCAATTGACCTGAACTTAGAAATATGTTGGGGAAAGAATGAGTCTATTAGAACTATAGCAATGAACCAAACTTATGCCATGAAAAATACAAATATGTAAGGCTTGAGTGTGACAAACTGACAATAAGTCCCCTTGGCCTGTGTTTGATTAATAGTTTATGACTTCTTTTAAATATATAAATAAGATGATTTTTTATTATTTTTTAAAATAATTTATCGAAACGGTTTCTCGGTATTTATTTCATTCCCTCGAGTAACTCCCAGTAATACAAGGTAGAAGTATCAGTCAGTGACCGGGGACCTACGTTCTTAACACCGGCTTAAAGACGAGATCATGCATATCAATGCAAGAAGCAAATGCTTTGATAAACGACGACGAAAAATACTCAAAGACCAGTAGGCTAGCCAGGCGTCCTCTCCGGCGTGTCCTCGGCTCTCCTTTTCCCTTCCTGCTGGCTGCTCCACCCACTGTTGCTTTGCCATCGCTTTTGGTCGCAAGTAATTAGCAGCCAGTAGGCCCCTCGGCCTGTTTTGATGATGGCCTCTGCATCTTGGTCACAAAAAGAAAAAAAAAGTCTCATGGCCGTGCCGTCGGCTGCTCTGCTCGCCCTTTACTTCTCCTTCACAAGAACCCCAACAGCAACATTCCGAGATGGTCTACGGTGACTGACTCGGTGGGTTAAGAGAGGAACTACTAGACCAGCCGAGAGGTCGTCGATCAAAGTCTAGAGATGAAGATTTTTTATGGTGATCCGAGACTGTAACATGAATTTCCGGGGGGAAACTACGGCTTGTGCAGTCCGAGGGCCAGGTGATCGTCCATGACGTAAACAAGGATCGAAAAGGACAGTTTTATCGAGGAGAAAAAGAGAGAGAGAAAGATACAGACGAAAAAAAAATAAAGGGGAGAGAAAATAAAGACGCCCCCTGTCTCGTAGAACCGGACAGGGCAGATATTTCCTCCGCGCGAGGACACCGCACCGCACCAGGCAGAATTGAAGACCCACCCACCCGTCGACAAGCGACGCGACGCTCCGAGCCAAGCAAGCCGATCCGATCGAGCGCCGAGCGAGCTACTAGTACTAGCGCACACTAACCAGCCAAAGATAACAGCGCGACAGTAGAGGCTAGGCAGAAAGTGAAGAGATCGCCGTGATCCAAAACATCACATCAGGGAGCGTCGCTCTCCCCCACTTCCACGCCGCTCCATTATTCCTTCCCCTCAAAGTGAGCCTAGCGTGCCTCGCCCCCTCATTAGATTTGGGTCGCACGGCATCACCCGGCCGGCCCCACTCCCATCTCCGTCGTCGTCGTCTCCGACGAGGAAGACTAGTAGCCTCACGCCTCGCCGCGCTGCTCTCGTATGTGTGACTCCGCCCAACTGCAAGGCTGCGACAGCACAAGCAACAGCTAATACATGTAGACATCTGGACCATCGCACAGTTGTAACTTATAGAGGCGCGTGTATACGCTGCAAGGCACAAAGCTGTAGTAAGCAACATGAAAGATTTTAGTATAGACAGAATCGCCAAACCACTACGAATACCATGAACGAACTTGCTAGGACTCGCAGCGGCACGGCGCATGTGCAACGGCGACAAGGACGATGCGGGCCGCGGCCGCGCCAAACTTCTCCCCCGCCAGAGGAAAACGACCGGCCGGCAACTCCGCTGCCGTCGCACTCGCCGGTCCAAGTCACGGAGGTTCCATTGCCACGTCGCCCACACTGTTTCAGCTTCAATCATCCACAGAAACGCACGCACGCATATCGATCGTTCACTACCACTGCACCACAAACACTACACAAGCAAGATTCATTCAGTACTAAGCAAAGCTCTGAACTTCCGAGCGGAAGAGACGTGAAACATTCAGAAGGCAAGTAATAAAGTGATGAGGTACCATATTATTAGGATGATAAGATCATTTACTTGAGCAGAAGATTACATACATTACATTTGGGGGGGGGGGGGGGGGGTTCATCACCGTTGGTAGATGAATCGGCGAAGATTTAAGCTGCTAAGGTACAAAATATGCTGTGGGGGATCATTAAGATTACATTAACAAAATGGGAAATAAACTAGGGGGCTTGAAATCGATCATCTTCAGCTAGTCGATGATGCAGACGACGACGATAAAACATCAAACTAGGATACTCCGGAATCAACAGAAACAAGCAGCACCGGTGGTCGCCGCCGTGCCGCCAAGACGGCGGCGACACCGAAATCCGGCCATCTTCCATCTTGATCGTCACCATTAGCTTCCATGCATGCTTCACCACGGCACCCTTAGCACAGAGAAGAGAACACAAACCACCTCCCAATTCCATCTCTACACTCCTTTTTTCTAATCTTTTTTTCTGGGTATTTTTCAACGACCACAAAAACCCCCAAAACAAATCCACCCCTCCTTCCATTCCATCTTGCCTCCCTTCCACCAACCAAGAATATTCACATGGAGATAGATATGTACAGGAATTAGCAGATACTTGAAATAACAAAAGAAAATTAGAGGATTTTTTTTGGGTGCCATCCAAATTGGAGGATTTTTTTTTTGGTTGCCATTCTTTTCTTCTTACCGCCACCTTCTCCATTCACTTCCAAGAACATCTGGCCGCCGTCTCAGTTGATGAGATCAGAGACCCAGCCAACGTCGGGGCCTCCAGCTCCAGCGGTGGGGACGGCGTTGCCGGAGAGAGCACCGTCCCTGCTCAGCCGCTCGAACACCTTCTCGCGGAGGGCTCTCCCGGACTCCACCCTCTGCACTGGCTCCTCGTCGATAAGGCCGAGATCCAATGGCTCCAAGTTGGCCATGAAGCTGGAGGCGGTGGTAACGGTCGACGGAGTAGCCCTCGGGGTGGAGGGGAGGCTGTAGAGACCGGCGGCCTTGGGTGACCCGTAGGTGACAGCTGGGGCGGGGTAGGCGGACCACCCGCCGGACGGCGCCGACTGCGCCTTGCTGAGGCGGAGCTGGCGGAGCGAGGCCAGAACGTCGCTGACGGGCGACCCCGCGCTGGGCCAAGAACCGCGACGGATGGCAGCGGCCCCGTCCGGAGACAATGGCGGAGACTCGGACGGGGGCGACTTGGGCGGCGACATCAGGGTGCTGGTCGGCGACGACATGATGCCCTTGGTGAGGTAGCTCTCGAACGCCTGGCGCCGCAGCGGCGAGCCGTCGTAGGACTCGGCCAACGGCGACGAGGCCGCGCTCCTCGGACTGGACTGCTGCGGCGGGAGGACGCGGAGCTGGTCGGGGGTGTGGGCGAAGAAGCAGACGCGGCGGCGGCAAGCGGTGCCATCCTTGCACGGCTGCGTGCGGTAGCGAGCCGGGTGGAGCCAGCACTCGAACACGCCGTGCGCGTACTCGCAGGCGTCCCCGCGCTTGCAGCCTCCCTTGCGAAAGTCCGGGCACGCCGTGCCGGAGTAGTGGTACTTGCGCGGGTCGCGGCGGCGCGCCTTCTCCCCGGGGTGCGCGAACGGGCACTCGGTCCAGTCGTGGCTGCGCCCGCGCGCGCACCGCCGCACCTTGAACTCGTACATGCGGAACTCGTCGCACGCGTACGCGTCGACCGCGGCGGTCATGGCCGCCGCCTCCTCCTCGTCGTCCGCGCACACGCCGACGTCGTTGCACGGCAGGTACTGCCGCAGCGCGGCGAGAAGGTAAGGCGTCATCTCGTCGCCGGCGGCGGCACCGCCGCCGCCGTCGACGCCGCTCACCGGAACGTTCCCCCACGGCGGGACGCTAACCCCTTCGCCCATCATCATCATGGCTGCCGCGGGTAGGATCTGTGTTCTGTACTGGTCTACGTGAGATCTCGTGGACTCGGTTTATGCGAGAGGCTGTGGGATTGGGACGGATTGTGAAGACGAACGGGAAGCGGTGCGCGCTTATATACTGCTCCGCTACCCGTGGTCACCAACCTCGGCCACCGGGGTAACCGCGGTTACGCTAACCAGGGTTAACCCAGACGGCGGAGTCATACCTAGCAGCAGGTAACGGACGCCGTTCGCGCCATCCACGGCGGTGGGCGGGCCGCTGGGCCATTCATCTCACTGATAGCGAGCTCATACCAACGTTCTACTAAATCGCATGGCCCATTGTCGGTGAGGTAAGCTGGATGGAAGCACGGATAAAATGTTGGACTTGGGTGGGGCACGTGGCGGGCGGAGAGGGAGAGTGTCAGGCATGCCGCATGCGGAAGGCGAGGTGGAGGGAGAGGGCGCGGGATTTGGGACACGTCGTGAGGTGTGGGGAGCCCTACGATTTTTTTTTTGTGGGGGGTAGATTGGGGTCTGTGTCCGTCCGTCAGGTTAAAGATATTCGGGTAGGTTCTACAACGGCGCGTATTCTCTGACTTAGAGCTCCTCTAAGCCGTTCAATCTGAGATGTGCGGTTCAAATTTTTTTTAGTTTTGATTTTTTTTACTTTTACTTTTTAGTTTTTAGTTTTTATCTTTTTCTAGTTTTTCTAGTTTTTTTTATTTTTTAATATTATCTGTGTTAAAATAACATATTTTTTATTTATAAAAAATAGGTTATTTTAACACAGATAATATTAAAAAATAAAAAATAAAAAAACTAGAAAAAGATAAAACTAAAAAACTAAAAAGTAAAAGTAAAAAAATCAAAACTAAAAAAATCTGGATCCCTCATCTCCAAATGAACGGCGTAGACGTCAGAGAATCTCGCTCGGTTCTACAAACCTTGGGGTTCTGCTTGGACGCATGCATTCAGCTGCAGGGTCTGTGGATTCATGGAACGAAACTATGAGTTGTGTTCGCCTTTCCCAAACATGGAGCCCTCTCCAGCTCTCCTGCTGCTGCTTGTTTCTTTTTTAGGTACAAGGTAGACGGCCACATATTACTTCATATGCATGTTCTTTGACATATGTTTAAAAATTTTACCAAGATATTAAAGCCTTATAGAGTACAAATACATATTTTTTTCACTGAGTATACATATATGCAATGTACCATTTCTATTTATTTAGGTGAGACCGAATTCGGTTCTGGAGATCAAACTTGAATGGGCTGCATAAGCTACGACTACGAGCAGATCCAAAGAGATGTCAGGGGTGTACAGGACAGTAAGTCTAATTTCATTTTTCTATTGTATAACCTATGTAAATTTAGGTGTGAACTTTTCAGCCTAAATTGGAGAACACCTCATACCTGACCAGCCTAAAGATTGAAACTATCGACATCCCAACTCTCACTGCTCCACTCGTCGCTCCCGCGACTAGGTCCAAGACAACATCAATCAAGACCTAGAACACACAGGCTAGCATACGCAAAAGTGTAGTCTAGCTAACACAAATATGGTCTAAGGCGCTCACGTAGCCAAGCCACTTTATGAAGGGAAGATAGCAGATAAAAGCCGCACCACATGCACGTCGTATTGCCTCAGTCACTCACGTTTCATTCCATCCCTCCCTCTATCCCGCCTCGCACGAAAGCAAAATTCACCCTCTTGCTTGGTCGCAAACTCACAGCCGACCATTGCCAAAAACTAAAGGCCTAAGCTGCATCCCGCCGGCTGTTGCGTTTGGTCGTCGTCACCCATTGATCGTCTCACCGAGTACTTGGTGGCATGGATTAAGTCTTAAATCGACATAGGGTATTGCTAAATTTTCTCGATTTTGTCAATTTCTTTAAGCGAGTGAACTAAATTTATGTGTTATAGTTTGAACATTATGATCATTCGTTGGTTTTTTTTGTCAAATTGTATGGTTCAGAATTAATGTTTTAATTTGGGTTTTTCAAAATTGAAATACCCACCTACTTCATTATGAATCGGAGGCAAAATTATACATGTAATTATGGAATGTTTTTTTGAGTTGCGGCTAATAGCTTTTGTCTGCGCTTTTCGATATGGCAACGAACAATAGAGAGAATCCGCTTCAAGAGAAAACCCTGTTTCGATGTTTGATTTTTTTTACTTCCAAAAAAGCTAAAGACCAAAGTCAAAAGACAAAAGCAAAAATAATAAGATCAATATGTTGAGTAAACCAATGAACCTTAATCATTTTCATTCTTATTTTGCCCTAAACTATGATGGCGACAGCCACCCGAGCTATGCTCGCTTCTCCTGCTGTTTGGCCGCATCCCTGTTTTGGGATATTATGGCAATATCCGGTATTATACCAACATTCAACACAAGGAGATGAGATATTACTAAAGTTTACCTGTGGATAACGATTTTGTCAGCGCGCTATGGCTTTTAGATTGTCATTGGTGGTTTTGATTAGAAATTAACTGAATGTTCTGGATTGTTCTCCAACTTTTACAAATAGGGTTTTTTTTTCTTTTGGAGTTACTAACTTTTTTCAGAACCCGCAGGGACATGCACGCCTTTCGAGTCACTAACATTAGGGTGCAAGATAAATTTCAAGGTCGTCGACGTTTATGAAGTTACTAATATAAGAGTATGACAAACTGACAATGGCAAGTTTGCATTTTAACCGTCTTTTTAAAGAAGATACATTAATTTATTTCAAATAAACGTGTACTAAATCGGATGTAACATAACTTAGGCTTTTAGTACTGTATTTGAAAACTTGTAAAATAAAATTGTTTTCTTCACTGCTTGCTTATGAGTTTTCCTTTTTTTTCTCTATGAAAAGAAGCAAATTTCAGCGCAATCCAGCGGAACAGGGGCCGGGCAGCCATCCAACGGTGGTCCCCGGATGGGGATGTCACGAGCCACGTAGGCACGGTGCCCATAACCACGCCCACACCACCGCGCGTGAGTCGGCACACTGGCGGCTACGTGGACATAAAGTAGGGCCACAAGCTCGCAGTTTTTTCGAGAAATATTTTATCATTTGTCGTATCTTTTATCCTATAATATCTCACTGGTGTATGAATTAGGTTGATCAAATTTCCTTTTTTTTTAAAAGACAAACCACTCTGGCGTTGAACTGTTCGGAGAAAAACAAAGATCTGAGGAGAGGTGGATCCCGCGTGTACTCAGGCGGAGAAATTCTGGAGTACGATTTCCCGGAACTCTGTGTTCTACGAACAAAATCAAACGGATTGGACGCGTAATTGTCACCAAGACATTTCATTACTGTTACCTTTGGCACGCTCTCACTAAAGTCCAGTACTTGTCTACTCCTGTCTCTCGTCCTACGATTCTCTCAATTTTTCTTTGGCAGAACGAAAGCACAAGTTTGGTGTCGTCTTTCCAGCCTTGATGTTGATATTTGCAATGCTTTGCAACTAGTTGCACTAATACAGTTAAAAGTGTACTAGTGAAGTATAAGGGTCATTTAAATGGACAAGAAAATAATAACCAAAACAAACCTGGGGGATTCCGGCCCCCAGCGTGTCCACGTCGCCCCCCTCCCTCGGCCGGCCGGCGCGTGGCGCCTGGTTTTTGGTACGGCCGGGGGAGGCCATTCCCTTCTATTTTTTCGAAATTACGTAAAGGTTCTTTTTCTTCGCGAAAATGTCCCTGGATTTTTCAAAAAAATCCCTGCAGGTTTTTTCCCTAAAATTTTTTTTGATAGCGCCCCGCAGGTTTCAAAAATTACATATAGGTCCTTATTTACTTACGTACAGGTCCTTACAAGTCCTCGATTTTTTACGAAAAAGACCTTTTATTTTTCCTAAATTACGCATGTGTCCTCTATTTTTTTATTAAACCCCTGCGAATTATCGTCTCTTTTACTTTGATCTACACGGTAGCTAGCGCGGCGTGCGCCGCGCTTATATGCAGCTAGTTGATTCGAAGTCTTACACAAAAGTCGTAATGCGGCGTGGGCATGCACGGGCGAACCAAACAAACTGCCCACTGATGTACTTTGGGAACATGTGGTCCTAAAATCGGGTAAAACTCGTTCTCTAACAGACAAAATTAGTGTAAATTATATCTCTACGTTGATTTCATAAATTATTTTCGATGATGTGACATCCTGAGGGGAAGGAAGAATGTCATCCTCCATCTCTTATTCTCCTTCTTTCTTCATCTTCTTTCTTCCCTCTCTCCCATATCAACAAGCTCCCATCCCCAGCCATTATCCATCCCACAACCTCGTGGCCAAGCTCCAAATCCGTCGCCCCCAAATGAAGGCTATACTCCTGTGTACTTCCTCGCCTCTGCCCCTGTGCCCTCTTTTGCCTCCTTGCCAATGCAGGTAGTCTATTGCTCTAGGTTGTCCCATCCGTACCGAGCGCATCACCATGATAACCTCGACCGCTTGATCCTCACCATCCCGCCGGCGTCACGTGGTGTAGTGGCAGGAGAGGTGAAGATCTGCGTAATGGCAACACTTGGACGACAAGATCAATGGTGTAGTGACCAAGGGTTCCTAGTGGTAGCATGTCTCGATCCGACAGTGGCCACCCCGTCCTCCACCGCCGGCCCTCTTCATCTATGTGTTGACGCTATCGATTGCCTCCACCGCCAGCTAGTCACGAGGTAGAGCAAGAAGTGGCTAGAGCTAGGAGAGAAGTGGAGGAAGGAGAAAGGGAGTAAGAGAGGAGAGATAAGGGAGAGGAGGGGATTGAAATGTGGGGTTAGACCGTTGATGTGGCAGATGAAGTGGCAAATTTGATGATATGGTGGCTTCGTCACCCAAAATCACCCACAAACCAACCTTAGGCGTGATTTACACCAGTTGTACGAGTTGAATGATAGGTTCTATCCGATTTTATAGATAATGGACGGAAATTAGATGCTCTGAAAAGGTTAAAGACCACGAATTGATTTTTTTCCTTTGCTTTGTGTGTAGCGGTAGCAAATGGCGTGAGCAAAGCAAGGGGACGTGCAATGCAACAGCAAGGTCCGAAACGCCACATCTCCCGTCGAAAAAGAAGATAGTCCACGGTAAAAAGAAAAGCGAGTGAAAAGGCGAAGTCATTTCATGTAGACACAGTACTGATCGAGTAAGAAATGTTTATAGATCATGAATAGGGTGGATATCGAGCCCAGTTATCGTTTTAACGAGCTTTTATCAAAATTGATACGATTTGATTTAATATCATTTGACATATAATCTAGAAGTATTTTTATAAATGAGCTAACGAGACAAGCTGAGCCGAGTTAGAGCAAAATTTAAATTCATTTGAAATCAACTCATTTCAATGTTTAATTAATTAACAAGTATAATTAAAGTAATTTTTAAACTCAGCTAATGAAACTCCACTAACAAGTTTTTTTACCACCCCTAAATGCGAACATGTAGCACACACCGCACACGTCTAGACCACATCGAGAGGGGACATGTTACTTATCCCGATTTACAGTGCGTATTGGCAGGAACTGAATAGTACTGCACTTTTTTCAAAATTTAGTGTTAAACATTGTTTATGTAAATCTAGCCATCTTTTCTAGTAGATGATATATATTGCTAGGTCATACCAAACCACCAAAGCTCCGCACATCTGCCGAGCAGCTATGGCTTGCAGCGTCCGACCGAGCCCTTGGCCGAATAATCATGATCAATACTAATTATATATGGGTGGTGATCGGTTCGGCTGAAAAGCTCATGGCTTATGGCTGAAAACACTGTAGCTGGCTGAAAAAAGCACTGTAGCTGACAGAGGCTCATTTAGCATAATTAATTTTAAAAAAATTTAAAAATATAAAAAATATGTTAGCCCATTACGTATAATACAAACAAATACGGGAAAAAAAAGAACCGGCAAAAAAGCTCAACAAAAAGCCAAAAGTTCAGAAAAAGACGAAACTTATGAATAGTAAAAAATAAACCAGAAGCCGAAGCCGAGTTGATCCGAGCCCATGATTAGTTCTAATTAAACATACTTAACACTATTTAAAAGCGCTGTGTGGCTGCCGACGTTATGCCGAACTCTGAGCTCAACGAGGATGTTAAAGAGTTACAAAAAGGATACTTAAGAGTCAATTTTTAAAAAAAGTGACTACATACCATTTATATAAACAGTTTCACAAACAGTGGGCTGGTGACCAGTTACATGAAGATCTAGCAGGGAGAGGATAAGATGGGGAGACAGGGAGGCAGGCAAGGAAAGCAAGGAATCGACCGGAGCGAGGCTGTGACGAGGGGGCGGGCGACCAGGGGAGGCGTACGACGTCGCTCCACGCGGCGGGGGCTCATCACGAGATGTGGCGCGCGCGCGTACGGCGTGGTACTGACGCTAGGCCCCCGTCCTGCCGAGTCCTCGAACCACCCGAGCCCCGACACGTCGAGACGTGTTCTCCCAGCGCCACTACACTCCATCGCCTATAGCGCTGCGAGTACCTGCTACTAGTGCCCATTTGTTTGCTTTTAATCGTGCTGCCATAATTCGGACAGTTCAAGATAGATGTGGATTGTTAGGGAGCAGCAGCGCGTATATTACGGCCCCCATCCAAACAGCGTATAGTTTCTGACAGCAGAAGTTAAAAATTATTTAAAACAAGTTAGCTTCTTAATATGATTTTTTCTATTTATTTTATTTTATTTCATTAAATATTTTAGAAAAAACTAATCATAGCTACAGTACTATTTTTACTAAAAACAAAAAACCACATAAAAAAACTAAAAGCTACGAACACTCGTGAACATGGCGATGAGGCCATGTTACTACCGATCTCTCCAATTTGGTGCGCCATTAAGCTCGCAGAGCTCACCGCGTGTCACATGAATCCTGACTTGGCGACGTTATCGTCACTGCGTCGTGGTCTCCGTCGAGTTACATGCGTTTTTTTTCTCGCTTCTTAGAGAGAGAAAGAATGCATTCATATCCGCTAGCTCCTACATTGTAGAGTCGTTTTCCAAAACAAATGGCAAGACAGCATTAGTTTGCACAAATGGTACGTATTTCAACATTTGCCAGCAAAGTGAAGGTTAAGTTTTGATAAGGTTTGTGATTCATGTTAGACAGTTCGTTCATGCATGCGTGCGACTGATAGAGATGATCGAATTCGAGGGTGGACATCTTGGATAAGATGTATCCAGAACACCCTAGCTGATAAGAGGCTTCATAGCTGCTGCCTTTTGGTCACCTTGAGCTAGCTAGCTAGCCGTGCCATGTCCAGCTCCAGCAGCCATGCACAAGCTCACCGTTGCTTGGTCTGGATGGCTTTGCTCCCTGCCTAGGTTGTTCCCTCGTTCCCTAGCTAAACCGTAGCGAGTACTCATCATTCCAAACCATCTGAGAGCTCCCCTTCCCTTTGCTCTATCTCTTTCGGTCTTTATTCCCTGCACCTGCATGCACCGATCGATCTGCAGCTTGAGACCCAAGGCTGGTGACGGTGCAGGCAGGCAGGGGGTGGTTGCTTGCTCCGAGCTGAGTAGCGGAATCTTCTTTGCCCGGACGTTTCAGGAGAATTCCCGGCTTTCTTCCCCGCGCACGCACGTTCTTCCTTGCTTCAGGAGGATGGCTAGCCAGTAGCCAAGCGATGGCTCTCACACCTTTAAATTCTTCTGTTCTTCTTCTTCTTCTTCTTCTTGTTTTTTCTTTTGCTTTCCTTTCCAACGCCAGATCTGCTAATCAATCTCGAGTTGTCAACAGGCCAAACAGTACTTCACTAGTGCTAATACATTACAAGATGGCTGTTGGTCGTCACATTGCACTGCCCCACCGGCACCGTTAGCCACTAGGTGTGAGATGGATGCACGGCGTACTGGCTCGTCTGGATAAGCGCGACGCCGTGTTTTTGGCGTACCTGGGCGCGATCCGGTGGAGATGGACGTGGACCACGCACCAAACCAGAAACAGATCGGGCGACCCAAGTACAGAGCTGCGCCTGCTTTATTCAAAGTGGGGGTGAGCTAGCCTAGCCATAAGATGCAACGCATAGCCCTTGGTTTCGAGCTATGCTTGCCCATATTTGTTCGTGGTTATCTGTTGAGCACTAGTACTAGATCGATCAACGGGGATGAGAGAGAGGAGAGAGCTTTATGCATCAATGGCTTTTTATGCATGCGTGGAATGCATTCGTGCAATTTGTGTATCAGTGGGCCTTTCTACATGTACTCAGGCTCACCTACTATAAGACTATTAGCTTGCACCTTGCAAAGTAAGAACGTTTTACTCTCTTTTTTTGCTGTGTTTTTTACGATGTATAAATTCGGTGTGTAGATGGGAAACATATTGACAAGAGTGCGCGCTGGATCCACCCGAAGACCCTGCCGAGAGCGAGCAGCCTGGTCCATGCAAAAAGTTCCTTCGTTATGCATGGATGGGCTCGTGTTGACATGTAGCTTTCTTACGCGACGTTCCTTGTTAGTAGGATCTGTTTGATCGACGTGGCCGTGCCTTTCAGCAAGCAGCTGTCCGCTACTTCTCCGACTACGGATTAGGATTTTCTGAGTAACAAATGTCGTAGTACATTCTAAAATACTATATAATCCGGAACAAAATGCCAAAAGTAAGACAGGTTGTGGAGGATTCAGTTTGAAGATTAGCCAAAAGGTGCTTAGGGCTCAAGGTTTGAGCGGTTCCTTGCTTCCCGGGAGTCGATAAAGATGAGCCTCGGCTACCAAACGAACGACTTTTTTCTGCTTGGTCGACCTCTGGCCTCGTTGCCCATCACATGGCCCTCCCTGCTTTCCTAATTTACAACGACATGTGTATGACACTGAGCAAAGCTAGAGAGGCCATCCCTTCCCTTGGTAGCAGCACCCGTACTAGCTACTAATTTTGTAGGGTCCAAGTCGCAATAGAGACCATTCCTTCCGCTTTGAGATTCTGAGGCTGCACGTGTGCACGGCATGTGGGGATGCGAGTAGAATGCAGATTCTTCCTTATCCCCCACCCTGGTCTTGGTGGTCTATATCTATCTCATGGTACAGCAAACTCATAAAAAATACTGGGTCTGGGTGGTACCCCCCTCCATCCACTTTTTTAGGTGACTTCTGATTTTTTGTCCAATAATTAGCTGTTTTTTTTGTTTGCTGTGGGTGGTTTTTGATTTTTGTTGTAGAGATTAATTTTTAAATAATGTGTTTTAAGGTAAAGTTTATAAATTAATTATAATAGATACTGTATTGACTTTAGTTATATTGATTAAAATCACATTCGACTGTCTTTCTTCTACTTTCTCTATGAACAGCCAGAATTAAAAAAAAATCATAAGTCATAAGTCACAGTTTAAAAGAACACACCCATTAGAAGCACACACTAATCAATATAAAAATTATGATTTGTTTTCTATTTTACCCTTATTAACTATTCTCAAATCCTGTAGCATGCATACCGTATTAAATCTGGTTGCATGCTGTCACGTGTATCTTCCCGCGAGAGGAAGAGAAAGTTACGATAGAGTCATATTAATGCAAAAGCATGCATGTATTGAATTACTTTGTTTTCTTTGTACGTAGGGACTGGTTAGGTGGAATAGCGATGAGTATTGTGGGTAATTCGGTTATTTCTATGTGTTTCTTGATATATGTGCAAAAGCAAAATGCACCTTAAATAAGTGAACGGAGGGAGTACTGCCTGTCCCTTGATTCTTGAATGATACGATAGCTTAATGGAAAGCCATCTCTTTAATTATTGCAGCCCCGCTAGTTTTAGCTTTAGCTTTTGACTTCGGGTTTATTTTTTACTATTCATAAATTTTGGTTTTTTTTAACTTTTAGTCTTTTTTTAAGCTTTTTGTCGGTTTTTTTCTTATATTCGTTTGTATTGTACGTGATGAGCTAGCATATTTTTTTCTATTTTTAAAATTTTTTAAATTTAATTAAGTCAAATAAGCCATCTTCAGCTACCGTAAAATTTCAGCCGCTACAGTGCAATTTTAGCCATAAGCCAGCAAAGCTGCTACTTCTTGTGCTAATATATAAGGTACTACTACGGAAGAGACGTTCAGTTAAAAGCTAGCAAGATTCAACTTCGACTCTTCACTGATCAAATGGAGCTGTTTCACCGTAGTCTATTTGTTGCAAGTTGCAACATTTCTCCATTGAGAAGAACACGCATGCCGATCCGCGTGCGTCTCAATCCGATTAACACAAAGTAAACCCCGAAGTTTAGGGCGTTATGGGCCACTGTGGTTTCGTATAATTAATTAATCAGTTGCGGTGTCAAATGCAAGCATGCGAAGTCCAAGTTCGTGCCCAATGGCTGCTTCCATTTGTGGACGCAATTATATGGAGCATGTAGGCATGGGGAATTCTGCTGTTACTGTCGCCACTTTTCACTGTCACGGAGGCGCTCAGGTGATGACTAGTTGAGGACTTAATTGTGGATCAAGTAACAGCGACATGCTGACGTGGCCGCTCCACGCTCGGCTTCATCACGATTAGGCAAGTTGTCTTAAGAGATAAGCAGTGGTTGTTAACTGGGGACAAGGCTGTTTTTTTTCAATAATTTCATTGCTACGGTGGAAAGAGACAAACATAACGTCAACTATACCGGTAATTAAGCTACCCAAGCTAGCTGCAACGACAAGATACACAGTGATTGTGCGAGCCAGCTTCTAGCTAGGCTCGACATTTCTCTTCTCGACTCTCGTCGAGCAGAGTACTAGTGTAGTAGTCGACCTTGTAAGAGTCAACACTTGCGTACACTGCGTACGTACAGTATTATACTTCCACGAGGTTGAGGTCAACTGGGCACGAGACATCCAGCGTTACTGTTTCCTATCACTGTGTAGTGTGTAGGTTATCAAATTTAATCCCATTGTCCGGTCCAAGTAATACGACGTGCTCTGCTCTGTGATACAAGATCGAGATGGTCATTGTTGCGAAGGACATTTGGGACTTGACACACCATCTTGTAAGCCCCCCGGCCACCATCCGATCTTAGCAAACCACTCGATATTTCGTCTTATCATCCTCAGCTTGCTTATCCCCAGAAATCTTCTGTGTCGGCTTCTGTTGGCGACTGCCTGCTCGCCGGTCAATCCGTTCGTGTCTGACAAATCAAGTCCACCTACTAAAAACCGATGAGGTAAGCACATCCCCGCCGACGTGGCACCGCATGTGTACCCCATGCTCTGTTTCGGATGAGATCCATGGCGCGAAAAGCCTATGTTTAGGCAGCCTAATGCCCTAAGTAATTAGCGTTATGAGCTAGTTAGTAGTGACACGCAATAAAGCATCATTTTGGCCGCATTATGGATTGTAATCCAAGCAAAGCGGCCGGCGTTTCAACCTCACGAGATCGATCCATCCATCCATCCATCTTTAGACAAAAAGGAAAAGGTTAATGTCTTGAATTAAGGCATTGTTTTAAATAGCTTTTCAAATTTGATTTTTAGAAGTCATCTTTTGAAATGAGTATTCCTTATTTATTTAATCTTTCTCGCAATTAATAAAAGTAAAAAAAATCATAATACTTTTGAACGAGAATTAAATCTACAAATTAAGTAAAGCATAGATAAAAGCTTAATAGACAACCAAAAATAAAAAATCACAACAATTTTTCAATAAAGACTAAATCTGTAAGTTAGGTAAAGAGAGATGGAGACCTCGTGGACAGACAGACGGATAAGAAAGCGTTAACTAGCTAGCTAGCTGCAGATCGATGGAATGTTGCCACCTTTTCTTCCAACTTTAGCTTCGTCGCCGAGACGCGATCAATCCTGGTTCAGCCGCCACGTCTCTGTGTAAGGATAAAATACGAGTATCAGAACAAAGGGGCCGGTGGTCAGTTGAGGCTGGTCAATTTAGGACAGTTTGATTAGTTGGTTGGTGTATGCAGTAATATAAGTGTTCGACCCGTATACTAAAACTCCATTATTTAAATAATATTTAATAAAATTATATTATATTTATCTTCTTGGTGGATAGATTAGTATTATATCTATCTAATAGAAACAACTATCATTTAATTCTACTAAATATTACTTGACTAATGTTTATTTAGATAACATTTCTGACTTATATTACGGACGGAGGAAACCCAAGATTCGGAATGTAACTTTCCTGTCCCGTTCCCTTTGTTCTCTCACATATGGCAGCAGTCTATTCGCTAGAAGCCTAGAAAAGTAGAAGGGGTTGGTGTTGTTGTAGAGTAGAACGAATAGGGTGCTAACACGTGTGAGCGAACAGGAAAGCTGCATGCCAAGATTCGAGGGCGTTATTAGCACTTAATGCGGTGAGTCAGCAGCTAAGCGAGAGGAGAAAGCGATGGGCCGTACGTGCTGCGGACCAGGGATCACATGCGAGTTCATGTGCGAGCTAGGGGAGGCCGGACACGTCGCAGGGGTCGTGGAAGGCGATCGCCGAGGGATGGGGCAGCGTCCAGAACGCGCGACGCACGGGGCTACGTGCGCGCGCGGCGCCGGTCGACCCGCACCGGCACGTACGAGTGCTCGGATTCGGACGAAAGGACGGAGGAAAGCGCCGACGTAGGCCACGTGAAAGGGGGGCGACTCGACCGCGCGCGCCGGACACGTCGCGGCGTGCTTGCCCCCGGTTAAATTATCTAGATCGAGTTGGTGATACGGGCTCGCTGGTCACCCTTAACGAGCCGCTGCACCGCACTGCTGGATGGGTGCAGCTAGTGCAGTCCTCTCCTGCTACGGTTATGGCGACGGCCGTGGCCGACCTGTTCCCCGGCTGGAGACACAACAACTCTCGATCGATCGTGTACCCACACCGGCACACCGCCGCGTGCATTAACCTCTGCCAGCCCATGCCACCTCGGCTCGGCGGTAGCTATTGGGTGTGTTATTTTGGTCTAGTTCTTTTCAGTTTTGCAACATTTTTATCGGACAGGACGTCCTGACTCATTCTCTCCTCATTCGCTCCGTTTGCATACTCTCTTTAATCTTTCTGTTCGCTCACTCTCTTCCTCTCTCTGCGCGACACCCGACTTCATGTGAGCTATAGCCACCCTGTCCCTGGCATTGGCGCCGCCGGATTGGGCTGTTGCCACTGTCGACTTCCTCTTCGGGCGTCCTTAGGTGCGGCTCCGTCAAATCCGGTCGTCGCTATTGACTTCCTCTCCGGGCACGACGTCATCAGATCTGGCCGTTCTCGAACGCGGTGCCACCAGATCTGGCCACTACCGTTGATTTCCTCTTTAGGCATGGTGCCGTCAGATCCGGAGCGACGGCGGATGTTCGGATCAGTACAGTGCTAGCGCCTAGATCGAATGTCCGAGCGCTAGTAACTCCCATAAATAAATGGAACAGATTCTTCGAAGCGGCGCTTGCGAAAACAAAAGAGAGTTTTTCCCGGAAGAATAGAAAAGAGAAAAGGGAATCGGGCGAGGCCTCATATGTATGTAAGTTGGGCCGACCCAGCTTAGTTTTGCTTTACTTGGTCCGGCCTGTAGTTTGCACCGTGTTGGACTCCGCTCCTGAACAAAATGGTCTCGTCTTGCCGTGTGTCACACATGCAAAAAAAAGGTGTGCATTGGACACAACGTAAAGTGTGAATGTATTATTGCTGTGCAGGCCATACAATATCTAAGAGAAAAGTCTAGCTTATTTGATACTAGCTGCATAAGCGCGGCGCACGTCGCGCTGGCTACCGTATGGACCAAAGTAAAAGAGACGATAATTCGCAGGGAGTTTCAAAAAAAAAAAATCGAGGACACATGCGTAATTTCAGGAAAACCAAAGACCTTTTTTGTAAAAAAATCGAGGACCTGTACGTGAGTAAATAAGGTCCTATATGTAATTTCGGGAACCGGCGGGGCGCTATCAAAAATCTTTTGAAGAAAACAAAACTTGCAGGGATCTTTTCGTGAGAAAAAAGGACCTTTACGTAATTTGCAAAAAGCTGAGGGAAATGGCCTCCCCCGGCCGTACGCAAATTTTTCGGCCACGCGCCGGCCGAGGGAGGCAAAGGGGCGACGTGGAGGCTCTGAGCGGCCGCGAAACGGGCGGAGTGTAATATGGTTACGATTTGGTTCTACTTTTTTATAAGCCATTATTCTACCACTTTTTTAATGGTTTTTTTAGAGGAATCCACATTTTTAAGTATTATTGATAAGTGCATCCATAAAAAGACCCAAACTTGACACCTGTGTGTACCAAATTAACTTAACTTGGTAAAGTTATGGGTTCCAACCATCTAGTGGCTCTATATCAAGTAGCCTTAACCCTAGTACCATTTGAAAGTCTACCGGCATGAAGTCAAATTATTCTTAGTAGTTCAAGTAAATCATTTTAGTTGTACCATCTACTAATAGCCATCTATATAATGATTAATTGCCAACGTGTGAATATGGCTTTCACAAATGTGACAGTGCCTTTTTGTGTTAGGATCTAATTATTTATCATGCCATTCCAAACTTTTATTGTATGTAACAAGAGTGCTCAAATATTAATGATGAAAGTAACAATAATTTAATAATATGGGATCAACATGATCAAAGACATGTGACTTGCCTTCAGAGTTTTTGATTACTTCTTTGTAGGCCTCATGTTTAACACCGTCTACCTCTGTTGCTCTAGTAGCTTCTTCGCTAATCAACTAGTCGAATCCAGGTGCAAGCGCAAAAAATGAATACAAATAAGTTACTGCTTTGCACAATGCAAGCTAGGAACAAATAAAATAAAATATCCATAAAAGATATAGAAGAAGGTGGATTTTGGTGGATAGGGTTTAAACTAAGCTTGGTTGGGTTGAACGGAGTTGAAAACGAGTTAAACAGGCTCGAAACGGTCAAAATGAGTATAAATAGGCTAAACAGGTTTCAAATGAATACTAACAGGTCGAAAGAATTGTACCAGGTTGGCACTATTCCTAACATGTTGGATTTGGTGAATAGTAGTTGATTTGGGCTGGTTTTAGTAGGCTGCACGGCAATGGGCTGGGCTATGAATAGTATTGGACTAGGTTTAAATAGTATTGGGTTGTAGACAGTGTAGCCTAGTCCACTCGGCTAGCTAGGCCAAGACAGGCTTTAGGCCGACTCACTTGGCCGAACTACATGACCTACCGGACGTGAGGCCTTCTTTGCTCGAGCTCGCACTCATGGCTGGTCGAGCAGAGGCGAGCGACAACGATGGCAATTGGGTGACAGCGATGGTTATTGGCGGTGAGCAGTGGTGCGGTGAGGGCTAGTGGGTCTTGGGTAATCCATTTTTGGTATGTGCATGGTCAGAGGAGAATTGTAGATGGCTGATGGTGGTGAGGTTTGGCCAACATAGGACCATGGCATGGCGGTTCTACAGTGTAGTTTTGGCCAGGCTAAAGGTGGTATGTGCTTCTACGGAGCACAAGGGTTCGAAAGGTTACAACGGCTTAGCTGGGTTTGGCTTGTGCGAGGCTAGTCACAGTGGTCGTGTATGGCCAGCGGTGGCGCATGGCATCGGTGGGCTAGGGGTGACATGCTGTGTCGGAGAGGTCGGGGGTAGCTTTGTAGCACTATGGTGATACTATGGTCATGATTAATTGGATTGGGATCAAGGCTGTCGGGAGAATTGAGTTTCGGGCTCACCGGCGAGAGCTCTACTGATGACGGCGTGTCTTGGCCGGACAGGAGGGAAAAAAACTTCGTGGTTGGGATTTGGTGCAAATGAAGGTGAGGTAGTTACTTGGCTTGGCTTTATAGCCGATGGAGGCGGTGGCTCCAAGAGCATGGCAGTGGCGTGACCAGTACGTGGACGGTGGCGTGAGCGGCCGAGACGTTTTGGTGGTGTAGTGATGGTGCTGGTAGTCGCGCTGGTGACAGAAGAGATGGGGTTCCTCACTGGTGTAGTCGTGTGAGCTAGAGCAGTGAATCAAGGTGTGCCGCACATGTCAGGTGGCTGGTGGCAGTGACGAGGTTGGCTATGGCAGAGGGGAACGACGCGTGGCTTGGAGCGATGTTAACGCGCAGTACGATAGCTTGGCGAGGTGGCACACCTACTGTGCGAGGGTTGACGGCTTTGCAGCGTTGAGCGCGCGCGGGCGAGCTAGTGGCGCGCGAACGGCAGACGGCCATGCGATATGGAGAATAGGGGTGATGACGCCAAGGAAGAAATGTGCCAGGCAAGGATGAAAGCGGATTTCCATAAAGATGAAGCGGAAATTGAAGGAGATTTCCCAAGTTGGTAAAATTTTGAATTCAAGCAAAATTTCAGAAAATTCATAATTCAAAAATTTTTTTGGGTTGTTTCAGATCCTATCATTACAACCAGTCATATCATATCCTATACAATAGTATCAACACAGGATATCTACGAATATCTTAACAAGGTGATGGCAGGAGTGGGTGGCAGCCATTCTTTATTTTTGCATGACTAAATTAGGCCAGTAAAGTTTCATCTTGTGATGATACATGATGGATGGCATTGTTTTGCCAAGGACACACATACACAACTAACAAAAGCTCTTGTTCTAGGAACAACTCATTCAGCCATCTCTGCGATGGTCTTTCGATTAGGTGACCCTGATGGTCCCGAAAAGAGGCGTCCTCGGCGATGAACCGGTCTGATCGGTCTGTCGGGCTGTCAATATCTTCAGCTCTAGGTCAGGCGTCTGGAGGTGCACCTGCGGCTTTGCCATCAGGGAAGGAGGGAGTTTTGGTGCAAGATTTGGTGTTGTGCTGCTCACCGCTGCTGATCTGCTTGGCATCAGAGTTAGGCACGGTGGCAGCACAGCTTCAGGCTTTGGCCTGCTGATACCTAGAGATAGAGTAGGGAATTCCACTCCAGACACAGAGCTAGTCCCATCTTTCAGTCTCAAAAGTTCATTCACACTAGTTGCCTTCTCACCATTTTCAGCCTGAAAAAGGAAGCGTTGTTCATACGTTACAGGTTATACTATAACTCACAGTACACACATGATGTCTCAGAGATGTTGCATGATGACATGAACATACCACATCAAAGAGGCTGGACCTTCTCTTCTGCGTGAGGCTGCTCTGCCTGAGGAAGTACTTCTGAGCATGGCTGGCGACCTGCGTCGGGGTTCGTGTCGTGACGAAGTGCCGGGAAATGCCCCGCCAGTCGCCTTTCCCGAGCTTCTCAAGGCCTGCTAGGAATTTCCGGTGCTCTTCCTCAGTCCATGGAACCCCTAATGACAATTCACTCAGGAGTTTAGTATGGATGCTTTGAAGACTATTATATATGGATGTAATTTTTACATCTTCAAAGGTGGAACAAAGCACTTAATTCAAGCAAACTGAAATGGTGATTGTATATATGTTAGAAAGGTCATTGCTAGTTGGAAAATCCGTTATTAAGACAACTATGCTAAACTCCTTTTTTGGGGCAGACATGAAAGTTGCAAGTTGCAACCCCTGAGGCAACAATCTGAATGTCACGAAGTTACTCTAGCCTCTCGGTTGAGCCGAAAAGCTGTGGCTTATGACTAAAATTGCATTGTAGCGGTTGAAATTTTACTGTAGCTGAAGGTGGCTTATTTGGCGTAATTAAATTTAAAAATAAAAAAAATATGCTAGCTCATCACGGACAATGCAAATGAATACAGGAAAAAGAACCAGCAAAAAAGCTAAAAAAAGCCAAAGTTTAGAAAAAGGCAAAATTTATGAATAGTGAAAAATAAACCAGAAACCAGAAGCTGAAACCGAAACGAGTTGGAATTAAAAATTGACCAAGTTGAAATAAAAAATTGACTTCTATTGCAAAACTGGAGAAGAGGATCCAAACAAGTCAAATAACCGCTCATCTACAAAAATCTTCAGAATTTTTTCCTAATCAAACCTTAGACTTCATGATGATTAGATCACTGACACAAACTATAACTGCTAAAGCATAGCAGATCAAGCAATCATGTAACCGTGTTAACGAACTGTTCATGAAAATCACCATGATATGAACTCACCCTTCTTTCTCTCTCGAGCCCTGCCCATGAGGCCATCTGAGAGGTACCCGTTGGTCATCTTCTCGGCGCTCTCCTCTATCGAAACAAGCGACGACGACGACGACACGGACGACGAGGAGTTGGACGCAGCAACAGCAGCCGCGTAATAGGGCGACGCCGACGACGACAGGCACTCCATGCTGAAGCACTTCTTCAGAGGGGAAGAAGAGCCTACGTGCAGCTGCACCCCAAACAGCCTCAGGCCGCCGCCGCCGTTCTCCAGGCTTCTGTGCCCGCTGCAAGTTCTCGAGTTGTGGCCATTGTTTCCACAGCTAGAGCATTTCCTAGCCATGCTGATGGCACAGGGAAACAAGAAGGTGGAGGAGAGAAGAAAGAAGGGAAGGAATTCTATGGCCTTGAGATAAGATGATGTGAAGATGTAGCATCTGGGTGGCTTAATAAGGAACATGTGGCAAGGGACTAGTGAATTGTCGGGGAGCTCACACCTGCGCCATGGAAGGGGACACATGGCATCATCTCCTTGTACGGTTTTGACAATTCAATCCAGATGCTGGGCATGCAGGTAGGGGTGGAAACGGATCGGATACGGTCGAATAGTCTCAAATACGAATACGAATCCATATTTTTCAAACAAATACGGATACGAATTCGAATATTCTCAAATACAGATACGAATATTCTCGAATACAAATACGGATATTTTCGAATACAGATTTTCTCGGATACGAATATCGGATAAACGGATTCCTAGCGGTTTTACCGATTTTTCACCAGTTTTTGACCGGTTACCGGTTTTAAACCGCCTAAATTCAAATTTTGAATCACAAAATTTGTACGATTTTTTCATAAGTTCTAGAAACGGATCGAATATGAATCGAATAGTCTCGAATACGAATACGGATACGAATATTCTCGAATACGAATGCGAATACGGATACTCTCAAATACGGATACGAATATTCTCGAATACGAATATTTTTGAATACGGATTTTTGCTTACCATATTTGTGTTTTCTCGGATACGAATATCGGATAAAACGAATTATCCGGTACCGTTTTCCACCCCTACATGCAGGCATATTTAACTGCACTTAGAATCCACAGGAATCTGCAGGAGTCTTGGATGCTAATAATATTATTACTGCGACTGTCATGCTGTATATGTTATTGTATGTAGCATATTTGCCACTGCTTTTTATTCCGACAGGGCAACTGATTAGAAAAGGCCTGTGTTTCCTCATATCCTGTATTACAAAATATTCTCTATTATGATGTACTGAACGTGTATGCCACGCCACAGAAGCTAGATAATGGTTTTTGTTTGAGCTAGAGGCAAAAGGTTGGCATCAATATCGTCAAGATTGTTTGAGATTGGATCGGATTCAGTAATTTTTAGCTTGTTACAGAGTCATTTTGTGGTGTTTTTATTAATACTGGCTAGTATCATAGTTTAGTTCATCTACTACTTGAAGGTATCTCATTTTGAGATGTGAAGGTATACTACATATGCTGATGTTTTTGGAAGGAACTGTATACTGATGTTATTATCTAGAAATGTAAACTTGATCCAATGTCCTTTTGTATTTGTGCTACTGTTAGCCTATCTTGAGAGCAGAAGATCCAATTGAATGTCCGGAATAATATAGCAGTAGCAAACTGTACCTAGATTCCTTCATGTTCTTTTAGCCTCGCTTATTTCGACTTAAGCTTCTGGCTTATTTTTCATTATTCCTAAATTTCGTTCTTTTATGGTTTTTTTGAGCTTTTTTACCAGTTCTTTTTTCCCGTATACATTTGCATTGTCCGTGATGAGCTAACCTGTTTTTTCTATTTTTAATTTTTTTAAATTTAGTTATGCTAAATAAGCCATCATCAGCTACAGTGGGGCACTTTTGTTTCCTACCCGAAGCTTAGCGTAGGCTGCGCAATTGAACGGTTTAGTGGAGTATAGTATAATTTTACGTAATTTTAAATTTTAAAAATTATATTTTGCAATCTAAATTTGAATTTAGGATATTGATTTCATATTTAATTAGCAAATTTTATTTTTAGATCTCTCCTTATATGTGAAAGAGAAGATTGGGAGGTGGGTCCATCGAGCAAATTTACACTCTTAACCTTTGAATTAAATGTAGTGCTACCTATTTCTTTTTTTTTTCAAATTAATATATCTCTAAACCAACTATTAAATATAAGACTTTAAATTTATGGCCCACCAAATTAAAGGTTTGACGTTTTTAATTTTTTTTCTTCAAATTAATAGATCTCTAAGACAACTATCGAATATAAGCTATTAAAATTAGGATCCACCAATTTAAGGGTCATATATTTTTTGTGAGAATTTTTAGCATAGTTCTCCTTTTTCTCAGCAACCGTAAAAAACCTGTCAGAGTGATTGAAATTGGAAAGTCTATTTTGTCGGCTCATGTGAATGAATAAATCAGCATGGAAGACATTTCAACCTAACCTAACTGCCTCAGAAAAAAAGAAAACAAGATTCATTTCCAACATACAAGAAACAAGGAAGATACTATTTTGCTCTGTCTTGACTTGGAATCTCATATTCTAATGCAACTATAAGGAAATTAAAGAGGAGATTTAGCGGGATAGGATTGGATAAACAAAAGAGAATATAAAGTAGTTGGTGTTGGTGAAGTTTTGTAATGTGGTTCTTTAGCTTCTCTTGTTTCAAGGATCAAGGACATTGGCCAATTAACAGGAGATGAAATGGAGAACGAAGAGCCCTTACTATGCAAGCAAACATGCATAGTTATCAAGGTTAGGTGCCAAGATCAAAGATCGGACAAAAAGGTCATCACTATAACAACCACAATTACCTTCTTAGGCTTAACGTAACTATTAGAAAATTAGGTGATTGTTTTTTTAGTTCCAAGAACTAAGGCTGTTTAGCTTTTTTATCAGTTCTTTTTTCCCGTATTTGTTTGTATTATACGTAATAGGCTAACATATTTTTTTTATATTTTTTAATTTTTTAAATTTAATTATGCTAAATAAGTCTCTGTCAGTTACAGTGTTTTTTCAGCCAGCTACAGTGCTTTTCAGCCATAAGCCACCAAAAAAAAAGCCCAAGGGCCTGTTCTTTTTAGCTGTGGCTTATGGTTTTTGGTTGAAATTTTTGAATTTTGGCTGTTTACAGTACAGATTACGGAGAGATCGATACTCACTTGCGATTTTGGCTGGTACAGATGTTGAGATTTTAACGTGTATTACGTTTAATTTGTAGACCCCGTCTTGAGAAAATACTCCGTTTAAAAGTTAGGTACTGTAGCGGATGCGAAAAGCCGGCCGGCTTCCTCACTGCCGAACAGGTCCCAAATGATCACCACCTAAGAATTCAGACAACTGTCTGTTTTACTTCTACTCCCTCCCTTTTGTATTAATCTATCTAGATGACTTAACAGTATGAAACGGATGGAGTATTACTCTAGTAGACATATCTGTGCTGTGTGCACACTGAACTTTTGGTGGTGCCATTTTTCTATGTTTTCATGAACTCCCATCTTTCTCATTCATTGGTAGACCCAAGTAGCCAACAACAGGTCTTTCTTTAATCTTTACATGATTACAAATGGACAACAACAATGTTTGTCGCAATCCACACCAAAGCAAAGTAAATTAAAGAAAGGTGCAAAAGGAAGGTGTCTCATTCAGATAACAGTTCACTTGCATTTAAAGTTTCAATAGTACATACAAAAGGACCCAATCCAGGCTTAATTTTACCGGCCCATTAAGCACATTTGTGCTTCAATGACAACAGCGATACTTCAGCATTCTTCGAGGCTTATGCTGTACTATACACGGAAATTCTTGCCACTTCTGTGTCTTCATTCATAATTCAAGTTCTCAATGGCATCATGCATACGCTACGATCACTGCAACACGGAGGGGATTCGAGGGCATTTAATTAAACCAGGCATTTAGCTTAAATGCCATCAAATAAGAAATATATGGTGTTTATGTTGATTCAGGGGTGATATGTGCCAACTTAGAGCGTACCGTGACACAAATAAGGGCCGACAAAGCCATAATGAAGAAGGACACAACATTCGCCGGCTTAGCAGCTACCCCCACGGCGTTTAGTAAACGTCGTCCACAAGAAATAAGAAGGGCACATGATGGACCTATTTATATTGGTTGTAACTATAACTTATAGATTTTGATTAAAATTGAATAATAGTGATCGAAAGATTGAATGCATGATATATTCGTGATCCACTGCTGATCTTCAAAGTGAGATAGGAATGAAAAGAATGGGGAAGCCGTTTGTTCAATATGTACAGGCCCGATGTATGCCAGTGTAGCCTATAATACAGCGTTTAGAACACACAAGCTAAAGACCAAAGCAACAAGGGGATTTATAAGTGCCAAAGTTAACAACCGCCAGCATTGACCAATAACATGGGCGGGAATTGAAATATAGGCGGTACATATAATTTAGGAGAGGATTTAAATTTAGCTTGATTAGTGTGTGAACCTTATACTAAAGATTTTTCTATAGGAAAATATCACAACATTCAAAGATTTTGGGCATTTCTCTCTCCCTGATGCCAAGATTTGATCTTGTTTTATAGTATACTTCAAAATCCCCTTAGTATGGACACATGATAGATGGAATTTCAGATCCAATCTGATCCCATCTACTGGTAGTGGCCCAAAATGGTGTATGCTACGGTGGTGATATTATATGGGAAATGATTGATTCTTCTAATACACACTACACTAGTAGAAATGTGCACATCTATGACGAATATCTCGTGACGAATGAAAATCGCGTCACTGAACAGTGCCTAACTATGACGAAATTTTGTGTTTCGTCATGGAGCATTGGTGATGGACCTCGGGCACCAACTATTTATGACGAAACTCAAAAACGCGTCATTGAACAACACAGCTATCGTCACAGATGACACGCGCGGCTCGCATTACTCATTTCTGACGCTCTGTTTTCGAACTGTAACGAACACGACTTCGTCATTAAACCATTATAAGATAGCTGACGAACATACTTTCGTCATAAGTCTCCGGGCACCCCTTGTCCATGTCTTGTATTACTGTGGGGCCCGGGCCCATCATGCCACGTGTACTGTCCGCAGCGATATGCCACGTGTATTATGGGACTGGACGACCTGCGTGGCAGCCACGTGTAACAGTGGGTCCCGCGACTAATATTTTGCAAAAAACGTTCAAGGTCGGGATCGAACCCGGGACCTGTAGAGAGCAAAGAACGGCTTTACCATTGCGCTACATGATCACTTGCGTTGGTGTCTCATTGTAAATATTGTAGTACCGTATGCTCCCTGGCTCCCCTCCACGTTGACTCAAATTGGAATCCCCGTCTAGTAAACTTGGATCTCTGTCCGCTCCCTTGACTTGCGGAGAGGCGGCGGCGGAGGAGGAGGATTCCCCGTCGGGCGCTGCGGCGGAGGAGCCCCGCCCCGGTCTGGTGTGGTGGCTGTGGCGCTCTTTTTGCGGCGAGGCGGCGGAGCTTTCCCGGTCGGGCGTGGCGGCGGAGGAGGAGGATTCCCCGTCGGGCGCTGCGGCGGAGGAGCCCCGCCCCGGTCTGGTGTGGTGGCTGTGGCGCCCTTTTTGCGGCGAGGCGGTGGAGCTTTCCGGGTCGGGCGCGGCGGCGGAGGAGGAAGATTCCCCGTCGGGCGCTGCGGCGGAGGAGCCCCGCCCCGGTCTGGTGTGGTGGCTGTGGCGCCCTTTTTGCGGCGAGGCGGCAGAGCTTTCCCGGTCGGGCGCGGCGGCGTTGGCGTCCCGGTCAGGTGTGTGCCGCGGCAGAGGCGCCCTGCAGCCGAGCCGTTCCAGTTCATAGCTGAAAGGTATGTGTACCTTCTTCTAGTATTAGATTCGTGGTTCCTGGTAATAGCTCACTAGTTCCCGGTGTTGGATTTGTGTTCATAACTCTCTAGCTAGTTCCTGCATACTTATAGGACTGTGTATTATGTTGATATGGAGATGAGGCTGAAGGATTCATATTAGATACAAGGGAACAGGGGGAGAGGGAAGGAAAAGAAGTTTGTACACCTCAACAACTTCTTATAGGTCATATACACTACAGATTTGTACACACCCTATTAACAAATTTCAATGCAAATCAACGGTTGCTGTACAAAAAAAGAAATCAACTACCTATAGCAGACTGTGTATTATTTGTTCTAGTGTTAGATTTGTCACTTTCGACTGTTTTATTTGAATTTGCATACTTATGCTACAACAGATGGACAGAAGCTGGGTAAATGGGAGACAATTCACTTGGTGCATTTGTGCATGCTGATAGGAATGCTCCCTTGTTAGCCTGTCAAAATAAATATGTTGATCCTTATGCTGATTAATTTCAGTCCACTGGCAACTTTGATTAAAATGTAACAGATGGATCTTCAATAAAAGTAAAAACATGGCAACTGAATTGATTCATTGCCTATCTGATGTAATAATTTATTCCTATTATTTTATATGAGAGTTGATAATGTACTAAGACATTGTTCTGGCCCAAGAGATGGAAACTGGACTCACATATTGTATCAGGTAACACCTTTTGGGAAATTTGTTCAAACAGATGGATAGAAATTGGATTCATGGGAGACAGTTCACACCTGCATATATCACTGGAGTTCAACAATTCATGCAATTTGTTAGTGAAAGATACCCCGAAGACAGCCATATACTTTGTCCGTGCCGCAAATGTCTTAATCAAACTTTACGGCCTCAGCAAGAGGTGGATGACCACATACACATTTATGGAATGTCAGCTGCATACACCAGGTGGATTCATCATGGAGAGTCGGCAGATGATGAAGTAGTTGAGTATTTAGAGCAGGAGGTGGATGGATTTGATCATGATGAAGGGATACATGTGGATGTGGCAGATGATGATTATGATGAGGATAACAGAGTACCAGAGATGATAGGAGATTTGTACGCAGCGGTAGAGGCAGATGGAGAACAGCCAAGGTTTGCAAGAGTCCTTGAAGATTCGAAGCGGTCACTTGGCCCGGGATCTAGCCATTCAAAATCCTCTTTTCTGGTGAGGTTACTGTATATCAAGTCTCGTTATCGAATCAGCAATACAGCTTTTTCCGTAATGATGAAGTTGTTGTCCTCAGCATTCCCTCAGTGTGAATTTCCAAGATCATATGATGATGCCAAGAAATATCTTCGTGAATTGGGCCTTGGATACGATAACATCCATGTGTGCAAGAACAATTGTGTGTTGTTTCGGAAGGATTATGCCAAGGTGGATGTGTGCCCAGTATGCAAGGAATCTAGATGGCAAGATGTTAATGGGAGCAAGCGGGTTGCGCATAAGGTTTTGAGGCATTTTCCTCTTATACCAAGGTTGAAGAGGATTTTTGCTTCAAAACGAACATCTGAGGAAACACAATGGCACAAGAAAGTGAGGACGCCAGTCGACAATGTAATGAGCCATCCAGCTAATGGGGAGGCATGGAAGGACTTTGACAGCAGGTATCCAAATTTTGCAGCTGATCCGAGGAACTTGAGGCTTGCCTTAGCTACAGATGGATTCAATCCATTTGGCAACATGAGTACCCAATATAGCATGTGGCCTGTGCTCCTGACACCTTTAAATCTCCCACCATGGGAATGCGTGAATCCAGCAAACTGCTTTATGTCTTTACTCATCCCAGGTCCATCATCTCCAGGAAAGGATTTTGATTTGTTCCTTGAGCCCCTAATAGAAGAACTGCTCGATCTCTGGCAGGGTGTCGATACCTATGATGCATGTACTGGTAACAAGTTCAAGCTTCGTGCTGTCGTGTTGTGGTGTATACATGATTATCCAGCGTTGAGCACCTTATCAGGGCGAACAACAAAAGGCTATTATGCATGTATTCATTGTGACAAGAATCCGTTGTCTCGGGCAATAAGGAATAAGTTATGTTACATTGGACATCGTCAATACCTTCCAAGGACACATGCTTGGCGGAGAAGCTTGGCTTTTGACGGACAGCGCGAAAACAAAGTTGAGCCAGGTAAGTTCACTATAGAGGAGGTCCAAGAGGAGCTAGAGAAGGTGAAAGATGTTAGGCCAGGGAAGCATCCTGCAACTAAGAAAAGGAAGCGTAACGAAGGTCCAGTGATTTTTAGCCGCAAAGTTGGGTTGTGGAGATTGCCATATTGGAAATATTTGAAGCTTCCACATAATCTTGATGTGATGCACATAGAGAAAAACATATGTGAAAACCTTCTTGGCACATTACTCAATGTCGACGGCAAGACCAAGGACACAACCAATGCTAGGCTAGATTTACATGATATGGGCATAAGACCTGAATTGCACTTACAGCGGGATGGCAACTCAGTCACTGTTCCACATGCTTGGTATGTCGTGAAGAAGGATCAGAGAATCGAGTTTTGCAAGTTCCTCAAAGGTATCAAGTTTCCTGATGGATATGCAGCGAACCTAGCAAGATTCATAAGTGCAGATTCTTCCAAGGTGCAGGGGAAGCTGAAAACACATTCTTGCCATATACTCCTGCAAAGAATCATACCTGCAGGCCTAAGAGGACTTATCAGCAAGGATGTATATGAAGCAGTTGCAGAGCTCGGGAAGTTCTTCAGGGAATTGTGCAGTAGAAATCTAAGGATAGATGTTGTGAAGCGGCTGAAAGCAGAAATCCCATTGATCCTAAGCAAGCTTGAGAAAATTTTTCCTCCGGCCTTCTTTGATGTCATGGTGCACTTGGATGTCCATCTTCCTGATGAGGCACTGCTTAGAGGTCCTGTTCAGTATGGATGGATGTACCCAATAGAAAGGCGACTAGGCACTTTGAAGAATTTTGTAAGGAACAGGGCTAGGCCGGAAGGATCAATTGCTGAGGCTTATGTTGCAAGTGACACGCTGACTTTTTGTTCAAGGTACATGGAGGATGTTGACACTAGATTTAACCAGGATGATGGTAGTGGAGGTGATGGTCCATTGTTTGATGACACCTCTGTTTTTATGCATGGTGTTACTCTTGTTGGATCTAATAGGGTACAATACATTGATGATGGTGTCATGGACAAGTTAGTTTGGTATGTGCTAAATAACTGTGAAGAAGTTGAGCCATATTTGGAGTAAGTATCATTTACTTTTTTTGGAATTATTGTGTGTTTTATTACAAATTTATCAAATTATTTCTTATGAATAAAGTTTGTCTTGCAGCATCTACAGGGAAGAGCTACTAAAAGAAGGTGGACATGATGTTGATAAAAGGCTTGAACAAGGATTTCCAAAATGGTTTAGGAGACATGTAAGTCACTAGACCTTGTGTTTTCAGCTTTCATAAATGGTTTAGGAGCCATATATAATTGGTGATCTGAGTACTTTTATTGCACCCCAGATTGTGAAGCTATGGGCGGAGAAGCCAGAAGAGGTTAGTGAAGGATTGTATGCACTTTCATGTGGCCCAGATCTCCGAGTCAAGACCTGTGCAGCTTGCATTGTTAATGGAGTGCGGTATAGCACTATGGACCGTGAGAAGTACCTACAGACACAAAATAGTGGTGTAATGACCGAATGTACACATGATGGGGAAAACATTGATTTTTATGGTGTCCTTAAGGAGATAATTGAGTTGCAATATAACTCCAATTTTGAAGCACGTCGGTCTGTGGTTCTATTTCGATGCGATTGGTACAACCAAGGTGGCAAGACAAGAGGCATTCGAGATGACGGGTATTTCAAATCCATCAATGTGCAGTCATTATGTACAAGACTGACCCTTTCATCTTGGCAACTCAATCGAGAAAGATATTTTACTTGCAAGACACATCTTTAGGCAAAGAATGGCGAGTTGTGCAAAAATTTGAACATAGGAATATTTATGATGTGGCTGAAAAAGATGAACCCGGTCATGATGTGCATCAGGATGATCATTGTTCTGATACTGAGCATGAAGTGCAAGAAGGTGATGTTCATGAGGTTACGCACAATCTTCAGGGTGGAGAAGCCACTATACTTGAAGCTAATTTAGTAGACCTCATAAGAAGCAAGAAGCAAGCTACAATTCCTGAAGATAGTGAGGATGAGGATGAAGATGAAACTGTACTGCAATACTGTAGTGATGGTGGCAATGAGAACAATGATGACATGTGCCTAGACGACGACGATGAAGATGATGATTTCTAGGATACGCAAGGTACATACTTATTCCTCTTTAGTTGATTTTCTGCCAATAATATTTGTGTGTTGTCATTTATATTATTGCCAAATGTTACTTACATATGCTCCATTTATATTGGTGTGGTGTGTTGTTTGCATTGAAAACTGGATGTTTTGGAACTTGGCACTTGATCATTTCTATTGAAACTTACATGTCGTTGTGGTGGTGTTGTGTGTGGCAGGCTACGGGAGCTGTAGATACGTCTCCTGATGGGACCTAGAGGTGCTTCTACATAATATATCATACTTCTAGAAAGTCATGACCTAGAGGTCATTTGGCTAGCATTTTAATTATGCAAAGCTTGGGAATGTCATAAGGATTAGGGACATATGCTCAGAGATTTTGAAGCCAACTATTGATGATATTTTGATGCTGTGCAAACCTTGGCGGTAGCTATGGAGTCTCTACATGTAGCAGCCTGCAGCAGTCCCTCAGCACCTTCCAGCAGGTGAGCTTGACACGACGATCAGACACCGGAGCTTGTATGTATCGTACTTGTTTGTTGAGCTCTATAGATTTGCTTACTGTTTGATTATCCTGCCTTGCAGATGTGGATTGCAAAGGCGGAGTATGACGAGTCCGGCCCGTCCATTGTGCACCGGAAATGCTTCTAATTCTTCAAGACACAAGAAAGCGAGCGAACAGGAACTGTCACCGCTCACGTCCTTTTCCATTTCCATTTCTCCATTAGCATGGGTTTGTCTCCAGCGGACATATATGCTATGTTTTTTCCTTTCTTTCTCCCATTTGGAGATTGTAATCCGTATTTCTTCTACCTATGAATCTAACTCGAGATTCGTGGACAAGTATGTTTGATTCATCCGGATTCAATCTATGGCTGGCGGGAGTACTAAAAGTATACCTGTGGTCTGAAATGATTGTTCTTGGGGGAGCCTTGCCATGGGAATTAATCTGATCATATGAATAGCACGTTGTCTGAGGATTCTGTCCAGGTGTTAGACAAGATTTCACGAGGATTACTCCTTGAACAGAAGAGCAATTGTATTGAGCAATTTACTTGATTAAGATTTAAGAAGGTGTTGCTGTCATTCGGGAGTAGTAGTAGGTGAATATGTACCATGTAAAGTTGTAAACCATGTATCCAAATCACATACAAAGCGGAGGCAGAGCAGAGCAGATGATGGTATCAAGTGGTGAATATTTACCTAGTAAACCAATCAATGAACAACTTCTCCATGAATCAAAATTGAGTTGAAATTTCCCCGTTAGTGGTCCGCGCTGTAGAGCCACCTCAAGAGACTAAATCGCCCTATAGTGGTAGGCAAAGCCTCCCCGCTCACTTGGCTATCAGCGCGAACTCTCCTCCCTCCCCCGTTCCCTCGGCCGCGCGCGTTCGAGCCCCCGGCTCCGCAGCGCGCCGAGGTCGAACATTTCTTTTATTTCTACCTGACAGGTGGGCCCCACCTGTCAGCCTCAGTAACCAGAGCGACGCTGACCGCTGGGCCCCACTGGTCAGTGGAACTCTTCCACCGAACCCATACTGACATGTGGACCCCATGAACAGTACCTGGACCCACATGTCAGTAGCACAGAGGATATAAAAGAAAAATAAATGCAAGAGAATGCCAGTGGACCGCGCTGCAGAGCCACCTCAAGTGAATAAAGCGCCCTATAGTGGTAGGCAAAGCCTCCCCGCTCACTTGGCTATCAGCGCGAACTCTCCTCCCTCCCCCGTTCCCTCGGCCGCGCGCGTTCGAACCCCCGGCTCCGCAGCGCGCCGAGGTCGAACATTTCTTTTATTTCTACCTGACAGGTGGGCCCCACCTGTCAGCCTCAGTAACCAGAGCGACGCTGACCGCTGGGCCCCACTGAAACAGAAAACTTTGACCAATCATAACTTCTACATTTTAGCTCCAAATTGAATGAAACAAATTTGTAAATTCATCTAAATTCAAGATCTGTCTAATGGGACCGAAACCATAATTTTTTGAGTTCATGTGAATTTTTGGAGATGATTTGTGTTGTTTGATAACTTCTTGTCCAAACTTTGACCAGGACACCAGCGATCCAGGCGAGTCGACACTTTGATCATATTGAACCCAGTATTGCAAAATTACTTTCTTTCAAATTACCAACATGCATGCTATTATTTCACGTGATATGCTATGTTCAAATTCAGAATGTTAGTTATACCTTGCTATATAAATCTGCATACACTATTCTTCTTGCCCTACATTGGTTATGTGAGCCTTGTCACCCTAGTGAAACTATAACATTAAGACTTTACAAATTAAGTCCCTATTGATATGCTCTGCTTAGAAATATTAGATGCTTGGGGTATCATCGATACTCCAACTACTCTGTCTTGAACTGAAAGAACTGTTTTGGGAGGATGTGATCGGGGGTATGGTGCAGGGGTGCAATTTATAAGTAGTTTGTGTACTTACAACTACTACTACTACTACTACTACCATCACCACCACCACCACCACCACCACCACCACCACCACCACCATCACCACCACCACCACCACCACCACCACCACCACCACTATGACCACCACTACGACCACCACCACCACTACGACCACCACTACGATGTGTACTTACAACTCTCCTACTACTACTACTACCACCACCACCACCACCACCACCACCACCACCACCACCACCACCACTACCACTACTACTACCACTACTACTACCACTACTGCTGCTGCTGAATTAGATTGAGTACATTACCAATTATAACATGTAAGAACGAAAGTGGCATTTATTTGAAATAAGTATCCTACAATTTTGAATATCTTACTATCACTTCTAAAATGCATATTTAGAGAAGCTCGTTTAAATCCCATGTACTGGTTAAAATTGTTGATTTTTAGAAAGTGGTTTAATTTGCAGGGCCAAAAAATCCAAAATTTAATTTGGATATTTTGAAAAAGTGGGTTAAATTGCAGGGCCATATAATATAAAATTTAAATTGGACATTTTGAAAAAAATCCGGAAAGTGATTTCAATTGTACAAACTCCCTAATTAAAAATCTAAAAAAATTTCAAGGGCGCTAAAAAAATTTCAGGGGCGCCATTTTCCCAAGCGCGGTCTATATTCGGGCGCCAAAAAAAATTCCAACCCATTTATCCACCTCCCCCTCTCTCGTCGCCCCTCCACCTCTCTCTCTGGCCCCATCCACCTCTCTCTCGCCCCCACCGAACCCTAGCCGCCGCCGGGGCACCACCGCCGGCGCAGGAGCTGCTTCCTCGCTGACGACATTCGCCGCCACCCCCCTCTCTGGTCGCCCCGTACCCCTCTCTCTCGCCCCCATGAAACCCTAGCCGCCGCGCCGGATTCGGGTCTACGCCGACGTCTGCCGCTGCATCGAGTCTACTTCCCCACCGCCGACCGTCGTCGCACGGATCTGGTTCCCCTTCGACGTCGTTCACCGCACCGGGCCTGCTTCCCCTTCCACGACCACCTACGACGACCACCGGTTCTACTTCCACATCTACGACCACCGCCGCCGACGAGTACCGCAGCGTAGCCACAACCGCGATGGTGGCAACAAGGGGACAAGGTAGGAAACGATCTGGACAACCGCCATCACAAGGTAAGCAAAACTCTTCTCTATTTTCTCTGTGCATGTAGTATGTTGTTTGTTCAAGTAGTAGTTGTCTGTGCAACTGTTCTGTTGTTGCATTTTCATGTGTATTAGTCTGTTGTACCTTTTTGTTGCTCTGAAATAGTCCCTGAACATATCTTAGCAGGCAGATGCAACATTTAATATTATCTGTGGAAGTAGTCATACCTGGCTTGCAAGTAGTAGTAGCTCTTACCTCTTACCTAGCTTGCAAGTAGTAGTAGCTCTTAGCTCTTAGTTCACTCCCTATTTGTTCTAATAGTTACAATTTGGCTGTTCCTGTAAGAACCTCCGCAAACTGAATACGAAAGAAGCCGGGATAAACAAGTGTTGAAGAATTTAAGGAAGTTGCAAGAACTTGGGATCAATGATCTAGCTTCCTCTTTTAATAAATCGTGTACACAACCTGCAAGAACGAAGGGGGAAAAATCAGCAAACAAGAAATCAAATTCTGAATATTCTGACTCATCGGAGTATCTCCTTGAAGATGATGTTCAAGGAGATAGTGATGATGATGACACTGAATCTTTTGAGCAGCCACAACCCCTCGCAATCGAGGTGCTTCTTCTATCTTGTGTGGGGAGGGAGGATATTTGCATTGCATTTTTATGTTGTTTCCTGCATATCTGTTCTTTAATATATGCTCTTGCTTATAGATGCAGCTCACTAACAAGTTGTTTTTTATCAGTTTCCTCAAGGAACTAGACGGAAAACCCTCTGTACTAAGAGGAAGAAGAAAAATCCCAACATGACGCCAGGAGTCAGGCAACCAAAGAGAGTGAGGGCAGTTCAACAAGCAGAGGAGATAACTCCTGGGGTCTCAACAAGAGCATACAAAAGGCAACTAACTTCACAGAGACATGTGCAAGATGAAGAGTTGCCTCAAGATGGTGATGCTGGTGTTGAAGACAATGATGCTAGTGTTGAAGACAATGTGCCTGGTGGTGAAGACAATGTAGCTGCTGCTAAAGACAATGTACCTGGTGGTGAAGACAATGTAGCCGCTGATGAAGACAATGTAGCTGGTGGTGAAGACAATGTAGCTGCTGGTGAAGACAATGTAGCTGGTGGTGAAGACCAGACTGGGGATCAAACCCAATCCACTGAAGGCAAGTTATAGTTTCTTTGACATTCAAATATGACATCACTTTTGCTGTTTTGCATGAAACTTAACCATCTAAATAAAAATTCTATTCTGTAGCTCCCGCACAGCGACCCCCAAGGAGACCTAGGCCACCAACCAAGGGAATACTGCTGGAAAGGATGACAAGATCTATGGGAAGGAGAATGCCCATAGCTGTTGCTGAAGGCAAAAAAAAGGCCACAAGAACCTGTTCAAGCTGCCAAGTTCGCATCAGAGGCTGGTGTCATCATTCGAGATAAGGTTCCTGTCCTAACTCATTGGAAAGAGTACAAGAAAGAGGAACAATATTACAAAGACTTTGTGGGAAAGCTATCTGTAAGTGCATGACTCTTTCTATGCTACACTATGATATCACATGACCTGAATTGACTCACTAACGATGCAAATTTCATATCACTAGGGGCGATTGGCCATTAACATAAAACACAAGCCAACAGAGGAAGCATGCACCGATGTATTGCGGTCGGGGGTGCGACAAATGCGTTATCGGCTGAAGCAGAAATACTTCAATGGTGTACCTGCAAATGAGATTAGGACTACTTCTCCTGTTGCTAGTATGACTGATGAACAGTGGAGGGCACTTGTTGCAAAGTGGTCTGATCCAAAGAACATGGTATGGGTATCTTATCATAGATTCTTCTTTCATATTCAGTTTGCAGAGGCTCTTCTCATTGTAAACATATGATCTTATCTAACAAGTTCCTTCTCTTGTAGCAATCATGTGAAAAGAACAAGCAGAATCGCAGTAATGTCAAGTATCATCAAGCTACGGGTTCTCGCAGCTATGTCGCACACTTACATGCATATGTAAGTAAAGATTACCTTGTACTATACCTGTTTATTTCATCCAAAACATTCTTTTGTATTTGTCTGACAGAACTTTGCTGTAAATGATTACCTACCTAACAGAAGGAGAAGAGGAACAATGCAGAACCGAGCACACAATAAATTGAAGAACTTGATGCGGTGGAGGCCTTCAAGACCTGCCATACCAGCTCCAAACATGGTCTGAGTGAACTGGCAAGAGAAGCAGTTGTAAGTCCCTACATCTGTTTCCTTGTGCCTTTAAGATGCTTGTGCTGTTTCCAACATGAAATCATGGGTGCCACTGAATTCGGTGGACCCAGCCCCAAATAATGCCAATAGGTCATCACTGACCCTGATTTTCTCTTATGTTTTTGTGTGTGTGTGGTTTACATCGATAGTTGGGATCTTGGTTTTGCAATAATCTACTGGATTTAATTTAAAATGGATCATTGCCAGTCATTTGTAAGAGGAAAAAATTAAGAAAGAAGTTCGCTAAAACACAGTTGTCCTCCTGAAATTGGCTCATCACATGTATGTCCTAGACTGCAAGTTACCTACTTGTGCATGGCACCATTATGCATAACTGCAGCATGCATTTATATAACTAACGGACTTGATGGTGCTTCCCTTGAGAAACAGAATATCAGATTTTTAATCCCTTTGATCATACCAAAAATGTAAATTATTCTATATCATTTGTATTTTGTATTGCTGGCCCATCATAAGATCAGTTGGCCAGCTGGCCCCTCTAAGTTCCTAAGTTAGCACCTCCGAAAATAGGTGAAACAATATCTCATGATCCTAGAGATATTACAATCAACATGGCATGGCATAAAAGGAATTCATGTATACCAGTACCTGTTCAGCGACAAATATAATCCCCGATTTTGGTGCATCCCTCTCAAGCAATGATAGTAACACATGCAACCTTTCCTTCTTACTGCAGATCACATGTGTGTGACGGGTGTGTGTGTTGTTGTAACCGGGTTCAGATTCTACATCTGTTTGTTATTCATATGAACATCTGTTTGTCTTTAAACCCCTGACCAAATCATTAAACCCCTGACACCATAATCAAAACCATACATCTGTTGTAACCGGGTTCAGACCATAATCAGATGTATAAGTCTAGATATGAGTTGGTCTAGGATTTAATTTTGTTTAGCATGCCAAGAATAATCTTTGTAAGGTTGTTAAGCTTTTTGAACCTGGAAAATTCGAGGTAGAATCTGAACCAAAGCAAAATATCTGAACCCGGTTACAACTGTTTGTCTTTCAGTAAGCTCATATCTAGACTTATACATCTTTCAGTAAGCTCATAATCTGAACCAAATCATTAAGCCCCAACTGTTTGTCTTTCAGTAAGCTCATAATCTGAACCAAATCATTAAACACCATAATCAAAACCATACATCTGTTTGTCTTTCAGTAAGCTCATATCTAGACTTCTTGACAGTGATTCATCTGTTTGTTACATCTGTTTGCTATTTCTCATGTCTGTCCAACTAATGATTGTTCCTGGGACATTTTCAGTCTGATATGGAAGCTTTGAGGGCAGAACCTGCTGCTGAAGGTGAGACACCAGTTACCAGTGCACAGGTGGTCTCCAAGGTGCTCTCCCAGAACAGCAACAACAACACTTTCTTGAAGAATGTTGGAATCAAAACGGCCGCCCCCTCAAAATCATCTTCATCGAATGAAAGCGAGCTTCAGGAAGAACTAGCAGCTGAAAAACAAGCTTCGGCTGCTCTACAAGGAGAACTCGAGGACCTCAAGAAGAAAAGCGAAGAAGCTGATGAAAAGCTGGCGAGGACCCAAAAGGAGTTGGAGGAGTATAAGAAGCTAACAGAGAAAAATAACCAGGCAATGGAGGAGAACAATGCGCTCCTTCGCCGTATCTTGGCCTTGAACAATGGTAACTCTTCTTAGGCATGTGAGCTGGTGGTGGTTGCTGGTCCTTGCTGGTGGTGGTTGCTGGTCCTTGCATGTGAGCTGGTGGTGGTTGCTGGTCAAGGAATGTTACTGGTTGCATAATTGAGTAGTTATAAAGATAGCTTTTGTGGTCAAGAACTTAAGTTTATTTTGTGCTGTGAATTAGTTCTGTGAACTGAGTTGGTCTGTGAACTGAGTTGTTTCTGTGAACTAGTTGGAATGTGATGATGACTGAGTTGAGTATTGTTAATTGCTGCACAGAATATTTGAAAATTGTGATGTCTGTGATGAAATAACCATATGGGTCTCTGTGACGAATTTGCAAGTGCTTTCTGTGACGAATTTGCAAGTGCTTTCTGTGACGAATTTGCAAGTGACGAACTTAAGCCACGTGGCCCAATAAAAAGGAGGCACGTGGGAGAACCAAATCGCGCCAAGCGGTCCAATAAAATTGCGCCACGTGGTCCAGCCACGTCAGCTGCCACGGTAACAGCCACGTTAGCTACCACGTGGACCAGCCACGTCAGTTGCCACGCCATCCGCCACGTGGACCAGCCACGTCAGCCGCCACGTGGACCAGTAACGTCAGCCGCCACGCTGGCCTATAGCAGGTGCCGCCTGTTTATGACAAAAAACAGCCCTATCCATGACAAAAACCAATCGTCATAAAACAGAGTGTGTTTTATGACGGGGACCCTTTCGTCATTGAACAAAAGCAGTTCTATGACGAAAAATATAATTTCGTCGTGGTACGACAAATGTGACGCGCGTTCCATGGCGAAATGAATTTCGTCACAAATTCGTCACAAATTATAATCTATGACGAATGTGGCATCTTCAGTGACGACACTGGGTCGTCATTACTGTTCACATCCCTAGTAGTGCTAATTCTTGATTGGGTTTTTTTCTTAACGCAGTGAGTTACTTAGACATTTATTAATGTAGTGACATAAAAACTGCACATCTCTACTACTGGTGGATAATCCCAAACATCTGGTGGGTTATTAATTTGTGACAGCAGAAATATTCTAGCTTCTTATATATTATCCAATATTATGATCCAATTACTTATACTATGTTTTAAGAAATTTGGATCACTCAAACTTCAAGTTTTATATTAATACAACATGTTTTGACCTGGTCAAGAGTATTATATTTTGACAGTATAATATGCATCTACATGATGCTCTCAAAAGCATAAATATAACACCGCCACATAAAACATGGCGGTCGATTAATCTGAATGGAATATAATATATTATGCTAGAATATAATCCTAGTTTAACCTCCCAGATTGAACAATTATTCGTCAAGAATATATACGATTAATTGGGAGGCAATTTATATGCCTATTATAATTTATGATACCAAATAAGTATGACAGATTTAGATCATTCGGGATAATTAAAATCCAATAGGTCATCTACTATTTTGAGAGTTATATTTTCTTTAGGCAAATGGCTATACCTTCCAGTGGCATATGTGCGGCGGTTTCATGCTACTGTGTAATTTTCATTTATGTGGTCACATGCCCGGTGATAAAATATCACTGAGGACAAATCAATTACCCTCTGAAAGTTGCAATGATTTTTGTTTGCCATCAGTGTGGATAGTGGTTTCAATTATCTCTCAAATGAACTAGATTATTTATAACTTCAAGCTTATTTGCTTCTGGATTTGACCTAGGATATGCCACTATGCCTGTCATGACTCTCATGCCTCGAAGATTTCAATATGCCTAAATTCCTCCCCCTTTTCACGCCAATCGTAAAATTCGGAGCGAGGGCGCCTGCTTCTAGCATTTGCTTTGAATTATCCCATAGTTTTAGCAATTAATTGCTATTGTACTACTTCAAGAGTAAAATTTTATTGGCGTGAAACTGACATATACTTTGTAATATGAAAGATAGGGTTATATATAGACTTCAAGTCTTTGAGGTTCATAGTGTTTTCTAGTCAAGGTGATTGTTCTGAGATTTAACATTTGACTAGATTTCTTGTGTCTTCAAGAATGATAATTTTCCTATTACCATTTGGGCATTAATGCACTAAGGTATATCATTCCTTTCAAAAGTCAAGCATAATATTTACAAATTTTATTCCATGCATGATTAATTATTTTACTGCAGGTAAGATATGCTACTGGCAATGTGTTCTATTGAGCAACTGTTCAGCAGGGGTAAGGCTTTAACAGAACAACTTAGACCAAATATATTTATGGCATCTGAGAAATAATTATCTAATGCACAATTTCAGCCTAAAGCAAAAGATAAGGGGTGCTCTTCATGAGCAAGATCAAGCTCAACAGGAGTTGTATCTATACTATTGATGCTACTTATATAGAGAAATGACATCTCAATAAAGCTAAGGTATAACTAGGAAATGCTACTAGTCTCTATATTGTTCATCGTAGGTATATTCTTGCTTATGAATGCACCTGTTTATTAATAACATACAGGTTACCTAAACTTAGTCCAAAGACAATACGGTGCAAGGTGGAACAATACTCATGTGCGGACTTCTAGTCCTAGAAACAGAAGTTGATCCTGGCAAAGTGCCTATAGAGACACTAGTAACATTTTATAGATTTAGCCATCCTTTCAGAGAAGGCCCTTAGGCCCAACGATCAATCTAAATCATATAGTCATTCTTCAGGGTAGAGTAGAAGCAATACCTCATAAACTACAAAGTTTTTACCCTTTAGTGGCAAAAGGGTACAACTACGTCAGCATCAGGTTTGACAGTGGTATGACTGTATAACAATGAAATAAGCCTAGGTGGTACAATTTCAGCAATTTGGGGCAAGCGAATATCCATTTAGTGATGCCCAAAGTCCTACCATATTCATGCAATTTTCTACATGCTTACTGCTGGTAAGTAATTTCAAGTGCATGAAATGAGTGCAAATAGTAAAGATTTACTTTTATATACTTAGTAGATAATTTATCATTTCAAAGATTTTTCTAGTAGTCTTTGGGATTTTTTGATAATTATTAAGGCATTTAAGTAAATTTTAGAATTACTAACCCATTATAATATTCCCCAAACACGCAATGCTACAAAATAAAAACCATAAAAGAAATATGATGCTTCCAAGGTGTACTAATGGCGCGTTTGGTTCGTTGCAGGGATACCCTGTGCTGCACCATGCGAGCCTGGCTCGCCAGAAACGCAAATGAAATCCGTATCTCGAGAGCCAGGCTCTGAGCTGCCTTTTGCATCTTCCAAGCCAGGTTCAGACCTCGATGCGGGCAACCAAACAACTGAAACTTGCATCTGGGGAGCCTGGCTGGGCAAGAACCGGGCAACCAATCACGCTGTAAGTCTATGGTTTGACAAAGTTTATGGACTCCTATATACCTAAAGCACAGTCTTCAACCTTGGCTCTAATATACCTATCACCCATATATGTTTTTCACTCATGCACGCTTTCTAAAGCACAGTCTTCAACCTTGGCTCTAATAGTCAGAATTCGTTGTGCCTTGCCCTCTTTTGGAGATTTCTTGATCTAATCTGCTTAGGCCTCCGCCATGGTTTTGTAAACCGCTCACTTTTTGGGTTTTGGGCAAATGACCATAATTCCCCCTCAACCAATGTGCCACCATTCCTTTGCCTCAAAGCATCACCATGCTTCACTATCTTTCATATGGCCCTAATAACTTACGACCAAGTCTCTCACTTGTTCGGATCCCACCAAACCATCCTCTCTTGCAAACGAGCCTAAGTCACTTGGCGCACCATGTGTCCTGCTTGAGCTTGATCACTTGTGTCTTTTATGGTCCTTGTCTATCTTGTATCTTGGTTGAGTCCAACCATCTCACCCAACCTCCATTATTACTCTGTACCTTGGTTCTTCCAACCAAGTCTCGGGCCACTTCGCTATTGGCCATAGTTCGCTGGAACCACATGCGTAACAATTGATCAAGAAAACTATTTACATGCACAAGTTTCAACTTGACTCACATTAGTCAAACATGCATCATGCATCTATATGCACTTAACCTCAAAGGACTAAAGCCATAAGCCATCCATGCTTACCATTTTCACCAATTGTGCTTCATAAGCACCTACAAGCATTGTAATCATTTAATGGGATAATCTTATCATAATAAACTCACTAATTTCTCAAAATCATCACCAATAGACTTTTCTCAAAGTCCTTAACAAAAGATGTTAGGGCCCCATGACCACTGGATCAAACGAACTCTCCGAAACAACTCAAAACACAAAAAATGTTCTTATTGGAACAATGGTATGTCCCGACCCAAATGATCTGCCCTAATGGTATGCCTTTATCTGAATAAAACGACTCTATATAAAATTCCATGGGCACCAAAATTATCCTCTTTGGATAATGGTATGTTGCAATGATACGGGTTAACTCGAATTATCTATCTCTGTGTAAATTTTCAGAAACATAGAAAACACTCTCTCTGGATAAATGATAAGCTCCTATAGTATGCTCCAAGGCGAATATTACTTGCAGCAATCCATCCATCCATCCATCAGCCGAAGCACCAACCTTGCTTCTTGCAAAGTATCAGCGCAGTTTCCGACTTTACATACAGGACACAACAATATGCCTATTTTTTTGTTCTGTGTCTGATAACTTTTAACTATGATTGACAAGTCTCATAAATAATAATTGCTGAAAAAAGTTAAAGATAAAAATCGATTGAAAAGCCAAAAATAATAGCACCAATGGCTTCTTTCTTCAGTGATTTCTGCCCTTGCGAGAGACTACACACGAAAAGGATGCTGTGACAAGGTAGGACATGCATCCAAATCCAAAGCGGATGGCGAGCGCGAGATGTTGACATGTTGTTCTCAGTGAATTAATTGCAAAGGAACCAAACTTAGTACAATTCAGACAGATATCCAGCAACAGAATCCTTAATCTTTTGGTTCTCCTACTGCAAGTAGTACCTGTACTGACGAATTCCTGTTCCTTCTGGCCTTTTCTTTCCTGGAGAAGAATCCAATCGTTGGACTTTCAGTAGGAGGAATATCAGTTTGGAAAGCAAAAACATATGAAACATGCACACTTCAGCAGTTCAGCTGCCCCTTTATGGCTTTATGCCCTTTAAATTATTCTTATCATCCTTTTTTCCATAGGCAGAAATACTATACAAAATGCAGTACTTCAATCTGTCTTTGCAGACATTTATGCTCATCAGTTTAATTACGAGATATATCAATGGGAAAACTGCCTTCGGTCTTTTCCAAATTAATGTGATGTCACCACTGATCCTATAATCTCTCTCCTATTCGTCCATGTTTCCCTTGGAATGCGATGTTTGAGCTGCCAAGAACAGTTTGAGTTGTCACATTTGCCGTCATCAAATCATAGTTCGCCCATTGAAACATCACAGCACAATTTAACATACACGGCAGCTTAGGCCTTACTTCACCCGTTAAATCGCCCATTGAAAGGTCAAATGGACATTGTAGGTCACGATCCTGGGGAAAACCCCTGTGCCAGTGTCCCCAAACAAATTAAGTCGACTGTTTTACATGACAAGAAAGGCATCAAAGGGCATATGTTTTTCATATCACACACTACTTTCCAATTGCTTCGTACTGCACATATGTTTGATTGGATGCCCATCTTTTCTGATCCGGCAGAAAGCAGTCTCTTCACTTCTACCACTTGTAATGTTTTCTTGCTTCTGCTGCTTGCTGCAGTTTTGTGTCCATGGAAACGATGGAACAGGTCGGCGTTCGACGGAGAAATTGGCGAGGTATAGTTATGTGGTACAGCAAGTAAATGATACCGGTCGATGAATTCGATCCATACGACCAAGGGAACCACAGCAGCACATACATACAGTGATACACATGTATGGCATGCAACAAATCACCGGCCGTGAAAGTCTACAGTCAACAAACCGTACATACGGCAGGGACAAGACGGATGCAAAATTTCCTTTCCTTCGAAATCTTATCTTGGACTTCGAAGCCAAAACTTCACGGTGACGAGGTACGCATCCTGATATATCAGAAGTTATTTTAGCCGGCCAGGCAGTCAGTCAACCAAGACTATTTGACAGTCGCTGAGCCTGCCTAACAATTGAAAACGTTCAAAGTTGTGACCTGAGCTCCGAGTCCTCCAAACAACCTCGAGGCCAGCAGGAAATACTACTAGTATGAAAGAGGCAGATGAAGCTAGGTTAGGTATGCATCGATCCTGACATATCAGAAGTTATTTTAGCCGGCCAGACAGTCAGTCAGCCAAGACTATTTGACGGTCGCCGAGCCTGCCTAACAAATTGAAAACGTTCAAAGTTGTGACCTGAGCTCCGAGTCCTCCAAACAACCTTGCGGCCAGCAGGAAATCCTGCTAGTATGAAAGAGGCAGATGAAGCTAGGTTACATGTGAACGTAGAGAACTGAAACATCCGGTTTGAGCCAAACACGCATGTTTCCTTAGTGCTCACTAAGTGGTCTGCAATCCTTTGCTGCATAAGTCTAAAGTGCCATCCGGATCTGTCCCTCTCCAACTAGCACTAAACACTGTCTGTCCATTCATTCTTTCACGGCAACTTCCGAGCACACGAAAGGTAACAGCAAACACATGCACCACCTCCCATGATCTGTAATGTTGAAGAAAGCAAGTTGAGAGATGGAGCTTTCATCCCAAAGAAACACATACTAATTATTGGCCACACGAGAGATTTTTCAGGACAAAACACATGGAACTCATGTCTGCATGTGTAGAAGAGAGAGAGAGAGAGAGAGAGAGAGAGAGAGAGAGAGAGAGAGAGAGAGAGAGAGAGAGAGAGAGAGAGAGTTGAAGCGCGTCAAAGGCCAAGTTCGAGCCGGAAACACCCGGCCCTGGACCCTCCCAGAACAGAAGTACTAGCAATGCACAAGAAGACTGGGCGCATGGAACATATGCGGCACAGAGCGGGCGAGCACGCGGGGTGATGTGGATCTTACGTGTCGCGGGCATTACACGAGCAGGCGACGCACGCAGTCGGGCGCGCGCGTGCCGTGGAGGCTTGGAACACTAAGGCGTTGGTGTTGGGAGCTTGGACGGAGCAAGCAGAGGACCTGTTTTTTTGTCTGAAGTTTATGGTTTTTAACCGCAGTTTATGATTTTTAGGCTGTTCGTGCGAGAGATTACAGATTAACAAAAACTTACGTGCAGTTTTTATCAATATAAATGAAGTCGGTATAATATATACTAATTAACTAGTAGATCCTAGCTTAACTATAAAAAAAATAAAAAAAACAGTTTTTAGAAACCCAAAAAAACTGCACCAAAGCCGTGCTTGTCCGCTTGTCCGAGGCGGAGGAGCCGAGCGCCCATCACCCAGGCCGCGCGCCCGGCATGTCCATCCTCCTGTCGCATGGCCACGGCCCAGTCGGCGCAGGCCCAGGAGTTCGGGCCGCCCACTCGTCCTTGCCCACCTTCCCAGCCGCTCATTCTTGGGCCTGTGCACCGGCCCACGCAACGGCCTGCCGCCTCGCACCTCTATATGAGGTGGCTGGCCTCCCCGCCTCTGCCGTCGCCGCCGCGAAGGAAAACAGAAACCCTAACGGGAAACGGATGCGCTTCTTCCCCCAGATCCATGGTTTCTTCCTTAGTTCGTCCCTCTTCGTCGTCGTCTTTTTCTCCGGGTGCTGCTGTTCTTTTTTTTCCTTTGATTTTGTTTCTAAGAAGATAAACATCGCCTTTGAGAGAATCGGATGGCTTCTTGTTCGTGCCATCGCGGTTCCGTTGCGGGCGTACACGGATCCATCGCTCTTTAGATCCATCTATCTTGTCCCATCCCTCACATCTTCTTGTGTTTGCTGGGTGGCAGGGTGGTTCTTGAACATTTCTCTGCGCGTTGCAACGCGTTTTCTCACTTGCTCGTCTTACTTCGTGGTTGATCTGGTTTCTCCGGACTGGGCGTGGCCATCGACAATCCCAGGCGAACTCTCATGCAATGTTTGCCTGATACACACGAGCCCTAGAGTCGCAACGGAGCTGCTCGCCGATGCGATTGCTCCACCCAGGTTCTTTGCCCTCTTGGAGGTGGTCGTTCGTTGGGCTCTCCGCGTATTGATCTTGCGGCTCCCCTGATTCAGATCTCTCCATTGCTATTGTTGTTGGTTAATTATTACTCGCACTACTTTGTTCGTGATTCGCGATGATCGATGGCCTTCATAATCCCAGATTAACTCACTTAGCTGTTCTTCTGATTCATGGGAGGCCAAGATTAATCATTGGGAGTTTCGCTGATAGCGCCGCCTTCCTCTTTGGAGGTGCTTCATTAGTAACTCGCCGCACAGCACACCATCAATTCTCCAACGTCTTTGTTTTTTTTTTTTGAAAAAAAGTAAAAATAGTTATCTTTGAGGAGGAGGCCGGATGATGCATCCTTTTCCTATGAGCGAGCCGCGAGGCTGCTACTGCGATGAAAATGGTGTTGAACTGTTGACTCCCACATCTGAAATCATTAACAACAACAAAAAAACCTTCCAGTGCTGCGTACGAGCGATAACGAAGATTCACGTGGACATGAGAACGAGCGCGCAGACGAGAAATCCAGCCAATCCATCGGAAATCTGAAACTTGTGCCTTTGCACTGGGCTTCAACCATGGCATAAGGATGGTTGCAATGGGCCCATAGCAGTAAAGGGTGCGTTCTTTTCGGCTGACAATCAACAAACTAACAACAAAATAACCGGTTACTGTATTCAGTCCGGCGAGGAACGACAACTAGTGTTAGAGCAACTCCAACCGGTTCTTTATCCTGCTCTTTATTGTATATTTACCTAATATGACTCAAGAAATGGACTCCAACCGGTTCTTTATCCTCTTCTTCATTTTTATCGAGTCGCTATTTTCTCCTGGCCGCTAGCTAGATTTGGCGAACGCCTCCTCACTCGCTTCTCAAATAGCTAGGCCATTGGAATGCTAACTCAAATAGAGAGCTGAAAATAATAGCTAACCTCTTCATCCTAGAAAATAGAGAGGGAGAAATGGCTAATGGGATGGAGTTGCTCTTATGTGAGTTTTGGACACTGTTGGATCCTAGGACACCGAAAATTCTATTTTTGGCCTCCAAACGAAAAAAATTCCTTTTTTGGACCCCTCCCGACCGCGTGTCCTTCGTGTGCCACCACGTGTCCCGGTCGTGCGGTCTGGTACCGCACGACCGCACTGTTCACGCGGTCGTGCGGTATCAGGCCGCACGACCTGCCTGCCGCCGCGCCGACCGCACGACCCGTTCGCCCGAGCGCGCGTCTCCCGCCCGACCGCACGTCTGATTTTTTGACCGCACGTTTGCCGCTCCCGACCGAGCGTCTGCCCGTCCGACCGCGAGATTCTTGTGCCGACCGCGCGATTCCCTCTCCTGTCTAATCCCTCCGCCGAAAGCATCACAAGCTGCTCTTTTGAATCTCTTTTCACGGCCGCTCGCACACGCGTCTGCACCCCGGTTGCATGGCCCCTCTGCATGAGTGATGAACGGGCATTTAAATGCAGTGAAGAACAGATACATGTGGTACAGGATTCATTTGCATTCCGAGTGAAGACCGAGCGAGAGCGAGGGAGACAGTGAAAAAAAGTGAGGAGCGAAAGACAGAAGATTTGAGTTGTTTTCGTTTGGAATCAGCGGATTTGGCAAGTACAAAAGCTGTAGATCGTCTCGTGAGCTTCAAGAAGGGGTAAGTTTTGTGCCCGTGCAACTACAATTTTATGTATGTCATTAGTCTATAATTAAGCAAACCATGTTTTGGTAATGTTATTTTATGTCAATCTTTCATACGGTATGTGTTTGTAGCAAATCTTCCATATGTTAGGCATGATGTATTGTAGTGTATGTGATATTGTTCTATGTTTGTTGTGTGTACTGTAGTGTAGTGTAATGATGTGCGAAAATATGAACTTGCAGATGTGTAGATGTTGAGAAAGTACATATTTATCATAGCGCATTTGTAGGTGATAACAATAGTAGCAGGATTAGGAACATACAAGTAGTACAGTTAGGGAATAAATGCGGACAGTACGGTAGGTGCTAAAAATAAATTGCAAATAAATTTGGTACAGTACAATTAAAATGCAATAACAGAAATACAAAGTTAGAAAAGAAATGTAGAAAAATTAGTAATTGTTTTTTTGCATTAATTGGAAAAAAAAACATGCAATACAAAGTAGTAGTGAAAATAAAAACAAAAGTATAGAGTGAGAAATAAAAATATTAGTAATGGATATTCTAGGTCATAGGAATATGTAATTTCATGTATGTTAGAATTTGGAAATAAAATAGTTAGAAATAAATTATAGTTTTACAAATACAATGGGGTAGTGGGTGTTTGAGGTAAAATAAAAACATATACCAATGCAAATAAAAATGAAATGAATATGTAATGTGATGTATGTTGGAATTTTTGTAATGGTACGACTGTTACATGCTGTGTACTAAAATGGTTGATTATGCACTTATGGTAGGTACGCAATGGCTGACATTCAACAAATGTTCGTGTTTTATGGGAGTGATCTCGTACGTGATGGGCCGTATGGGGCGGACCTGTCAAATTGCGAGCGGACCGTGATCCGGGCACCCGGTCTGAGCGCCATAAGCTTGTCTAAGCTACGGAGGTGTGTCCGTTCGGCGTTCGATCGACAGACTGCAAGGAAGAAGTTAAGGATCGAGGCAGTATATGCCTCAATGGTGGGTGATGGAAGGGAGAGCATATGGCAACTTCTGAAGGTGACCAACGACGCCTCATGGGCGAACTACATGGAGGTCGTGTGCAACCCTGATGCTGCGATATATGGTAGGCCAATGGTGTATGTTGAGTTCGTGGAGAGGGCAGAATTATCAGCCATGGTTGGTTCAGATGCCGCTGGTGGAGATGTAGTGGCTGGGTTCATCTCCGGCTGTCATGAAGACGCTTCTGCGGGAGAACAAGTGGGTGATGAAGACGACAGGAGGCGTGCGGAGAATTTCCAGCCCAACGAAGGTGTGGACAAGAGGTGGTGGGCCGCCCGTATTGACTGTCATGAGTATCTTGGGGACCAGGTGGAAGAAGAGGGCAGCGAGGAGGTGGAAACAGGCAGTTCTGGAGAGGACGAGGATGGCGAAGGTGCAACTGGAGGGGTGGTAGGTCGTGTTGTGACTACGGACGGTGCATACGTGTCGTCCAGACTGGACGACAACGCAGCGGCAGCCCTAGTTCTGCCACAGGCGGAGGAGGGAGAATGGGGGTTCAACGAGGGCGCACTCTTTTTGGGGCAGTGCTTCTGTAATAAGAGTGCTGTCCAGCAGGCTATTGCTAGACATGCCGTCAACATAAGCCGGACGTATCGGGTCCACAAGTCAAAACCGGACACGTACGTTGTGAAGTGTGTCGACGGGTCCTGTGGTGGCAAAGTTCGTGCACAACGGTACAAGGGCGTTGGCACGAAGTTCCGGATAACGGTGCTGCAAGATCACAGTTGCGAGCTTGCGGGGCCAGTACATAGACACCGCAACATGACATCATCCTATGTTGCAGAGCTGGTCATGCACCTCATCCGGGCGGATGTGTCAATTTCCCTGAAGGTTCTAATGGCAGAAGTAGCGAACATGGCGGGCTTCGAAGTGAGCTATAAGAAGGTATGGCAGGCGAAGCGAAAGGTGCTGCACCGTATGTATGGGACGTACGAGGAGGCATACGACCTGGTCCCAAGAATGCTGCTGCAAATTGCACAATCAAACCCAGGCACTTACATAAACAGGCAGGAGAGGGTCCATCCTACGGAGGGCCCGAATTGTTTCATTCTTGACAGAGTGTTCTGGGCCTTCCATCAGGCGATACAAGGTTTCAGGTGGTACCGTCCAGTGCTAACCATAGATGAGACGTTCCTATCCGGCAAGTACAAGGGTACTATTCTCACCGCAGTTGCAGCCGATGCAAATGACCAGTTACTCCCAGTGGCATTTGCAATTGTAAAGAACGAGAATACAGATAGCTGGCTTTGGTTCCTTTGCAATTTGAAGCATGCCGTAGTGCAAGAACACCCTGAAGTGTGCCTTATCTCCGACCGCAATGCAGGCTTGCTGTCTGCGTTGCGAATGTTGCAAAATAGGACGCAGCCCCTCTTCCAGTGGAATGATGTGAAGACCCGCTGGTGCATGAGGCATATTGCAGCGAACTTCCACAGAAGGTTCCGTAGCAAGGACCTAATGAAGATGTTCAAGAAGCTATGCATGCAGAACCAGAAGCAGAAGTTCGACACCTTGTGGAGGCAGCTCGATCAGGAGGCTACCAAGCATGTGCATACAGAAGCAGGGGCCGTGGAGGGGGGCTCCACAAGAGTCGGGGTATTCACACAATGGGTTCAGTCCAATGCACCTAACTTGGAAATGTGGTCTTTGTTGCACGACACCGGTGGGGCAAGGTATGGGGTCATGACAACCAACATGTCCGAGGTTTACAATTGTGTCTTGAAGGGCATCAGATCCCTGCCAATCACGGCAATTGTGGCCGAGACTTAGAACCGTACCGTCGGGTACTTTATGAATAGAGCCATGATGGCGCAGAAGCACCTTGACGAAAACAAGCAATACTCTGAGGTCATGCAGGCCTTCATGGACAGGAAGATGGAGAAGGGTCGATCCCACATTGCTCAGCCCATTGATGGCTTAAGGGGGAAGTTTGAGGTCCGCCTAAGGCAGAAGTATGTCATGGGTCACGTTTCCCTGTCGTTACATTTGTTGTTAATTATGTTGTCATTTGTTGCACATTTTGTTATAAATTTAGACTCACTTGTCATCCTTCTTTGGCAGGACATGGCGTTCGAGTTGCTAGACCCCCGTTGGGATGAGCACCATCATGCCATGCGTGGTCGTCGGGAGACGCACGAGGGCCTCCTTGCTTCGTCCTTAGGGGCCCCCGAGAGAACTGGCGTCTCGACCAGCGGTACATCCCACTACTGCGGGACATCGGGCTGCTGCCCATTGCCCGCATGTTGGATCTACCGCATGCGTTCCAGTATGATGCGCCGCTGCTGTCCGCTCTCGTTGATCGATGGAGGCCGGAGACTCACACCTTCCACTTCCGGTGGAGGGAGATGACAGTTACTCTGCAGGACGTGACGATGATTACAGGTCTACCCGTCCGTGGTGCTGCTGTAGTGCCACCCCAAAGGCAGCAGATTGGAAGGTCCGTCTAGGTCACCGGTTCGGTCATCCGATCGCAGACAACGCAGCTGGTGCGCCACATAGATGGCTTCGTCGCTACATGACCTGTCCTGCACACGCACATGAGGACGAGGTGCAGACGCACTTCGTTGCGTACCTGCTATATCTGTTCGGGTGGATCTTGTTCCCTAGCACCACTGGAGACTCCGTGCAGCCTAGCTACATACACCTAGCGGAGTCCTTGGCGGATGGCTGGCCTGGTCAGGTGCCACAGTATAGCTGGGGATCAGCAGTTCTTAGCGCCACATATCGAGGCTTGTGTGACGCCTCGCAGCGTAGCGCGGCCAGCGAGCCAGTCCTAGCCGTCTGCTACCTTCTCCTTCAACTGTGGTCGTGGGAACACTTCCCCGTTGGCAAACCTGCCTTTGGTCGTGTTGTGCACCCTTATGACCTCAGCCCGCAGTTCTACGGCCTCGATGGTGGCGACGACCCCGTTGATGGGCCCACAATGGGTACACGTTGGACACATAGTCAGTTGAGGTGGGCAAGGGACAGACCGAGACATGTGTACACGGATTTCCACAACAGGTTCGAGATTCTGCCCGACGCCAACATAGTCTTGTGGCCATGGACTGCACGGTTCATTATGGACACGGCCCCCCACTCGTTGTCATCTCAGTGCGGGCAGGATCACAGCTACTGGTTGACGACCTACCACTTGGTGTTCTTGCACTGCGTCGAGCCATACAACCCACACCGAGTCATGAGGCAGTTCGGACTGTACCAGCATGTCCCCCCTGCCAGGACGCCCTCTTGCAGACAGCACCCACCGGTACGTCATTACACCATAAATTTAATTAATGAAGTAGTTTGTGCCCCTTCTAATTGTGTAATGTCTCAATGAACTTGCAGGCAATCGAGGAGAGGGCGAGCGACAGAAGACTAGAGAGCCACACAGCGACGTTGGACAGACCTGTGGCGTGACCAGGCGGATAGGATGGTTGTGGATGAGACACGGTCGGACGACCCCCGACGCATAGGACATACCTTAAGTGGTACGCTCCACACACCCGCACTAGGCTTACTGGGGAGCCGCCACATCGTCCACTTGAGGTCGTTCACGAGGCCGCTCTACAGGTAGGTCCAGATCGTCATCTAGCGGCACGGCACGACCAGGCGGTATGAGATTAGTATGTCATTAAACAGTGCAGGATTACGTTTTAACTGACTGTTTGTTTCACTACAGTTGGACCGCCTGCATCGTATCGAGGACGAGGCTGCTGAGTCTATACGCCGTAGGAAGTCAAATACGACTGAGTGGTGGGTCAGTTCGATGCGCAGTATCTACGATGACGCAAGGGCTACGATACGGTCCTTGAGTTGTGGTCGCCATCGAGATGACGTTGGTGCTACACGCAGTGGCGGACGTGGCCAGGGACCACCACCCCCCTCCGCGCCGCCGTCAGCACCACCATCAGCACGGCCATCGTCGTCGCATCCATCCCAGTCCGAGAGTCGGCCCAGCTATGCTCGCTCGGCCTCCACGCGCTTCGGACCGGCGGTTGGACAATTGCCAACTATTTGTTCATCCACTCATTTACCATTTATGTCCAACCACATGTTCGTCTTGCAGCAATTGCGACAGGATAGCACGTTGCTACGTGCATCGTCATCACGGATGGCGACGGACGAGCGACCACGCTCTCCAGGCCGACGGGTGCCCATTCCAGAGAGCGATCTTGACTCGCCGCACCAACCAGAGGGGGCGATGCCCTCGTTCACCCCTACCGTGCAGTCCAACCTAGATGACCGGGACAGGTGGTTTGGGCAGACATATCAAGGCTTAACATCGCAGGAGTACATGCGCGACTCATTATCAAGGCTTAACTCGTAGCAACAAGGCCATGACGTTCACGGTGGGTCATCCGCTTTTCAGAGTACCCAGGTAAATGCCTTGTAATTTTACTACTCATTATGAACATTTTTTGTATTTTCTATTGCCTAATTCAATTGTACCATCTAAGCAGGACGTAGACCCCTCCTCCGAATGGCTGAGCTCTATTTTTGGCCAGTCGTCGCAACTCTCCACAGAGTTGTACCCACCACCGCCTCGGGCGCAGCCCTCGCACTACGATCTTCGTGATGCACCGCGCTCCCCTAGTAGGTTCACCTTCTCAGAGGATCATATACGCCGTTCGAGGCGGCGACGATTAGATGATGAATGAATTTTTGTAATTGCGCTATTGTGACATCGCATGGTTTGCTGTGTTTCGCATGGCTTATGAAATTATTTGTTCTACAATTAAGGCTTCATTGCAATATGACAAGTACGCACGCATGTGGGCACTATACCTCACAACACGCTTGTGATGTTTTTCAAATGCTTGATGGTTTGATGTTCAAAGATAGTTTCCTGTATAAAAGGGTTGCTCTAAGTTCTTTGATTTACTAGGGCATACAACCAACTGAGAGATGACAACACGGGGCAGCGGGGGAAGACACGATAACAACAAACACAAGAAACACAAGAAAGAAAATAGCTTGACGACAACGTAGCATAAAATATTACCAACATACACGAGGAGAACCTCCAGCACTACAACTTGAGGATAACAATAAACACAAGAAAGAAAATAGCACACAACATTAAATTTATCTTCCACTCCAGTCTGTCGAAACGATGCCGCATCCCGACGGGGTCGCAACCCCCCACGACAACTCTCTCCTGGCGAACAATGTCTGTCCTATTGCCCATTTCATCCTCCCACACCCAGAATCGGCAACCACCGGGGGCTTCCTGTGATTCAATGAGAAGAAGATTTTTAAACATGCCACCACGATTTGAATGAACCCAAAACAATCTTACTCACCGAGTGATAGGGGCACTTGTAGTAGTGCCGCCCAGGATTCGAGGCTGTCTGTGAGGTCTTACGTCTAACAACCGTGTTGCATTTTGGGCAAATCACCGTGGGTGCCAATGAAGAGGTGCTGAGCTGACTCATTGCCTAGTCCGGGGGAGTGAGCACAAAAGAAAACTACACAGAATGGGACACAACTAATTCAGGAGGTGAGTGATAACAAGGCAAGGGACTAGGTGAGAAATGGCTTCCTTTTATAGGCTGTGTGGGGGGGGGGGGGCAGCCTCACAGTGCTATTTATACCAAAATGGGGCAGCAAAGAGGGGTAGCTTTGCTCAGTGAGATGACAAATGAGGGCAGCTTTGCCCAGTGACATGACAAAATGGTGCAGCTTTGCTCAGTGAGAATACAAAACATGCCAGCTTTGCGCAGTGACCACAGTAAAAGGGGCAGCTTTGCTCAGTGAGATGACAAAAGAGGGCAGCTTTGCCCACTGACATGACAAAACGGTGCAGCTTTCCTCAGTGAGAAGACAAAATATGCCAGCTTTGCGCAGTGACCACAGTAAAAGGGGCAGCTTTGCTCAGTGAGATGACAAAAGAGGGCAGCTTTGCCCACTTGCCCACTGAAATGACAAAACGGTGCAGCTTTCCTCAGTGAGAAGATAAAATATGCCAGTTTTGCGCAGTGACCACAGTAAAAGGGGCAGCTTTGCTCAGTGACATGACAAAAGAGGGCAGCTTTGCCCAGTGACATGATAAAACGGGGCAGCTTTGCTTAGTAAGTTCACAAAAGAGGACACTATGCGCAGTGCATGCCTACCCTTTGGCTTATAAAATGAGTGGAACTCTGTACTTCTAATGTTCAGAACTCCACCACTAGTCCTAACATGCCTTACGGAATATAACTTGCTGGGTCTATTACATTTAGTCTATTGGGTGTAGCGTGGTTGTTTCCCCTTTTTCTCGCACCCTGACGATGGCTCCGCTGCATCCTTCTTCCTGTCTCTCTTGGTCTTGAGAGCTGCCTCACGAGCTTGAAGCTCTTCCTCCAGACGCTTGATGACTGCTTCACGCAGACTTAACTGCTCCCGCCTCCTTTGCAGCTCATCCACCTTGCCCTTCAGACGGATTTGGTCCACCCTCACGCGGCGCTCTTGCTCAAGCCGCATCTGTCGTTCCACCTCGCAAGCCTGAGTCATCTTGACAAAGTATTGTCCTTTGTTTTCCACCTCCATTGGCCGGTTCCGTGGCCATGCCGGCGGCACCCGATTTACCCATTCGATGAACTCGCAAGGCTATGTGTGGCGTGGTAGATGTCATGGATCAAGTTGAAAAATGATAACGAGAAATAAAGGATTTAGTTGTCGTCGTTACCATGAAGTCGTCATCCAGGTCTGGACACTTGAAGAACCTACGGCCGTAGTTGGCTCGTTGTACTCGATCCGTCCAGACGCACAATATCGTCCTAAAGCCGCAATGGCACTTCGGGCGCTCATGCCACTCCGGCACTCCAAATGGGTCAGACCTCCAGGAAGACATTGTTGTGTAGTAGTATTGTGATGGCTTGAGGAGGAGATGTGTTATGAAAGACATAGGAAGCCTTTATGTAGGCAGGTTATCTGGTGCAGTGGGCATAGTCCATGGAGAGGACGACATGTGAATCTTTTCGCTTTTTCAGGATTCCAGTGTAGCAATAACTGTCCCTATGAAGGCTTTTCAGAGCCGATTCTCACCGTACACGATTTCTCACTAACCTTCAAAATATCACTTACCACTTTATGTATCGACCGTTCTATGGTCAATCGTGCCTAAAAAAAATTAACCAAAATTTTTTATGCATCTACAACTTACAATGAACATAAACTATTATTACAACTTTATCTGATTTTTACGCAGTTTATAACTACAAAATTGACAAGACATACAAAAATCACGCGGATTGCAAACCCTACAAACATACCAAACCTTAAAAGTCACTTACCACTTTATATATCGATCCTTCTACGCACAATCGTTTCTAAAAAAAATTACCAAATTTTTTTATGCCTCTACAACATATAATCAACATAAACTTGTTTTACAATTTTATCAGATTTTTTTCTGATTCACAACTATAAAATTAACAAAACTTATAATCATTACGGTTCCTGCACTCATTCCCACGTGTTCAATATCACTTTCCTTCATTTCGTCCAATTGTTCATATCACATTTGTGCTCAAAAAAATTTTCATTAAATTGCTTCCAATAAAACAACATACCATGATCGAAATTTGTTATTGTCACTTCAACACATTTTTCACGGTCAGCAATATATCAAAATCACAAATACACTAATCGTTACTTCACACAAATTTCGTTCGTACTCTACCAACCAAAATTTTTAATTTTCAAAATTGCACAAAACATTACACAAGCAGTAAAGTGGACTCCACTTCAAATTCATATTTTTTCACACATCATTTCATATATACACATAAATTTTTTTTATAAATAATAACTTTACAAATGCATAAATATATATACACCTAAATTAAAACAGTAAACCCTAGAATTCTAAAACCTACCACAACTGAATCATACGGTTGGCAAAGAAACGCGCGCTGGGGGACTCGGTCGTGCGTGAGGGAGGCGGTCGCGCGGCCGGCGCTCGGTCGTGCGGTCGGCGGTGGGGTCGTGCGGTCTGGTACCGCACGACCCGTGAATAGTGCGGTCGTGCGGTACCAGACCGCACGACCGGTACACGTGGCGCAACGCGAGAGACACGCGGTGGGGAGGGGTCCAGTTTCGGATTTTTTTGTGTCGGGGGGCCAAAATCGGAATTTCGGGTTTCCATGGGTCCAACAGTGTCCAAAATTCGTGTTATGTTTCCCCCGCAGTGTCTACTCCGAGCCTTTGCCAGCGTTGAGACTGGATCACAAATCCTTGAACACTGTAGGGGAGGCCTTTGGTGAAGATCCCCGTATTGAGAGGTTGAAGGGACATGTAGAGCCCGAACGAAGCGTAGGCCCATCTCCTGTGTGCTTCGCGCGATCATGCTGCACAGAATTGGTGGAGAGGTAGAGGATGCTGGCATTATCGTAGTAGATGAATGTAGCTAGGGGTGGAAAAAGGATACCGAGTATTCGTATTATTTGACTACTATATTCGATAGTATAGGAATACACTATAGATTTTCCTATTCGATTAGCAATTTCACTCATATTTGTATAAAAAAATATGGATGCAAATATGGTACGGATTTTTCCCATTCGAAATGTTATTTTATCCACACTATTCATATTCGAATTTGATGAAGTAATAAACATATTTTTATTGTAATATGCCTAATTGGTTGGACAATTTTTTTAAAAAATCCAATGTGAATTCATGTTACTTTAGGTGAATAAATAAATTGGAGTTGGACGAGTGATTGTTTGTGATTTCACAGGGATAAAGTATGCTTAATATCTCCACCTTACATAAGTTATGATGGTATCCAGATCAGATGAACTGAGTAGATATTCTATTTGAATTCATATTTTTATTTGAGCATATTCGAATTCGTATTCGTATTTGTTTAAAACTACTAATATGAATGTGGTATTACCACTGTTCGATCAATCTCCATCCCTAAGCGTAGCCTTCTAAAGCGGGTGATGAAGCTCACATAAAAGGTGCTTGAGCTAGCATGCTTCTGCCACAACATTTGCAACGGCGCGATGCTCCACCTCCTTATTGGAACGCAATATTGTCTTCTACTGGTTGGAAGACCATGAGATGAGGTTGTCACAAAGAAAAAATGTAGTAGCCCAATGTGGCCTGATGAGTATCCGGACACCCTACCCAATCGGCAGCCAGATAAGTGATAAAAGACGACGATGACGTATGAGAGAGCTGCAAGGCGAAGTCGAGACTACTCTTGTTGTACCAATGATGCATTTGATCAATAGGAAATGAGGTTCCCAATGATCATGCATGTGAAGGCATGCCTACTGGACGACATGAGTGATGTTCGGACGTGTGAATGTTAGGTACTGAAGGGCACCAGCGAGGCTCCGGTAGTGAGTTGGATTGGCGACAAGAGTGTCGACGGGAAAGGACAACTTGGAGTTGATGTTAATCGGTGTCGCGCAGGGATTACAAGGGGCCATGCAGCCCGATGGATGATCTTAGTGGCATATTGCCGCAAGGAGAGAAAGTGTCCACGAGATGTGCAAGTGACAGCAACACTAAGAAAAAATGTTGTGTAGATTTTTCATGAAGAACTCAAGCCGCAAGGAAGTAACACATACAATGAGAGCTCGTGTGGAAGTTGTGAGAATGATGTTATCAACGCATAGAAGCAAGTAAGCTATGTCATTTCGGTAGTGAACGATGAAAAGAGAGGTGTCGGTTTTGGAGCTGATAAAGTCGATCGATAGAATAAAGGAGGCAAAGTGACTATACCATGCACATGGTGCCTGCTTTAAACCATACAAGGACTTGTTGAGGCGATAGACATGGTCGGGTTTGTCAAGAGAAATGAAACCGAATGGCTATTGAGAGTACATGGTTTTGGCAAGAGTACCATGAAGAAAGGCGTTTATGACATGCAGCTAGCGGACCGGCCAATCACTAGGGATGGCAAGAGAGAGGATAGTGTGGATGGGCACCAACTTGATGACAAGACTAAAAGTCTCATCGAAGTTGACCCCTAGCTGTTGTGAGAAACCACAAAGAACCCAACAGGCTTTGTAGCGATTGAGAGAGGCATCCTATTTGTGTTTATGGCAATAATTCCACTTGCCCAAGACCACATTAACACCGCTAGGAAGTGGAACAAGATCCCCTATGTGGTTGAAGAGGAGGGCGTTGTATTCCTTGACTATTGCCAATTTCCAATTAGGGTCCTAGAGAGCCCCTCAACAGGTTTTCAGAATGGGAGAAATAGAGGAAGGAGGGGTTGCCATGAGGTTGAAAGGGACCTTCGGCATACAGAAACTGGACTTGGCATGGGTGTGCATAATGTGGTCATTAGACTGTAGTGTGACAAGCATTGATGTGGGAGGAAGAGGGGGAGCTGGTGCTACGGTAGTTGGGGGTGGTTGTAGGATCTATGATGACAACGGTGGCATTGGCATGGGAGGAGAGTTGGGTGCCGCGATAGCTACGAATAGAGAATTGTTTGCCACGACAGGAAGATTGTGGGCCATGGCAGATGGTTCTGGTGTTGCGGCAACAGGAGATGTGGTGGCACCGGTAGAGGGAAGGATCAGAAGCCGTGCAACTGGATCATTAAGAAAGGTGCAGTTCGAAGGTGGAGTTTCACGGTGGTGTTTGGCACAAGGAAGGATAACTAATCAAACATGACATGGCGAGAGTTGATGATCTAATTAGTTGATAAGTCCATGCACCGATATCCTTTATGGTTGGAGGGATAACCAAGAAAAATGCATTCTGTGGAGCGAGGGGCAAGTTTGTTAGTTGTCACTATGGAAAGATTTGGATAACACCATCTACTGAAGACTTGAAGATGCCCATAAGAGGGAGGGTGCTGAATATGAGGTGGTGTGGTGTGAGGAAATTGAATGACTTAGAAGGGTGGCGATTGAGAAAGTAGGCCGCGACATGTAGTGCCTCAGCCCAAAATGGCACTGGTAAACTAGGCTTGAAAGAGGATTGTGCAGATGATATTATTGGTGGTATGAATCATGCATTCAGCTATGCCATTTTGTTGGGAGATATATGGACAGGAGAGGTGTAGCCGTGTTGATGAGGACATCCCTACTACTATCACATCGCCTACTGTCACATCGTCTTCCTCTCCGAAGTCTTCAAATGTTCACGAAGCACTAAAAGGTCCAATGACTAGAGCGAGAGCCAAACTTTTAAATAAGCAGGTGAACTTGTTCTTTAAAGAGCATAATTTTGATGAGAATTTTCTACTACCTAATTCTAGTATTTTGTGCATACTTAGGTACGAGAAAGATGATTTACACGGCTCTCAGGTTTAACTTGATGGAATATGGAGATGGACAAAGAAGGGAACCAAGTCATGCATGCGTTCTAGTCAGCCATGCATTCGTGATTTGAATCAACAGAACCTCATTAAGTGGCCATGCAATTTAATGGTGTGTTTAGGAAATAAGATTAAATAAGAGTTGTAATCGGTTTGATTGACTTGGAGATATTTTCGGACTTGGGCCGAACCGTCTTGAGGAGGCCCATCAAGACCTGTGTGGACGGCAGAAAAACTGCCCTCAGGCGCCGCCATATATATACGTATGCATGGACGGCCGGAGGGGGGGTTGGCTATTTGATAAAAAAAACATTACGTGACGAGAGATGGATTGAGAACTTTTGTGCATGTTCTTGATCTTTGATAGCCAATCAAATTCAATAGAAATATTTGTGAGTTTTTGCAATTTGAGATCGTTCAACCTTTCCGCTGGAAATTGGGAGCGCGATAGGACTTTCGCTTGGTGGTCGTGAAGTCCGGTGCGTGTGATCTAGCGAATTAAAGAGCGTTCGTTCTTGCATTGGCAACGGAGGATCGCTACGATTCGAGAGGCTGCACGTGAGTATCCAATCCTACGTCGAGAAGATCGGGCGACCCCGTATCATCTTGGTATCAGAGCTTCGGTTTCCTCGGTAGGATTCTTTACCTTTGTTTTAGATTGATTTTTCCCTATAGTCCATCAATCAAAAAAAAAATTCAAACCCTAGTTTTTGCATCTGTTAATTTTGTGAGTTTTGTTAGGTTTTAATCCATTAGAAATTTGCTTAGTTGTTGATCATCGTGTCTCTTTTGCGTCGCTTAATCGTTGTATCAGTTTCTGTGTTCATCCGAGTCATATTAATAAAAAAAAACTGTTGCTTGGCCGGAAACTCGCCGCACGATTTGTGCTAGTCCAGTACTCGCTAGTTGCGTCAGGTTTCCGAGTGCAAGAGTTGAATCCACGTTACGTGTTCCATCCGCACACTATCTGAGAGTTAGCCTTCTTCCATTGGTTTGCATGTGAGTTGGGCTAATTCCTTTAACCATCCGAGCTTCCATTGGTTGCACGTTACGTGTTCTTTTGGGTATCCATCCGAACTGGACAATCAAGTTAGCCGAGTAGGAGTCCAAATACAGTACGACCAAAAAAAAAACAAAAAAAAAAACAAACCGAATGCTGGTAATTGTTGCAGGTGCATCCTGTTCAGCCTGCTGCGCTAGCTGTTGATCTGAATTCTGCAATAACAGCCAAGTACTTGTTTAGTTGAGAGTTTCACTTATATTTTATTCATCAATTGAGACTAGCTGTTGAATATTGCATCGAGGGCTGCTCTTGAGTATTTTACATCTTTCTGAATATTTATGATCTGTGCAAAATCAAAGGAACAATTAAACCAGGTTCGGCCTTTGAAAAAAAAAGAGTTGACAAAAAAAGGGCCACGGCTTGAGCAAAAAAAAAAAGAAAGAAAGAAAGAAAAGAAAAAAAATTGGCCGAATTTGGGTGAATTCTTAATCCATAAATTTGTTTTTTTTTGTTTTTTTTGGTCGTACTGTATTTGGACTCCTACTCGGCTAACTTGATTGTCCAGTTCGGATGGATACCCAAAAGAACACGTAACGTGCAACCAATGGAAGCTCGGATGGTTAAAGGAATTAGCCCAACTCACATGCAAACCAATGGAAGAAGGCTAACTCTCAGATAGTGTGCGGATGGAACACGTAACGTGGATTCAACTCTTGCACTCGGAAACCTGACGCAACTAGCGAGTACTGGAGTAGCACAAATCGTGCGGCGAGTTTCCGGCCAAGCAACAGTTTTTTTTTATTAATATGACTCGGATGAACACAGAAACTGATACAACGATTAAGCGACGCAAAAGAGACACGATGATCAGCAACTAAGCAAATTTCTAATGGATTAAAACCTAACAAAACTCACAAAATTAACAGATGCAAAAACTAAGGTTTGAATTTTTTTTTGATTGATGGACTATAGGGAAAGGATCGCTACGATTCGAGAGGCTGCACGTGAGTATCCAATCCTACGTCGAGAAGATCGGGCGACCCCGTATCACGTGTAGGTAGGTGCTGTGAATGAGGAAGAAGGAGCATGCGGCATGGTTGTCAAATTCACTGTTGTTGTCGCATTAGATGTTTCTCTTCTCTATATATTACCCCTAAAATCCACCAGTTCAGTTCTTTCCTACGACCACCCCAAATTGTGCCCCTAGCAGTCATGAGTTTTTCTGCGTCCACACCAATTCGTGTCCCCAGGAAAACCAATCAGTGAAATCAACGATCAAGAATCAATTCCCACCTTTCTCTCTCCTTACCCACTCATATCCAACGATCCAAATCAAGCGCGCTCCGCCCCAGAGTAAACCCTAGCACGAGCGATTGTGAGAGAGGCCTCAACATACGGAGGCGCAGAGCTAGGGTTTGGCGCGCTCCGCCTCCTCCTCTCCGCTGCCCGCCGCCGCCTCCTTCCCTCCCCACCCCGCATCGCCCCTCCTCCCCTGCCCTGCCATCCCGCACCGCCGCCGCCTCCTCCCCTCCCCGCATCGCCTCCTCCTCCCCATCCCTCCGCTCTGCCGCCGCCTCCTCCTCCCCCACCTTGCGCTGCCGCCTCCTCCTCCTCCTCCTCCCCACCCCGCATATTAGTGTCAGCGGCTCATGGTCACCCTCCGCGGCTTCACGAGGTCGGCGCCCATGACGGTGCGCACCACGGCCTTCAGCCCAGCCTGGCGCAGATCCGGCATGCCCATCCCCTCCGCCGCGAGGCCACGCAGGTCCACCGTGGTGGCCACCTCGAAGCCGTGATCCCTCCTGCGAGATCTAGAGGAGGAGGAGCGCAGACGCCGGGAGGAGAAGAGATCGAAGAAATTTAAGGATGCGAAGGACGAGCGGGCGGCGGAGGCGCAGCGCGAGAAGGAGGCCGGCAACGCCGCCTACCGAAAACTCTTCCTCGAGACGGCCGTCGGCCACTACACCCGCGGTGCCAGCCTCGACCACCGCGATATCTCCTTCCTCACCAACCGCGCCGCCGCCTACCTCCTCATGGGCAAGGTCAGCCACCTCACCCCCGGTCCCCCCCCCCCCAAAAAAAAACCTCGCCGCTCGCCTAGGCGCTGGCTGTTTCACTTCGCCACTTGCTCTTGGTTCGTTTCAGTACAATGAGTGCGTGAGGGACTGCGACGAGGCGGTGGAGAGGGGCAGGGAGCTCCGAGCCGACAACAAGCTGGTCGCGCGGGCGCTGTCGCGGAAGGCGTCGGCGCTGCTCAAGCTCGCGGGCTGCGCCGGGGATTACGCGCCGGCGATCAGGGCGCTGCAGCAGTCGCTGGCCGAGCACTACAGCGAGGAGACGCGCGCCAAGCTGGACGAGGCGGAGAGCGCGAGGAAGGAGTTGGATGAGCAGGAGCGGCTGGATCAGGAAGCCGCCGACCACCACCGCGAGAAGGTTTGGATGTTTTTTCCCCTGTACAGCGCTGTTGATTAGGCCATGTAAGATGCAAAGGAGGAAATGGTTGCTGTCGACCGATCATCTAATGTTGTTGGTCTCATGTAGGATTCTTATTCTCATCTTGGATTATCAACAAATTTCCCCAAAAACATGGTCATAAAGTCTCAACTATCAAGTGTTCTAACATTCAGAGAAATTTCAAATTTTAACTTGATATCTGCAAGAAAAGCAAAAGTATTAAATTGCAATATATTTCTCTGAGAAGTTACATTCCATTTGAAAAGCAAAAGTATTAAATTCCATTTGTGTGATCTCTTTCCCTTTATTTGCTCCTCAATTTTTACTTCCCCCTAACTTTTGCAGACCAAAGGTGGCTTGGTGTCATGCGTGCCATGTGTTCGAAGAAATGCCACGAAGAAGGTGGCATAGTGGCAAAGAATTCTTAGAGGTCAATTGGAATTCTGTCACAATGCATCAAAAGATGGGGCATAGCAGTGGGCCATTTGGATTTCAAGCTTACGGCATGGAGTTAGAAGAAAGGCCAGGAATGTATAGATCTTCTACTGGTTAGTGTTTCTTGTCATGCAGTTGGCGAGATCTGTATGAAGGTGATGATTCTGTAGTTGATGGTAATAGCAATAATTCTTGCAGGTACATTCTATCAAAACAACCAAATGAGTGATGAGCATAGTGGTTGTGTGAAAAGGAAAGGAATAGATGACTGCATTGCATTGCTAAACCCATCTGCAAGTAGCAGGATGCAAGTAAGCTTTCTTTGTGGCCTATCTTCTTGTCCTAATCTAGATGTGTAGGATTATGTGGATGATTTCTTATGGTAATCACTAACTGTATTGTAATCGTTGGTTTAGAATGTGGGTGATCAACAAACAGAGGTTTCATCTCAGCCAGAAAAGAATTTGGTGGAGGAAGGAAACAAAAATATTTCGCCCAAAATGCAAAGCAAGGAAGGTTCTTCTGATGGCGATGGTGCTAAAGAAGATTATGTTCATGTCGGGGCAAAGCGAGGCCAAGCCACTAATAGCCACAGCCTTGCAGAAAGAGTAAACTTCTGATTAATACTCTCGAGCTCCCAGTTCAGTTTGCTTTGTGCTCTTCTTTTACTCATGCTTGAAGTTGATGGAACTCTTTGCAGCTGAGGAGAAAAAAGATAAGCGAGAGAATGAAGCTTCTTCAAGATCTTGTTCCAGGATGTAACAAGGTAACTTTCTTATTTTTTGGTGTAAGAAACTTCTCTTAGACCATCTTGTTTTCCGCACCTTATCATGTTCCTTCTCACAGATTACTGGCAAGGCAGTCATGCTTGATGAGATAATCAATTATGTACAGTAATTACAACGACAAGTTGAGGTACTATTAGTGCAGATGTAGTTGAATTGTTTGAGTATGTATGGTATTTGTTGGAATATCATCCTGTGCTCTAATACAATTTGGAACTTGCAGTTCTTGTCAATGAAACTTGCAACTGTCAACCCTGAGCTTGGCTTTGATATTGAGCAGATTCTATCCAAACAAGTAAATGCACTTTAGACTATTCTAAATCTTTCCAAAGATGTTTTAGGCCCGCTTGTTCAACGTAAATTCTTGGTTTGTAGATGATGCTTTCACAAGATAGGCATCTTGCTTTCTATGGAGGTGACCTAGCACCAAACACCCTTGCTATTCATTTTAACCAAGGAATCGTACAGCCAGACATGATGTGCAATGTTTCCAATCCTGTGGATGTTCTGCAGGGAGCATTCCATGACGCCTCCACAATGAACCAGGTAACTTCAGTCCATTTTCACGACATGGCAATCACATATAGCATCTGAAGCCATGGCAATGGACTTATGTGAACCTTGAATGTAGATACCTGAAATGTGGGAAGGGCTTCAGAACATTCCTCATATGAATTTCAATCCTGGTGTGGCAGCGGATAGCAGCACCAACAATGCTGGTATGTATGATACTCTCTTTTTTTTCAAAAACTGTATAAGGTCATAGCGATCTATCAAACTCACAGAAATGCTCCTTTTTGTACTCTGCAGGTTCCATGAAGATTGAGCAGTGAGTAGCTGGTATAGCTCTGGAGTTGTTCTGTGAATCGTAAAACGCTTGCAGAATCAAGTTTTGTATAACTGGAGGCCTAACCATTTGTTGCCGGTTTCCTTCACTTGCTCCCGATAGTGTATGGTTTATGGTATGGCATCTGATGATCGTGTACAGTTGGAGCTCAAGAACTGATTCCACCGTAAATTTCTATCGTGCTTTAGCTTGTGGAAAGTGGGAACCCTATATTATTCGTGGGCCTAAACGTACTAAATTAGTAGAATGGCACATTAGCATTGTTGCTACAAAAACGCAAAAAGTTTGAAGGAAATGGCTTTGTCAGGAGTTTCATGAATAGTGCATTGTTTGCAACCAGAAGTTTCAGCATGCGGTGCAAGGAGAATTCTTTTGATTATTCAAGAAAAAACCATGTAAATGTGTGAATCATCCTCAAATGTGTAGATTTTAGGATCCCTCAGCCTTACCTAACTGTGTACCGAGTGAAAGTTGAGGAACTAAAAGTGGTACTAATCTGAGGGCTGGTTTTCGCATGGTCCATAGTAACAGACTTCACATGTAGAATGCAATATTGAAGAAAAATTCAGCAAAGTACCTTATGCGTGTGAGGTGCCAATCATCGAGACTCTCGCGCCGACGCAGTGATGTTCTGCCACTGTCTGGCCGTGATTTACCTGCGATCTCACTTTTATTTGAAAGAGATTTGTCTGCAACTTTTGGAGTACAGAGTATGCCGGCATGGTGTTTAGTGAAACAACCGTCGTGTGGCTTTTCTTTCTTTAGAGCTGTGGTAGATAAATGGAGGGAATTCTATACAGAACCAAGAGGATTTGTTGCACAAAAGATTATAAATGTTCCAAGATGAAGCATCTCTACCCCTCTATAATACACCAAAATTTTCTTTACTAAATCCATCCCGCTCAACTATTCTTGAAGGTTTTATTCTTCGTCCTCACAATACTGTTATCGTGTTAGGCAGTTTTAACTTTTTACTATGTGTTATCTTACGTTCTCACATGTTATAGGCATGACTGCACCTTAGGCGGCCAGAGTTATTCATAGTGTTTCAGAAAGGTTTCATTAGAGCCGAAACTGTAAGTTTAATGATCATAAAAGGTTCAGGAGCTAAATTTTGTTTTGCACATTTGAATTGCACAGTCTTCCAGCAGAATGAATTGCAATTTGTGTTTTATTGCATATGGATCCAACTATATCCTGTTGTGTTTGTGAAATAAGGTGATATGGTTGCCTTGTCATATGGTTACAGAAAACAGCATTGTCATATGGTTACAGAAAACAACATTGTCATATGGTTACAGAGTTTTGTGTTGGATCCTATATTCTGATGTGCTTGTGAAAATAAGGTGATCTTTGGCATATCTATTGGCTTGTTTTATTAATGGCTTGTAGCGAGAAATAAGCAAATTGGTTGAATTGTCCAACACAATCTACAAAACTTCGTCATTCTTCACTGTGACTAGCTGAATGTCTGTGCGTTGCTACGGATTTTAAAATTTTATCATACTATATATTCTGAAACTGACGGGTGGTAAAATTTTTTAGAACATATATTGTAGGACCGAAATGGCAACAGAGGGGGGGTGAATGGTGCCTTCTAAAAAACTCCCCAAGTACTCACACGACAAATCGGGCGAAAGAACTAGCTTCTTCGATCGAACACACGTGGTCGTAAGCCAACTGATGGTCGAACACCACGTGGTCGAACACTTGCCAAAGCCGACAAAAGAAATCAACTAGTGATAACTGAGAGGATGAACCAAGAACAGAAGGACTCGAGGCGCACAATCATCCAAAAAAAAAAGAACTTCTCTAATTCGACTCCTGCTCTCGGGAATGAACTGGCCAAGTGGCCTTGAGACAGATTCCCTAGTTCTGAGCTAATCAAAGCACTCAAAGACGAAAGCAGACTCACGAAGAAGAGAGGAGAGAAAAGGATAGCAAGAAGTCCAAGCTCTCAAAACAGATCGCAAACAAGTCAATCACAACATCTCAAGACGACAGAAAACAAATAGAGGAAGAGAGATGAATGATTGATAATGGAGGTTTCTACAGCCACTCCAACTGGGAGATACATGAGCACACTTGCTCCATCCCGAGAACCCACACACTCACAAACAAAGGAAGAACAGAGCAACTCGGGGATCAGAATCTCACAAGTACCCGAGCTCTACCCTCTCTATTTATAGCCACACACTCACACACCAAAGAGGGGGAAAACCCGCAAACCCCCACCTAACACCGGGTTTTCAACTCACTTTACCCACTAGCGAGAACGAGCTCCAGTGCTTTACCCGTTACACCCAACGGCTCCACTGCTTTGCCCGTTAGTGCCAACAACTCCTGTGCATTGGCAGAGACACAGCTTCCCTTTGCAGCTTTCCGCATTTCTCCAAAATGCCACTCCACTGCCTTCCCGGAAGCTTCCTCCTGCCTTGCCGATCACGCTTGCAACCACCTTGAGCCCCTAGTCTTCTTCGGCTTCACCCAGTCGTTCTGGACCTCAACATCTCCCATGTCTAGTCCCGACCACTCCAAGCCTCACCAAGACTTGTCTCAAGATCCTAGTCATAAACTCCTCCAGACCGATCGGACCTCAACTCCTCCAGAGCCTAGTCCCAGTCCGTTCCACTGCGCACGACCTCACCCGGCACCTGACCGACTGTACCTTATCTCCTCCCTGAGCCTAGTCCCGGTCCACCTCACCGTTGCCCGTCGTGTCCACTTCCGGTAACTCTAGCTCCGGTTCCTTGTCTCCCGGCTCACAACCACCTCACCAGCATCGATCATCTTTGGCGTCTCCGACCGTCTGGACCTCAACACCTCCTGTGCCTAGTCCCGGTCCTCCCACGCCTCACCATGAAATAGCTCCGAAGTCCTGCAGCCACATAGACAAGCAAACCGTTACATAGCACCGCACAACACAATGTGTACAGACATCTGCATAAAAGGAACTCAAAACATGCTTCACAAGGTCGTACATTCACTACGATCGGTCAAAAATACTTAAACATTAATTCTCAAGACCTACGATCGTTACCATAGACCATACGACCACCCCAGTGGTCCTTACGACCGCCTTAAAGCTTGCTACGACCATCACAAGTTTCAGTTCCAACTTACCGACCAAGTTGTACCAACTTATGATTGGTCGAAACCATAGATCAAGACTTTCTTAAGTCCTACGACCATATCTCAAGATGATACGACTACCTCAGAAGTCCATACGACCGGTTCCCAGAGACTACGACCAAAACCAGAGATTCCATCGTGGTCGAACCACTTTCCGACCACGTTCATCGCTTTCCACCGTGGTCGAAACCCTTCTCGATCACGTACGACTTGGTTCACTGTGGTCGAAGCCCTTCCAACAACGTTTGAACACTTCCGACCGCAGTCGCCCACTTGCGACCACGCTCCAAGCTCGTCTGACCGCATCCGACCGAGCTACGACCATGTTCGCCATAACGTGGTCGAAACCCGCTTTCGTTCTTAGGAAGTGAAGTCTGCGACAACGTGGTCGTATGACTGCTTTCGACCACCGACTACGCCTTACGACCGCGTTCTCCGTCAGTGTGGTCGAAACTGCCTTCGACCACGACCAAACGTGGTCGTACTAGGCTTCGACCACGGCCAACGTGGTCGAATAGATTTTTGACCACGACAAAACCAGTCGTAGACTTCCCTGGAGACCTACGACCAAGGTCAGAGTGGTCATAAACGCCATGTGGTCGTACAGCCTTCCGACCACGGCCAGAAAGAGTAAAACATTGTTTTCCGGCTTTCGACTGCTGATAGAGTGGTCGTAAACAACCCGGCTGGCTCCCGATTGACGACAATAAGTTCATAACCTGCCCGACAGGCTTCCGACCACAACTAAGGCTATGACTTGGCAGGAAGTGCCCAACCCAAACTCAAACTTTCTAAAACAAGAGTCAATTACTCATCACAAACATGTGGTCACCTCCACATGGACTCTCAATCTCCCTCTTGATGAGTATATTGACAAACCCAGAAAAAGCATGAAGATGAGTTTGAGTTTTAAGAAACCAACATGGTCCAAAGAAAGAGAATGGAGCTAATGACCATGTCGACAGAAGGAACACTAGAGCAACAACTGAAAGAGCAAATTGTTCTCCAAAGCTCTAAAAAGATCCCGACTAGCTTTTTCTACCATTATTCTCCCCCTTGTGGCAATAAACACATCAAGGAGAGAATATGACATGGCAAAGGATGAATATGGCTGAAGTTTATTTATGCTAAGCATTTAGAGCCATGAGAATTATCCAATATGACCAACAAGTACTACACCAAGCCATAACTCAATAAAACGCTATCTAGATCATGACCGCATATATATAAGCCAGTTAGAGCACATAGATGACAATCTGAAATGTAATGCATTTTGTGAGCAAGTCACGTCATCAATGAGTAAAATCTAGCTAGAGACATCCAAGGATGATGCATGCCATGTTAATAAGCTAAGCGGAACAAAGAAGCTAACATTGAGTCCAAATAGAGTGTTATAAGCTCAAGATTGAAACATTGGTTAAAGTACGTGGTTCTGATTGTAGATTAAGCAAATTGAGCACATTAAACATTGTCTTTTGAAAGCATATGGTTGTTTTCAACCCAATTTTTTGTTTATGTGCTAGATCTCAAGCCTTATGCGACTACTCCAAGCAATAAGCTTAAGAAGATAGTCTGGGTCATCCAAAACTCCCCCTGAGTTCATGCCTAGTGCAATGGCAAGCTGTCTCATGAGAAAGAATTGGTGAAATCAGTTTTTTCGCACAAATATGGTGGTTGTCAACCAACATTTTGTTTTATTATGTGCTAGATCTCAAGCCTTATGCGACTACTCCAAGCAAGAAGCTTAAGAAGATAGTCTAGGTCATCCAAAACTCCCCCTAAGTTCATGCCAAGTGCAATGGCAAGCCGTCTCATAGGAAAGAATTGGTGAGATCAGTTTTTTCGCACAAAAGAGATTTTTTTTAACACATTGTACTAACTCATGTATCATCAGGAGACTAAAACATCTCAAACTAAGGCTCAATATAGATTCAACGCTCTACTCAGCCTATTTGACATGGCATGAATCATAAAAGGATAGCTCAAGAAAGACTAAACTCAAATGCGAGCATGATAAGTTTAATTTAAGTTGATCAATTTTACTTAACTTATCATGGCAAATGCTAGTCTACACATATGAAGTCAGGATAAATTTAGCAAGCTAAGCACAAGTCATGGCAAGGTGTAAAGCACTGAAGCATGTCATAATAGGATAATAATCAAGGCTCAATGCAGATTGATTATAATACTAGAATGCTGAGAATGCGCGAAAGACCAGTTCCCCCTCAACATTAGATGCAACTTTTAGTTCAAGTTGAGTTAAGGCAAAGTTAAGCTCCAGAAGCTCCCAAATGAACTCCCCTTGAACCAAAGCATTAAGTCGAGAAGCTGGCAAATAAAACCAAACAGGCAGTCCTTAAAGCATAGATAAGATATAGAGACAACTGTGGTTCAGACTAACTCTCATCTACCCCATATGACTCCAGGACTAACAGCTGACCGGAAAAACACACACTAGAGAGCAATCACGTACCCTGTCTACCCGAGGGTGGCCCAACCCTCGCTAGAACCTATAAGAAGTGAGTGAGCTCAATCTAGAGAGATAAGAAGCAGCGAGTAAGAAGCATCCTGGAAGCACAAGATAAGAGTAGGAAGTCTAAGCAACTAGGCAAGAGAAGCACTCTAACCTATGCTAGAAGGACTAAACCCAATGCACCCAAATGCAAGGAGACAGAAATGAGACAGAAGCATAATCAAAATAATAAAGCAGTAACGACCAAAGCTCCCCCTCACTACAGTCCATACGGACAAACCACCCCAAGCTCTCCCCGCAGAGCAGAAAACCTTGAACTATCCAATGGCTTGGTGAAGATATCAGCCAACTGGTGGTCACTCTCCACAAACTGGAGCACTATATCGCCGTTCTCTACATGGTCTCTAAGGAAGTGATAACGGATATCAATGTGCTTGGTCCGGGAGTGCTGCACTGGGTTCTTAGCAATGTTAATCGCCGAAGTGTTATCACAAAAGAGTGGAACACTGTCGATAGCTAACCCAAAGTCCCGCAGGGTCGAAACCATCCAAAGTACCTGACTGCAGTAGCTGGCTGCAGCCACGTACTCGGCCTCTGCGGTGGACTGTGCAACACCGGACTGCTTCCTCGAAGACCAGGAAACGAGAGAAGTGCCAATGAACTGGCAGGTGCCGGAAGTGCTCTTCCTATCTATCCTACAGCCAGCAAAGTCTGCATCCGAAAAGGCTCTCAGGGAAAGACAGGATGAGGAAGAGTACCAGATACCATAGTCAATGGTAGCTCGAAGGTACCGAAAGATGCGCTTCACCGCCTGACGGTGAGATACGCGAGGAGAAGCCTGAAAACGAGCACACAAACACACGGAGAAGTGTATGTCTGGTCTCGAGGCAGTGAGGTAAAGAAGGGAGCCGATCATACTTCTGAACTCTTTCTGATCAACTGGCTCGCCATCCTCATCTGGGTCAAGATAGGCTGTCGAAGCCATGGGAGTTGACACCGGCTTTCCATCACTCATATCGAAGCGCTTCAGGAGGTCACGAGTGTACTTTCCTTGATGAAGAAATGTACCCTCCCGAGTCTGCTTAATTTGGAAGCCAAGGAAGAAGGTCAACTCACCCATCATACTCATTTCAAACTCGGTGCTCATGACATCCGAGAACTGGGAAACCAGAGTATGGGAAGAGCCGCCAAAGATAATGTCATCGACATAGATCTGGACGAGCAGAAAGTCAGCGCCAAGCCGGCGGATGAACAAGATCTTATCAACTTTACCCATTTCAAACCTATGACTCAACAAGTAGGACTTAAGCCTCTCATACCAAGCCCTGGGGGCCTGCTTAAGTCCATACAACGCTTTGGAAAGCTTGAAGACATGGTTTGGGTATTTGGGGTTTTCGAAACCAGGAGGCTGTCGGACGTAGACCTCTTCCTCAATAAGGCCATTGAGAAAGGCACTCTTGACGTCCATCTGGTAAAGCTTGAAACCCTTAGAAGCTGCAAAGGCAAGCAGGATTCTAATGGCTTCAAGTCTAGCTACAGGGGCAAAGGTCTCCTCGAAATCTAGACCTTCAACCTGGGAGAACCCCTGAGCAACCAGTCTAGCCTTGTTTCGAATAACCACTCAATCCTCGCTCTGCTTGTTCTTGAACACCCACTTAGTCCCAATAATATTGTGACCTCGCGGGGGCTCGACAAGCGACCAGACCTTGTTCCTCTCGAAGTTTTCTAGCTCCTCATGCATGGCATTGACCCAAGACTCATCAGATAAAGCATGAGAGACATCTTTGGGCTCAAGGGAGGCAATGAAAGCAGAATGGAGACAGAATTGAGATAAGCCAGATTTTGAGCGGGTAACACGCTCGAAAAGGTCTCCAATGATCTGCTCTGAAGGATGAGCTTTCTGGATATGTCTAGGAGGTCCAGAATGAGATGAAGAAGTGGCCTCTACCTCGTGAGCTGATGAGGTAGGAACAGAGCCACCAGCTCCAGAAGAAGCAGAAGGCATGGGCTGATCACCTAGAGGTGCGGTGGAAGACGGCACCTCAAGGGGTGGATAAGGGACTGGATCGGGTAGACAACCCTCATCTCCATCGTCCTCGTCATCTACGAAGATGGTCTCGGACTGCTCTAAAGAACCTGAGATATCGGGCCTAGTCCCCGGACTGGCCTCGTCAAAGGTCACCTCACAGGTCTCTACCAATTTACTAGACTCGCAGTTCCAGACCCTATAAGCCCGCGAAGAAGGCGAGTAACCTAGAAAGATTCCATCACAAGAACGTGACTCGAACTTATCTAGGTTCCCGGACTTCAGAATAAAGCACTTGCAACCAAACACACGAAAATGAGAGACGCTGGGCTTTCGCCCGTATCTCAACTCATAAGAAGTGCGGTGCAAGTGTGCCCGAAGAAAAACTCGATTCGAAACATGGCACGCGGTCGCAATAGCCTCAGCCCAGAACTTCCTAGGTGTAGAATACTCATCGAGCATCGTCCTGGCCATCTCGACCAAGGTACGGTTCTTCCTCTCCACGACGCCATTCTGTTGTGGGACGTGCGGAGAAGAGAACTGGTGCTCTACACCTGTCTCACCACAGAAACTCTCAAAGTAGGAATTCTTGAACTCCGTGCCATTGTCACTGCGGACCGCTCGTAAGGCACCTGGGAGCTCAACAGAAAGCCTACTGAAAAGACCTCGGAAATGCGAAAACGTCTCATCCTTCGAGGCTAAGAAAAACACCCAAGAATACCTCGAGAAGTCATCGACCACGACAAGAACATACCACTTCCCTCCTGCTGACTGCACTCGAGCTGGTCCCACTGTATCCATGTGGAGCAGCTGTCCTGGTGCATCGGTCATAGTCACAGTGACCGGAGGATGTGAAGCGGCAACCATCTTGCCGTGCCGGCATGGAGAGCAAACAAGGTCTTTGACCATCTTGAGTTTCGGCAGACCACGAATGAGATCGTGGCCGCTAACTCGGGTCAAATGATCAAATCCGATATGACCAAGTCTCCTATGCTAGAAAGAAAGGTCGCGGGACTCAGAAGCAACTAAACACCTGAGAGGATCGCCAGAAGACTCAGAAAAATCAGCACGAAAGATCCTCCCATAACGAGAAATCCCGCAAACCAGACTACCCGAAGAATCAAGAATTTTACAAGCATTTTTCTTAAAGCTTACCTCGAAACCCTCATCGGTAAGCTGAGAGACTGAAAGTAAATTGTACTGCAGCTTACTAACCAAGGCCACATCTTTCAGAATGAAAGAATCATTAATGCGCACAGTACCTTTGGCGATGACGCGCCCAGATGAAGCATCTCCGAAGGTGATCATCTCATCACCTGGAGCACGGGCAAGGGAAGAAAACCAACGAGAGTCTCCGGTCATATGACGAGAACAACCGGAGTCTACAAGCCAAACCTTGTCCTTCCCTACCCGGCGAACCTGAGTCAAACAGAGAGTAAAGTCTCAGTACTGGGGTAAATCAAAAGTGATTTTGGCACCCAATACTGAACAACACATCGAGCAGATGAAGTAGTCAAGCACGACTGACCTCTATCTACCCTACGCTCCCTGTGACTCAAAGAAGAAGGTCTGTGTGCAGACCTGAGGCTGTTGCGGGGTCCGACTGCTACGGAAGAGCGAGTCGGAACACCGGCAACACGCTGATCACGCCGTGGGTAACTGTCTCGACGGGGGAGACGAAATGTACCCTCAGGACGGCGAAAGTCACGACCCGGAGCAGCATGAGGACGAAAACCAGAAAACTCGGAAAAAACAAGTCCTCGATGCTGCCCAAACCCATCAGAAGCATCTGAAGAAAACCTAGACCTCGTGTTGGTCTTAGATGCACTCAAGGTCTGGGGCTGACCCTGAATACGCCTAAGAGCTACAGCACGGTCTCTCTGCGCGATCCTGGCGCGCCTGAAGCATCGATCGATCAAATGTCCATCCTTCTGACAGAAGGTGCAGTGGTACCTCACCTTCGAAGAGGTGGAAGTAGCACGCGAGGGCTTCAGCTTCTGAGAAGCCGAGGTAGCAGGTGAACTCACCTTGCTGTCAGAGATCCCTTGGGCAAAGCCTGCTGATTTGAATTTGACTTCATCAGACCTGGGCTTGACCTCGATCACACCTCCTACTATGGATCTGAGAATAGCAGGTGGATGCTTCCTCATGTCCTCATAGAAATCATATCCTAGACCCTGATTAAATCTGCATATCTTAGATTGGTCTAGAATAAGATTGAGCTTCTTCTTGCCACCTACAAATCTCTCGAGAGTGTTCATAAGATACTGACACTCCCGAAAGAGAGAGGTACAAGAAGAGCAGGGGGAAGAGGGAACAGCAGGAGGTAAGGAAGCAGATGAAGAACCAATAGCAGAGGAACGAATGGCTTGTGCACGCACAGCCGACTCAGAATGGACAGTCCTACTGCTAGCAGATTGGTTCACGTCGCTAAGCGTCTCAACCTTACCCTGGGACTTCTCCCCCTTCTTAGCACAGACAATACAAGCAGATAGTGGCTTCTCTAGTAGGTCCTTACTTAGCTTCACACATTTCTCATCCAATGCAACCAAGTCAGATTTTAGTTTGTTACAATTAATGCATGGTGAGCTAACAGGGTCCTTAGAAGCATACTGAGCCAACTTCCTATCATGATCAATCATTTCTTGAAACTGTTTGGAGACAGCTTCAAGTTCAGCAGTTAACTTAGGACAGTTCAAGCATGAATCAATCGGCTCGAGTAAAGAAGCTTGTAGTTCAGCAATTTTATGATCTGTCCGTTTTAAGTTCATCTTCAGGTTATTGCAATTTTCACAAGAATTTGGCAGATCAAGGAGCATGGCATAAGGTCCTCTAGCAGCAATGTCCTTAACCTCACATGAGGTGGGAGAAGTAGTCTCATCAGTAGTAAGTAGGGTAACAGCCATCCTACTCAACTCTAACTCAGCAAGCAGACTAGCATTCTCCACCTTCACAACATCAAGCTCGGAGGACACACTATCATGCGAGGTCCTTAGTTTCTCCAAATCACCCAGCAAAGCACAGCATGTATCACAATCGTCACGGGAGGGAGCAGATGTAAGTGAAGTAAGCTCCCGTGACAGTCTATCTACTTCCTTCTCTAACTCGGTACACCTAGCCCTAGCTCTAGCATGAAAACCACCTAGCTTAAGAAATGCTTGATTGAGCTGGTCGTAGGTGGGGCTTACCTCGTCCGAGTCGGAGTACAACTCGCTGTCGCTGAGTTCACCCTCGAGGGCCATGAAGCACATGCCGGAGAAGTCGTCGCCGCCATCCTTGGGCACTTGGTCACCCGCCCCGTCGTCGTCGCTCCATCCCTCCACCTCGCTGAGGTCGAGGTCGTCGAACGCCGTGAGGACGCGGTGGAAGAGCTTCTTGGCCTTCCCGAAGTCGCGGAACTTCTTCTTGCCTTGTGGATGTACTGGAGGCTTCTTGTTGCGGTTCTTGTCGGTGTAGTCATTCTTGCCCGAACCGCCGTAGTCGTTCTTGCCCTTCTCCAGCTTGGGGCAGTTTGCCCGAATGTGGTTGGGGCCACCACACTCGAAGCAAATCACGGGTCCTCCTCTCTTTCTGTCTCTCCTACCCTTGTAGGCATGGGAAAACCTTCGGGCTAGGAGGGCCAGCTGATCATCCGCAAGCTGCTCTAACTGATCATCAGTTATGTCACAGAGAGCAGCAAGGGAGAAACCGCAAGAAGAATCCGAAGAGGGCCCGGAAGAAGAAACAGGATCGGTGACCAAAACCATCGACTGTGACTTCGACCGTCGAGAGACAACGTCAATCTCGTGAGTCTTGAGGCGCGAGTACAGCGCGTCAAGAGTCAGGGTCGAGAGGTCTGTCGTGTCTTTGATGGTGGTCACTTTCATTTCCCAGACACGAAGATCGAGTGCCGCAAGCATTTGGCGAGCGTTATCTGAGTCGGGGTATGTAAGACCGACCGCTCGGAGGTTGCTCAAGATTTTGTGAAATCGCGAAAAGCACTCATCCAGGGACTCTCCAACAAGCATCTCGAATTTGTTGTATTCGCGCTTGAACTGGTCCTGTCGGACCGTCTTAATCTGGGTGGTGCCCTCATGGTATGCATCGAGGGTCACCCAGATGTCGTAAGCGGACGACAGGTGAGAGATGCGATCGAACTCGCTTCTACTCAAGCCCTGGATAATGATGTTCCTTGCCTTCGCATTTGCCTCAACATCGGGCATGTTTGCCACATTGATGTTCTCATCGGCAGGAACAACGAATCTGACCTTCACCTTCCGCCAAATGGCATACCCCTGAGCCTGGATGTATGTTTCCATTCGGCTCTTCCAGAAGGGATAATCCAGGCCATCAAAGACGGGAGGTTTGGTCGAGTACTTGTCCGTCGCCATGGCTCTTGAGACCGGTTAAGATCTATGAATTAGAGCTAACCTGGCTCTGATACCAATTGTAGGACCGAAATGGCAACAGAGGGGGGGTGAATGGTGCCTTCTAAAAAACTCCCCAAGTACTCACACGACAAATCGGGCGAAAGAACTAGCTTCTTCGATCGAACACACGTGGTCGTAAGCCAACTGATGGTCGAACACCACGTGGTCGAACACTTGCCAGAGCCGACAAAAGAAATCAACTAGTGATAACTGAGAGGATGAACCAAGAACAGAAGGACTCGAGGCGCACAATCATCCAAAAAAAAAGAACTTCTCTAATTCGACTCCTGCTCTCGGGAATGAACTGGCCAAGTGGCCTTGAGACAGATTCCCTAGTTCTGAGCTAATCAAAGCACTCAAAGACGAAAGCAGACTCACGAAGAAGAGAGGAGAGAAAAGGATAGCAAGAAGTCCAAGCTCTCAAAACAGATCGCAAACAAGTCAATCACAACATCTCAAGACGACAGAAAACAAATAGAGGAAGAGAGATGAATGATTGATAATGGAGGTTTCTACAGCCACTCCAACTGGGAGATACATGAGCACACTTGCTCCATCCCGAGAACCCACACACTCACAAACAAAGGAAGAACAGAGCAACTCGGGGATCAGAATCTCACAAGTACCCGAGCTCTACCCTCTCTATTTATAGCCACACACTCACACACCAAAGAGGGGGAAAACCCGCAAACCCCCACCTAACACCGGGTTTTCAACTCACTTTACCCACTAGCGAGAACGAGCTCCAGTGCTTTACCCGTTACACCCAACGGCTCCACTGCTTTGCCCGTTAGTGCCAACAACTCCTGTGCATTGGCAGAGACACAGCTTCCCTTTGCAGCTTTCCGCATTTCTCCAAAATGCCACTCCACTGCCTTCCCGGAAGCTTCCTCCTGCCTTGCCGATCACGCTTGCAACCACCTTGAGCCCCTAGTCTTCTTCGGCTTCACCCAGTCGTTCTGGACCTCAACATCTCCCATGTCTAGTCCCGACCACTCCAAGCCTCACCAAGACTTGTCTCAAGATCCTAGTCATAAACTCCTCCAGACCGATCGGACCTCAACTCCTCCAGAGCCTAGTCCCAGTCCGTTCCACTGCGCACGACCTCACCCGGCACCTGACCGACTGTACCTTATCTCCTCCCTGAGCCTAGTCCCGGTCCACCTCACCGTTGCCCGTCGTGTCCACTTCCGGTAACTCTAGCTCCGGTTCCTTGTCTCCCGGCTCACAACCACCTCACCAGCATCGATCATCTTTGGCGTCTCCGACCGTCTGGACCTCAACACCTCCTGTGCCTAGTCCCGGTCCTCCCACGCCTCACCATGAAATAGCTCCGAAGTCCTGCAGCCACATAGACAAGCAAACCGTTACATAGCACCGCACAACACAATGTGTACAGACATCTGCATAAAAGGAACTCAAAACATGCTTCACAAGGTCGTACATTCACTACGATCGGTCAAAAATACTTAAACATTAATTCTCAAGACCTACGATCGTTACCATAGACCATACGACCACCCCAGTGGTCCTTACGACCGCCTTAAAGCTTGCTACGACCATCACAAGTTTCAGTTCCAACTTACCGACCAAGTTGTACCAACTTATGACTGGTCGAAACCATAGATCAAGACTTTCTTAAGTCCTACGACCATATCTCAAGATGATACGACTACCTCAGAAGTCCATACGACCGGTTCCCAGAGACTACGACCAAAACCAGAGATTCCATCGTGGTCGAACCACTTTCCGACCACGTTCATCGCTTTCCACCGTGGTCGAAACCCTTCTCGATCACGTACGACTTGGTTCACTGTGGTCGAAGCCCTTCCAACAACGTTTGAACACTTCCGACCGCAGTCGCCCACTTGCGACCACGCTCCAAGCTCGTCTGACCGCATCCGACCGAGCTACGACCATGTTCGCCATAACGTGGTCGAAACCCGCTTTCGTTCTTAGGAAGTGAAGTCTGCGACAACGTGGTCGTATGACTGCTTTCGACCACCGACTACGCCTTACGACCGCATTCTCCGTCAGTGTGGTCGAAACTGCCTTCGACCACGACCAAACGTGGTCGCACTAGGCTTCGACCACGGCCAACGTGGTCGAATAGATTTTCGACCACGGCAAAACCAGTCGTAGACTTCCCTGGAGACCTACGACCAAGGTCAGAGTGGTCGTAAACGCCATGTGGTCGTACAGCCTTCCGACCACGGCCAGAAAGAGTAAAACATTGTTTTCCGGCTTTCGACTGCTGATAGAGTGGTCGTAAACAACCCGGCTGGCTCCCGATTGACGACAATAAGTTCATAACCTGCCCGACAGGCTTCCGACCACAACTAAGGCTATGACTTGGCAGGAAGTGCCCAACCCAAACTCAAACTTTCTAAAACAAGAGTCAATTACTCATCACAAACATGTGGTCACCTCCACATGGACTCTCATATATACAAATATGTTCTAAAATTTTTTAAAATCCGTAACAATGTGGAGATGGAGAAAGTCGTCGGTGGGTGAGTCCAATGATGTTGTCGCCTCCTCAAAGGATCAGTCGTTATGTGACATTCATTATGTGACAAAAATATTTGGTTATACAATATATGAGACGTGAATATTAATGAATCTGATTGTTCGTTTTATTTTTTACAAATTTTATCTTGTTTTGTATTTTACCGTAGCGTTAGCACGGGTACACTATTAGTTGAATGGTAGTATGAAAATAAGTGGACATAAAGGCAAAGAAGTGTTGGAGAGTGGAAAAGGTGTCTAAGTTGAGGTGTAAGGGGATATTCCAGTGGTAGTGGGTGTAATTATCCAAGCAAACAGGTAGTACTTGCAACCAGAAATACTAGGAACATGTGAGGTCCAAAAGTCACAATGCAATAGTTCAAAAGCTTTATTAGAACGAGAAAGTGATGTTGTGAATGGAAAGTGTACATGCCGACCAAGTTGACATGCACGATAAAGGAAAGTGTCTACTTTGGATTTATTACATGAAATATCTTTTGAATGAACTAAACGACACGTGGACAATGACCTAAATGACCGAGACAACAATGCCAAAGAGTTAAAGTAGGGCCGGCAACTAGGGCATGAGGCGAGGTGGTAGACGGTGTTCGCCGAAGGGGATATAGATCGCCAAAACTATTGCACATGAGTATCTCAGTCTTGGTGTAGAGATCCTTCATAGAAAAGCCAAAAGGGTCAAATCCAGAAGGACAGCGATTATTAGTACTGAATTTGCAAACGGAAACAACATTTTTGATAATGTGAGGGGAGAAAAGAATATTGTTAAGGCGGAGGAGGTGGGACGGGACAGGAAAAGATGCATTGCAAATGGTAGTGATGGGCATAAGAGAACCATTGCTAATAATGACATGTGTAGGATGAAAAAAGAGGGACAAAAGGTACAAGAGAGATTACCGGGATTGGAAGTAAGGCGGGCAGATACTCCAGAGTCCATGAACTAGTCAGATGTGGCAGTCGATGAAGCGCCATCGTGTTGATGGCCTGGATGAGGGGGCCCTGATCTCAAGACAAAACAACCACATGCGGGAACATAGCATAGGCATGAGGACATGGCACAACCGGGTGTAGTGCTATGATGGATGATTGTGGGGCGAGGATGCTAGACTCAAGCATGGCCTGCCTATGCCACAATTGCATGGTCCCAAACTCCCGGTCTAGGCCATATCATGGAGTTCAAGGAAGCAAGTCACAGTGGCGAGATCCAATACCAAGGTATAGTACAAGGCGCTGGCAAATACCAGAGCAGAAATCATCTGGATACATTCATTATTGAGAGAATTTGGAATTTATCAATCGCAAGTGGCTATCCTGTGGTGTGACAATTTGGAGCCACATATCTTTTTGCTAATCTTGTGTTTCATGCTAGGATTAAACATATTGATGTGGATTTTTATTTTTTTGAGAACGAGTGGTAAGAAAGGCGTTGGAGTTTCGATTCATATCAACATAAGATCAATTGATTGATGGTCTCATCAAACTGATTCAAATACAACAAATAAAGATCCTACGACACAATCTCAACCTCACTAGTTGTGATTGAAGGGGAGTGTTAAACAAACTAGGATAGTTATATTTTCATTGATGTTTAGTATTCCTATGTTTCTATTGATGATTAGTATTCCCATTAGTGCTATGTTTCTATTAGAGGTAGTGTTTAGTATTTACACGTGAAAGTGTTCCACTTATGTACTTGTATATAAATAGAACCATTCCTTTGATATTTTTGACAATGTGTACGGCAAAAAAATTCTGAATATTATCCCTCGCCCATCCCTGACGATCTTCGCATCTTCGCAAGTGACCATTTATAGATGGTTTTGTTAGTGCTCCACGGCCTCTAGCTGATGGGATCCCTGTATCTGTCATTTGCAAGAAAAGTCGCTCGATTCACCACTGCAAATTTGTAACTGCACATTTGATACGTACTACACCATGGGCGAATGTGACAAGGAACCAAAAATAGCAGAAAGAATCTGTAGCTTCAATGGTAAATCCGCCACTCATCCAGATTCAGTTACACCGACCACCAATCAGTCAATTATGACACATACAGCAATGTGCTGATCAGAAGCTCAGGGGTACATGCAGTGCACACAGACGACGCCAACAGGACAGAGCACAACCAGTCAGGCCAAATTGTAGCAAGGCAAATTTTCTAAGACTTCATAAAAGGATTATGCTTTATCATTTTTTCTTTTCTGTATGAAATGATGTGATGAGATATACATGTGTGCTGACTAGAAACATATGAACAGACAGCCATCCTCCACCCCTACAACCTCCCACAGAACCCAGTTTCCCTTGCCTATCCCGGTGACATAGATTACAGTAATCCACAACAAAATCTGCCATTAGCGTATCGATCAAGCATGCCAGGTACCGAAAGGTACCAAAACTTGTGCAGCAGTGATCCATGTTCCAACTAGCCCAAGCAGTCTTCACTTTCATGAGCTGTACAGTCAGGCCATCCAAGATTTGCCCATGTTAAACATTAAGCGAGATCCGAGTCTTGATGGGCTTCAGCTTCACTCCCATGCTCTCAGGTGATAGAAGTTCGGGCGATATACAAAATGGGTTTAGTGTACTACGAGGGCTGCTGTCAAGCTGGGAAGGTCTGTAGAGCCCATATCCCATTAAGAAGTATTCCATCGGAATCAGCATTGCGTGTGGTTGCTCCTCGGTGACAAGTGACCCACATGCCTGAACCTACAATTTGCCCACAAAACACTCCTCAGCACCTGCCTTGCTCTGTGTATTGATCAACTTATAACATCAATTATTAAATTGCGCAATACCTCAACTAGAGCACAGTATCTCCGGTCTAATTTTGTTGTCATGTGGACAGCATCAGCATGGAACTGTGAGTTCTCTCCCACAAATATCAGCGTCCGGCACTGAAGCTTCTTCAATGCTTCCGTCAAGTCATGTCTCCTGATGGATCGAGTGGTTGAATTGAGTGCATTCAGATCCCATTTCTTTGTATGTTCAGGTAATGCATAGCAAAGATATTGTCCACTTACTCGTTAATTGCTTTAAGGAATCGCCATACATTAGCTCCCTGTCTCTCATCAAGTAACTGCATAAAAAAGAAACCATGGCTTCAACCTTATGTTCAAACAGCACATATAATTGTCACTCATCAAAATAACAGTAGAAGAACAGAAATGAGATAAAAGACTAACACTTCTACAGGCTTGCACAATCTCTGATTCAGGATCTTGCGCATTCCCACGAACTTCCTGCACATAGCACGGAAAGATGTTGAGTGAAACTTACAAAGGTACAAGGGTGTAAACAAAAGAAGTTAATGGAAGACCAAATATACCGTGCTAAAATACCGCTGAAGCAAACATTCCTTCACTAGCCCACGTGTCCCATAATAATAAAGCAAGTTTAACAATACCTGACACATGAGATTTTGGGGTTAATACAGAATACACTCCCAATACAACACAAAGAACAAGAAAGTGATAAATTAATTACTGAAATTTAAGTGTAGATTAGCACCTTATTATACAACCACTCGCTCCAAGATGGGGCTTTGCATAGAGGTGAAACCAACATCATGCCGAGAACCCTCTCCCGGTACTTTGTCTGTGACAATGTATAGAAGCATTCTAAGCCCAAGCTCAAAAGGCAAACTTTGAAAGACCTAATCATGGGAACACTTACAGCAAAGACGGTGAGAATGTAGGCACCAGCGGTGACACCCAAGCACATCACAGGCCCTAAACTGTAAGAGCAAAGCCACAAGCACAACATCAGAGGCCTCCTTCAAGCACCAATAGAATAAGGCGAAATTCAGCTAACAGCTAGTGCCAAGATACACACCCGAAGAAATCGAGAACATCGGCAACCTGATCCGCGAGCTCGTCAACAGATGGCACAGGCACATCGGATGAAATTGGAGCCGCTCCCAACTGTAGGGCTCTTAACAAATTACCATGTAAGAACCGCAGCTAACAGGTGCGCCGAATGATCATCTAAAGTAGGGTGAGAAACCACCATCATGACTGACCTCATGCCCTTGAGGAGTGATGTGGTAAACACAGAAATTGTGAAGCAACAGCGACGCGGCCTCTGGGCAGAAGAACAATCCTTGGAAGCAAGACATGTCTACCAAACAGCAATATAGCAATGAGTTACTACTACCTTGTTATGACAAAATTTGTAAATTTTTATCAAAACTAAAGGATCATGAGGGCACTCACAGTTTAGAGCTACATCCGGGTACGTTATGAGTGCAGGCTTGTCTTCGTCTCCATATACAGAAACAGATACAGAGCCATATCTGGTTCTCACTCGATGCTCCTGATAAAGCACATGGCACAAGAACATATTTCATATTCAGAACCCTATTTGAGCATTAATATAATCAAACTATTCTGATTTAGAACATTAGATTCCATTCCCTAATTTAGCAAAAGTTATTTCTCCCTTGGTGAAACCACAACAATTCATTGCTTAAGAAACAAAAATTACGTGCCATTGCTTCATTTTGCTACGAATAGTAACCTAGGGGTTTGCATACTTGCATCAACAACAACAAAAAAATTATGAGTGTTTTCTTCTTATTCCTACTCCTGAACGACATTACAACCCTAACATAACTATGAACTGCAAGAACTAACGCACACACAAAAAAAATCACGCAGCAACTAATGTTTCTAATTCATACAAGGTCCCTATCAATGTAACAAAAAAAATAACATCATAGCACCCCCAATTTACAAGCATTGCAACTAATTAAGAACAGAAATAATAATACTAATAAATTAACAGAAATTTGCAAGAACAAGTTCCCCAGCCCAACAACCCTCAAAAACCAAACAAAAAAGAGCAAACAGAAACCCCACGAGGCTTCCCAGCACAAATCAAAGCTCCCCGCAATAATGCACCCAAATGTGGGCAAGAATCAATCAAGAAACGGAATCCGAACACGGACCTTGCCGCCGAAGGAGATCCGCTCCACGTCGATCGACACCGACCCGCTCGAGTCCCCCATGGCGGCTTCCGGAGCGTTCTAGAAGCTTCTCCTCCGCCACCAACCTCCTCCTCGCCTCCACCTTCCGGGTCTCTCTCCCCTGCCTCCCCCTCTAAATTCTCCGCATATCTATACACGCGCAGGTCGCTGCCCTGCCTCTGTCCAAGTCCCACCGACGGCGGTGAGCGTACTGAGCGGTGACCAGATCGGGGGAAACTGTAGATTAGTTTAGATCCACTCGTTGTTTGCTCTTTTAGAGGGCCCACCTGTCACTAGCTGTTCTGCAGGACGCGTTTGTTTAGGCTGTGGGCCTAGCATTTTTTTTGTTCTGCCGGTGTGACAGCGTGGACCAATGGTCGCTTGCTATGGGCACGCTATTTCGTCGTGAAAAGGCATTGCAAATTTGCAACTCATGGCATAAGTAAGATGTCTCCCCTTTTTTTTTTGTTCTTGCTTTCGAGGGAGCAATGTTTCCAACTATAGTTTGCCACATTGCTTCTATTAGTTTTGAGAAAAAATTTCCTCGTAAAATTGCTAAACAACAAGTCGGGCATATAAAAGGATATTGAGAGCACTTAGACAACCAGTCTAGTTAAATAACTTTTAAAAGTGAGACATAATTTTAAAAATAAAAGTAATTGATTTTCCACATGACTTTCCATTTGGTTTTGATGGATTTTGAAACTTCAATTCGTATGTGCTTGTGTTGTTGAAATGGGGTTGTATGTCCAGACAAGATTGAATCCATACAATATTGCCTAGTCCTTTCAAAGTATATGGCCCACATGTCATCCAGTTAGGCACATCGAAAGCTTTGGACCACGGAGTTCGCCTAGAGGAATTTGCTGTGCCTTTGAGGGGCTGAGCTGGACAGGGCCCACATTTCAGTCTAGGAAAAGGTGGACGTGGAATATTTGAGAATGGGGACCTGACGCGTCATGGGCTTCTCCTGATTGGCCGCGCCCGCGTGGGTCCATGTGTCATTGGGAAGTAATGCACTCCCATGTTGCCTCATTGACTCGTGACAGAACTAATACTAGCCTCAAAGTTTATTTATTATTTTTTGGTTCATAAAAATGATTATTTAGACGTAGGCTTCACTTTTGTGTTCAGGTTTTCTTTTGCTATTTCTCGCCCAGAGCTAAGATAAACTAATGGAAAATTTGGAACGAAAATGATTTTTAAGAAAATTCTAAATGGTAAGCGAACTAACGAGAGATAATTGTAGAGTATTTTTGGAAAGATATTGGAACAATGATGATTATTTTTATGTGACTTCAGCGTTGAGCTGGGTTGGGTTTCTTTAGCTGGCAATATATATTTGGGGATTATTTTGGAAAATAAAAAAATAATCATGGACTAAACTGTTTGCTAAGTTATTGTTAGAGTGGTGATCTGTTTGGTTGACCTCCCAACTGAGCAACACTTATCTTACTCTTCTTCTGGTCTAATCTTCTCTGTTTCGCACAGAGAAGAAACGTTCGATTCATAGCTTATTTTGCTCGGTTGTCTTTGCCAACCTTTTGGAAGGTAAAGGATAGCTCAAGCTAATTAGAGCCATCATATTTTTGCATGCTTTCCCATTGGCGCGGAAGAAGAATTTTATTAAAAAAATGCAAAACAAATGGACACAGATCTGCATGTGGAGAAGGTCTAGTACCACTGCAAAAACAAATGGAAAACACTCCACACCAAACGGCTTTAGCTTCTGATTTTGTTAGCTTTCGATTTATTTAAGCCAAAAGCCACTTGAAACACACCGGTTTTTAATTTTGGTTATTTTACCTTTTCTTCTGCCTCTTATTCGTTTGTATTGTCTGTAACGATATAATATTTTTTCATTAACGCCCATAGGCTAATATATGGGATCATGTGAACTAAACAACCCCATTTCCAGATCGATCTCGCCACCACACGCTCCCCTGCAGTCACACAACCAACCCGTCATGGTATGTTTGAAAACAAGAATTTAAGTTGCTAATCTGCAATTTCCCGAGTTCTAAACGGGGGTGCTCAGTGTTAATACATGTCTGAATTGCTTGAAGTTATCCTTAAGAAAGTTTGAGACGTTGCTAACATAATTAGATGGCTAGTTACTGTCCAACACATGCTTAAAGTATGGTATCTGCAAGTGATAAAATACACCTGGAATATATCCACGGTTAATTAACGAATCGGCATGCTGTGTGAGGAAGAAAAAGAATGTGTCGAATTGGAGATCGGTCTTACTACGTGCATGGGTTGACCTGCAAAATATTAATAAAAACAGGCAGGAAGGCGAGGAGAATGTGTAAAAAGTGCATGGCCATCACCTACCGTAACTAACCCTAGGCCCCAGCCCCTGCCCCGAAAGGCTATAAAACACGCACGGCACAGCAATCAATCGCTCCCAAGTCTCCATCAAAATCCGTCGGTTGGTCCTAGTTGTTGGGAAATTAGGGGCCTAGATCTATAAGGCTGGTCTATTAGTGAGTACCATTTACTTAGTCTATAAATAGAGGGTTTTAGTCATGGTATAGTACAACACAACATAACATGTATCATGTACTTTTCTCTAATTTTTTTCATTGGGTTTTTATGGAGTTTTGATAAGATATAAATGTATCATGCATGAAGCTAGAAAACCTTGACCCATTGGTGGGTATCCTCCACTTAGTCTATAAGTAGGGGGTCCCAATTATTTTAAAGTGCCTTTTGGAGGAGAAAGTAATAAGGCAAGAAAGAAGTTCCCCCACCTCTTGTGTTCGATTTATTATTTCTTGCATTACCTGTGTTTGATCCATCTTTTTGTCTACGAGGAATCGACCGGACTAGACTCGCCAGCGATAGTTCCTTAATACGTTATTAGCACGAGTCACTCTAGTGGATCGAAAGGTAATCATCGAAGCACTCGTAGATTAAATTGTCTATATAGATCGCTTTAAATTTTGTAAAATTTCGTTTTCTAGATTATTTTCTATGGTGCAAATTCGCTCTAAATCTACCGTGAGCAGATTTGAAGTCGCCGGCCAAGCCAATCGGTAGATTTGTGCAAAAAAAGTAGATGTAGATGCACCGTAGATTAAAAAAACACACACGCGCCGCCCGTATGTGTCACACGAACTACCGGGCGCCCGCCCGCATGCACCAGCCTGCACCCCACCGACCACCCGCACAGCCACCCGAGCCATCGCGTCGCCCATTCGAGCCACCTGCACGCGGCCTAACGCGTCGTTGCACGCGCTGCCGCCTGAGCATGCCGGCTTGCAACCGAGTCGGACCACCGCCGCTAGGGCCTCGCATGGCCGCTGCTGGAGCCCTGCATGGCTGCTGCTGCCCGGCCTCACGTTGAGCACCGCCACTAGCCCACATGGCAGCGGCCGCGCTGCCCAAGTCGCACGTACTGTAGCTACGATTATGAGAAAAATACTGTAGCTACTACCATCTAAAAGTACTGTAACTTACCATTTTCGACTAGGTATGATCGTTTTGCCATAGTTGATGTTTCATGGTCAAAATCGGATGTGGTCGAAGTTTGCCATGATTGAAATCTGCAGTGGTCAGCTTACCATGGTCAAAAGCTGTTGTTCGGACCTACAGATCGAACCGGTCATCACAAGGCCGATCGAACCGGTCATCACAAGGCCGATCGGACTACCATTCGTGGTCGAAACCATGCGTGATCGTTTTGCCATCCTGAAAATTCAAGCACAGAAGCACATCGATCAGAATTTTTACAAATGCAAATTCCAATAAAACCAAATATCAATAATTCATCATCAACAACATACACGATCATCATATGGTCTCAATGTTTCCTAATGGAATTGAACCTAGTTATATCCTGTGTTTGATTTAAAAGATCATCGTGTTCGTGAATGAGCCATTTCAGTTGGATCAGCGGCTTCAATCAATTGTTTAGGTCTACGGCCAACCAAGAAGCCGCATAAGTCTCAAGCTGTACATAACTCTCATGCATGCATGCTTAGAGCATCTCCAAGAGACTCTTTATCTTGTATTTTTTTCTCCAAATTAGATGACCTAAGGAAAAAAAAACACCCTCCAACAGCTCTTTTATCCTGTTATCTATTTTGCAGTGGAGCCGAATTCCACCGTCTCGCTCGCGAAACCTGGCGAGGCATCGCGGCTCGCCAGCTGCTTTCCTCCCGCTCATTTTTCCATTTTCCCGCGCTAGTCGGTCGTCTTCCCACGCGGAATCCCTCCCTCTCGCGCCCCCTCCCGCGCGGACCTCCCCCGCGTCGAAGCCTCCCGCGGCGCCCTTTCCCCCCTCCCCCCTGCGGGCGCAGGATTGGAGGCGCCCGCACGCCTCTGCGTGGTCCCGGCGGCGCCCGACCCTCCCCGCGCGCCCGGCGGTGCCCGGCCGGCCCCGCAAGCTCCCGGCGGGTCGCATCCCATTCTTCGTTTGCTCCACTGACATTCGTTTGCTCTGCAAGCTTGTGATGTGTAAAACACTACAGTACAGACCAATATAAACGGCACATATATTTTGCCCTTGTATCTAAGTAAGTGCCTTGGAATGCTTTTCGAGGGCACATAGATAACCACGACAGTTATATGTGCCTTTATTTCCTAATGAAAGCCGGCACATGCTATGTGCCGCGATGACAATTCACGGCACATATATGTGCCCCTGTATTCAAAGATAGCTAAAATAGAGAGTCTGCTAGAGTTGGAGGAACAAAATATAAAAAAGGTTGGGATGACTCTTCAAAATATATTATGGGTGTCTCTATTTTAACAAGATTCTTGGAGTTGCTCTTATACATCGATCGATCGATCGTCAAAGCTGTCAAAAACTGCCTAAAAGTTACGCGGTGACAACGAAATCAATCGAGTCGAGCAATAGTCGCCTTGATTGGCTCTTGTCGATCGACATACGGAGAATGTTTCGCTACGGCAAGTGAGAGCTACGCACGAGTAGTCAACAGATATTGGAAATTAATCTTGAAAGCAACTCGATCTTACTATATATCCATGCATCATGCATGTAAATTTAGTATCATAAGCAAATTAATTGGCAGTCAAGAGACCTAGCTTACACTAATGCACAGAAGACGGTTCATGAATGAGGACAGCCAAGTGCTAATTCTTGTCACTGGCTGAAAGCTTAATCGGCTGGTTATGTATATATATGTACTGTTTGTCATTACACTCTTGTTGGACAATGTATATATACTTTCTGAATTGATCTGATAGCTGGATTTCTGCGTTGTTTAATCTCTTGGGTTTTTATCACTTAATTGACTAAACTTCATTTGTCATTTTCAAAATCAATCAATTAAGCCGGCTATTGCTTGACCAGCAGATGCAAACCTCCAAAATAGTACTAGAACAGACAACTCAGACCATCACTTAGTTTGGGCAACCTTTTCTCTAATCAGAACAGAAAGTAACCTAATTAAAATGTTTTCCACCCAACGCCAGATATTGAAACAAGTTCACAGCAGCAGCAGAGGAAAAAATTAGAGGGGAACTTTGGCCGTTGGACGGAAAAACCAGAACTACTTTGAGGTTTATTTGGCTCATGATAAACAAGAGGCTGCAAGTAAAGATCTACACTCATAAGCAGTAACCTTACATGACTAACTGCAATAGACCTGTTCAATTATATAGCTTTTCTCCACGTGATAAAAACTTAATTCTTTTTAAACCTCTTGAGTTGTCGGTGAGTACAACGCAGCATGCAACTGCTCATCAGCATGCTGCTGCAGCTGCAGGCCGGTTTGTAGAGCAAGTACACGTGCTTTAACTAAGCAAACAGCCATGGCCCCCCAATAATGCCAATGCCGATGGACTGCATCGTTCATTCATTCCTTCGTTCGCATCAGCATGCAGGTGAATCACTGTGAAACCATCAGTAGATTGCTTGTCCATTCTTAGACCAGAAGCAGTAATAGCAACAGTGCTCCGTACTAAGGGCATCTGTAGTGTATAAAAATAGAGAGTCTTAAACCACCTTAAGGTCAACCTTATACATTACAGGGGTGACCTTAAGCAGGCTATAAGCAAAAAAAACTTAAGACTAGTCCTCAAACTAAAGACCTGGCCACAAGCATTAAAATACAATTTTTCTTTATTTGCCGAGTGGGACCGTCTTAAGGCCCCTTGGGTTATATACACTATGGAGTCGGCCTTAAGGTTTAGATGGGACCCACCTTAAGACCCCTTGGGTTATATACACTATGGATACCCTTATATATAGGGCTGGCAAAAAAGCTCGGGCTCGTGAGCCAGCTCGGGCTCAGCTCGGGCTCGTGGAGGCTTGGCTCGGCTCGTGAATGAAACGAGCCGAGCCGAGCCAGCAAAAAAGCTCGGGATCTAAACGAGCCGAGCCCGAACCAGCTCGCAAGCGGCTCGGTTGGCTCGGCCCAATAGGCCCAACTAAAAAATAAAACCCTAGTTTCCCAATCCTTATTTCTCTCGGCGCCTCTCTCTCCTCCTTATTTCTCTCGCCTCCTTATTTCTCTCGGCGCCAGACCTGAACTTCCTCCCCCACCTCCTTATTTCTCTCGGCGCCTCTCTCTCCTCTCCCGATTCCTCTTCACACCGACGCCGAGCCGCAGCTTCTCCGGCCGCCCGGCTTCCCGCGCCTTACCGCCGCGTCGCACGGTTTCGGCTCCCCCTCACGCGCCTCCATTCTCTCACGCCGGCCTGCCGTCAGCCCGTCACGCCCTCCCCGACGCGCTGTCTCCAACCGCCGCCAACCCCGGCGGCGCCGCGCCATGCGGCCTGACCGCCCCCGCCTTGCCGCTCTGCGCCTCACGGCGAACCACGGCCAGATCCGTGGCCTAGGGCCCGGATCTGGCATCTCCTCCCCCAAATCTAACCCGATCTGTGTGTACTTTGGTTGCTATTTGTTTTGATTTTACCGGTTTTGCTTATGAGGTGCTAGGTGTGGAGGTGAGTTGCCCTTGCAGGCCATATGCCATCTTTACAGATTCGAAGAAAGTGGAAATCTCATGAACTTTATTATGATGAATTGGTGCTGGTTTTATATGCTAATAGAATATGTAGATTGTTATAGAATTTATTCCTAATGCTGTTGAGACTAATACCATACAATTCACAAAATGGTTGAATTTTGACTATGGATAATCTACTGTTGCTGGCTCGCGAGCTGGCTCGAGCCGCACCACGAGCCGAACCGAGCCCACAAAAAAGCTTGATATCCTAACCAAGCCGAGCCGAACCGAGCCTCCATTCCACCAAGCTTTCATGAGCCGAGCCAGGCTTGGCTCGGCTCGTTGCCACCCCTACTTATATACACTATGGATGCCCTAATAATGCCCCTGAACAACTTATGGCTCGCGCAGATTGCCCCACTCGTTTCGGCTTCAGCTTCTGGCTTATTTTTCACTATTCATAAATTTCGTCTTTTTTTTGAATTTTTGGTTTTTTTGAGCTTTTTTCCGGTTCTTTTTTCCCGTATTTGTTTGCATTATACGTGATGGGCTAATATGTTTTTCTATTTTTAATTTTTTTTAAATTTAACTATGCTAAATAAGGCTCTGTCAGCTACAGTGTTTTTTCAGTCAGCTACAGTGCTTTTCAGCCATAAGCCACTAAAAAAAGCCATATTGAGCACAGCCTAAACAGGCAGGCCAGGGCCCTTTCCAGAAGAATATGGCCCATGACTTATAATTTAAAATTTTGTATTCTAGATATTCGTAAGAGATAATATATAGTAATAAATAGTAGTATGTAATTTTGATCGGTACAGTTGAACTCAGTATGCTTTTAACTATAATTTTCATGTTGACCTCATCTTAAAAAATCATACTGTTTAAAAGCTAGTTACTGTAGTATAAACCATAAGCCCAATCGAACCCGCCCTTCTACTAGCAAAGCTAATTCGTTCAGTAAAGCAGGCAAGACCCAATTGGTACGCGAGAATTTTTCTAGATTTCTACTCAAAGTAAGTTGTTTTTGTTAAATTTATGTTCCAGATAGTGCCCAGTGTTGTCCAGAATAAAAAGAATTTACTGCATTTTTCTGCATGAACCATGAGGCCTTGTTTTTTGGAAATAAATTCTATCGGGGAGGGCCTTAAAACCCTTCTCTTGAGGCCCCTTCATGATTTTGCCAAGTGGCAGTTACGAATCTCAAAGCAATCAATCTCTCTTCTCTAGCACTCCTTCATAGACTGCGCCGCACCCAAGCACCAGCGCCAGGATGAAGACTCCGACGCTAGAGAGTTTAACCTCTCGGCCCTAGAGGCTTCCGGTGGTGCCGACGCCCCTCCTCTCCTCCCACCTCCCGCCTTCCTTCGCCCCTCCACTCCCCCCGAGTAGTCGACCGCCTCTGCCCCGATCCGCCGCCCGCCGCCCCTCCTCTCTCTCGAGGTGCTGCTTGCCTCCGCCTCGAGCCGTCGCCCGCCGCCATCCCTTCTCTCCTCCCAGCAACCGACCGCCTCCAACCCTCCTCTCCACGGCTGCTTTGACCACAGCTGGGGGAGAAGAGGGCGGTGGCGGGCGGCACCTCGGGGGAGAGGAGCAGAGGGGCGGCAGGTGGCGGATCAGGGCGGAGGCGGCCGACTACTTGGGGGAGAGGAGAGGCGGAGGCGGGCAGCGGGTGGGAGGAGAGGAGGGGTGGGTGTAGGGGTGAAAACGGATCGGATAGTTTCCGTCGGATCCGGACGGATACGGATTGTGTCGGATCGGATTTTTTCGGATAGTTTTCGGATCGGATACGGATACAGATTTTTTTTATCGGAAACGGATATGAATACAGTAAGCCTAGTATCCGTCGAATACGGATACGGATACGGATTATCCGGATAATACGAAAATGGATATCTGAGGGAAGGGACTTTAATTTTTATTTTTGATTTTTGGATTTCAGAAAAGCCTGGGAAATTCATTTAAGCTCAGAAAAATATGAAATAAACTCCAAAAATTCCAGGAAAATTCACAGAAGTTCATGGTGACATTTTGGACTTAATAAAAATATTTTCAACTTATGTTGGTATTTATTTTTCATACTTAAAAATACTTTTTAATTTCAAAAGTAGACCTTTAAACTCCAGAAAATCCATGAAACCAAATAAAAGCCAAATAGCTCCAAATAATTAATTTAAAGTAGGATTTTTATAGAAAATCAAAATATCACTTTATTTAATATCTATTTTTTTGGTTTTCACTTAATTTACTTTTCAAATCAGGCTTTTTCAAAAACAGAAAATCCAGGGCAAAACCCAAAAATAAAATTTAGGCAACAAAAATACTTATTTTAATTAATTTGTATTTATTTATTTATTTATTTATTTATTTTTATTTTAATAAAAATCTGGGCTACTACAACTTGATGGATGAAATGGAGAAATGAAATGTTCTTATGTTTGTTCAAATTGCTATCATGTCATCATGTGTATTCCATGAATTGCACGTTGTTGTTACTCCATTTCATGAATGTTATGATCGACTATTGGGTATATTTTTATTGTGGATGAAAAGACTATGCTTGTTTAGATTTCATGAATGTTTTTACAAGATGAACTATTTACGTATTTTCGTTAATTTTGGATGTATAGTTTAAGAGGTTTTCATGTTTCGATAAATATTCGTAACTGTATTCGTTTCGATTCATATTCGATCCGTATCTGTATTCGATATTATTCGTATTTGTATTTGTATTCGAGTTTTCCGTATTCGTATCCGTATCCAAAAAAAATGAAAACAAATATGGTAGAGGCATTATCCGTCCGTATCCGATCCGTTTTCACCCCTAGGTGGGTGGGAGGAGAGAAGGGGCAGGCGGTGGGTGGGTGGGTGGGAGGAGAGAAGGGGCAGGCGGTGGGTGGGTGGGAGGAGAGGAAGAGCGAAGGGGAGGGTTCGAGGTTGGGGGTGCATGCGAGGAGGTGGAGGCGGTCGGTCTCCAAGGCGTTGGCACCATCGGAAGCCTCCAGGGCCGAGAGGTGGGCTGAGAGGTTAAACTTCTTGGCACTGGGGTCTTCGTCTAGGTGCTGGTGCTTGGGTACGGCGGAGTCTATGGAGGAGTGTTGGAGAAGAGAGATTGGTTGCTGTGAGATCTATGACTGCCACTTGGTAAAAATCAAAAGAGAGGTCTCAAGAGGTGGATTTCAGGGTCCTCCTTGTAAATTTTATTTTCTTGTTTTTTTGTCATAAACCATGAGGCCTTGTTTTTTGCCGTGAAAAAAACGACTTACATGACATGTTTGGAACGACGCCTCAAAATTCGTACAAAATTCCTTTATGCAACTATACTTCAGCGGGACAGATAGGTATGCGATCATTGCATGCATTGGGGGAAAAAATTGGAGTGATCCTACCAGGAAGATGTACCTAGTTCCTGACACGCTGTAGAGAATTAGAGATTTGAGAGGTATTTGTTGCAAACTACCGGGCGTTGCAATACGTACGTACTCCAGGCCTCCAGCTAAGCGGGTTATGGTTGCATGGCACATGGAGGGCAATCTTAAGATTTCATATTTTTATCATACGCTACGATTGGAATCCAAGATATTATGTTATTCTGTTCTACTACTATTGGCAAATTAGACAAAACTAATCGTTCCCACGAGTAAAACAACGCGCAATCTAATTAAGGCCGGGAGAAACAAACAAACGCTAATTAATGGATCAAAGCGCACTTACGATAAAATATTGACCCTTTTCCCTTGCTCTAACATGCGTGTCGTCTACTTCAGCCAGCTCCCTGCAAAGCAGCCGTGCGCCAGCCTCGTCAGCAGTGGTGGATCCAGGAATTTTTTTTTGGAGAGGCTGAAGTACCTTCAGCTCGATCTCAGCCCCTTCTATATTATACATCTATGGCTAAAAATTTAGGGGAGACTCCAAGGGTCCGGTAGTGGTAGGGGGCTCGAGCCCCCCACCCCACCGCTGGATCCGCCGCTGCTCGTCAGGAAACGGTTCTGATCTGAACAGCAGCAGCTGTAGTTACTACAGTTTTTTCATTGAGTGAACTCAATATGCATGCTAATCAATTAGGCTTTGCAACTCAAATGTAGCATTAACTAATTTACTAAACTGAACTGGTTTAAGTTGAGGGTCGGATTATTAATCGTGGTATATATTTTTCGCATTTTAATTCGGAGCTCGTACATGATGTGGATCGATCGAACTGGGCCTTGGCATTAATTGTGAAACAAACAGCAGTACGCTAACTCAAATCGTTTCCCATCACACATCAAAGTCAATTAGGTTTATGATTCACAAGCTCGATCTGGTGTTTAGTTTGCAATAATCGAGATGGAGATCTACTAAATTTTGGATCGGTTATTTTTTTGCTACGGCTGATGGCTTATAGCCTAGGGCAAACATTTATTTGAACGAATTGAATGTTAATAAGTTAGTTTGAAAAAAACTGTCCCAATAAGCTATTTTTAAAAAAAGATAAAGAAACCATCTTGTTTATTTCTTCGAAGAAAATCATAAATTATAAGTTATAAGCTAAAAAGAAAGGTCTTAGATATCGACCCAACAGAGGCTGCATTACAGTATATAGTGCACATTATATAGGACCGGTATGGCAACAAAAGGGATTAATGGTGTATTTAAATTTTTCTCTAAGTATTCGCTAATACTTCACTCCAATAACTATGAGAAGCTATAAAGATCAAGAACCCAAAATTCTAAAAATCGCTATGCTACAATAATTTCAGTCCCATGAATAGTGAATCTAGCACCCAAAACGAAAATTCATAAAACTTTTGATCCATAGATTTAAAAGACTTAAAAGTTGAACTAAGACAAGATCATGACATCAGGAACCTATCCTAACCAAAAATCTTGAAAGAACTTGAGAAAATTAGATATTTTTTTTGGTTTGTGAAGCTTGGCTGCACTAAAACTAGATCAAAATTTAAAATTGAGCTAACTATCAAACCAAAGTTTCAGATCACTTGAAATTTAATATGCACCTTTTCTAGGATGTTAGGAACCTATTTTAATTAATAATCAAGAAAATCATTACCAAATTCCTGGTATTTTTCTGTTTGAATGAAGGTTGCACCAAAACCGGATCAAAAACTAAAAACAGTGAATATGACTTGTTTATGGATTAATAATAGCCAATATGACTCTAGATATGTTCCCATATGTCACAACAAGCAAAAACACTAAGGAAGTTGAGACAGCAATATCTGGATCAAGGAATCACTTGGAAATGCCAAAGAAAAACCAAATATTGGGTTTCTTCATAAACTTGCCAACCAAGTGTCTAGATGGGTGGAGTTTAATTTTCAGATGTTATCCATATCTCTTGCACATCCTCGGCATAGCAAGATCAAGAAGAGAAGAGAGAAGAGCAAAAACCAATCAAATAAAGAGCAAATCAATCAATATAAGATAGATTTATTAAGATAAATAAAGAATGATATATTGCTACTTGAGAATGAATGTTTAAACTGTTATATATGATACACACTTATAAACTAATTAATAAACCACATAATAATTTTTATATCTATATTTAAACTGTTTTTCCATCCCTACAGAGCCCACGGGACAGACATACTTAAGGGGCGGTGACGAGGAAGGTTTGTGCTCCGTTTAATCTAGCGGGAACAAGGCGAGGGACCTTAACGGGATAACGGCAGGGACACGGGCAAGCCCCGCGCAACCCGCTCCCGTTGCCATCCCTAGGGACATCGCACCTTATCGTGTTGCCTGATGGAACATTTGCCTACTCTAGTTTAATTGGACATGGTGTGATCATTCGATTTAGGTGGTGCTTATTTAGACTTATGAATACAGGTTTCTGAATTTTTTACATTGTAACCGTTATTAGTTTAATTTTAACGTAATTAAAATAAAAAATAAAAAATTATATTATTACAGACAATATAAATAAATAAGGAAAAAAGAAAAGATAAAAGGCTAAAAAATAAAAGGCTAAAAAACGAAATTAAAAAGTTAAAAGGCAGAAAACAAAAATAGAAACTCATTGGAGCGAGACGGTACTCTCATAGGATAGAATTTTGGTACGGTAGCACAGGGTAATATATTGTGGCGCTCTGTTAAAAGATACTAACCGTGTTTAAAATTTTCAACTATGATTTTCCGGTACTTAGATGCGTTGGCAAACTGTTCCAGCCTTCTAGAAAAAAGAAATGCCATGTCACCGAGACCTTTGGGTTTTGGCTCTTCCTTTTCGGGCTAATCCATTTTGTTTTAGGGGGAAAAACTCAGACTCTCTCTCTCGCTCTCGAGGTGGCCGAAATAATATCGTTCTTTGGTACGAGATGGCCGAACTAACAGAACACGGCTTCCCTTGTCCCTTTCTTCGTATTTCTGTCGACATGGTAAAAATTCAAAGTACTAATAGAATATAAAGAGATAGAAAAAATACTCTAGATCTTTGCCATGTCGTTAGAAATACGAGAGGAACACTAGAAGCAAACAGAAAAGCCAGCTCGAAATAACATGGTTCTTTAGTACTGGGCCACGAGATTAGCTAACGTAGTTGTGAGCAGCCTGCAACCACTCTACTAGTGGGACGAGAGAACCATCCGGTAATCCTAGCGCAAAAGGCCCACAGCTCCCTCGGGACGCAAATGAAATGCCGTTGCGAGGCCCGAGGGGAACTCCATCACCCAACACAAGGCTCGGTTCTTTTGCGATTTCGATTTCTCCGGAAATTGACGGTTTCTAGAACTTAAAGTTATATATACTGTTTATTCCAATATCTTCGCCGTTTGTTATTGTCTTAGAAAATACAGTAAAGAAATCATCAAATATAATTCAGAAGAACAGAGCTAAAACATAGATATGGAAGCGTTTATAGCGTCATGGACATTTAGGTTTGTCGTGTGAAACGACGTGGATAGATATTGTTTTAATCACAATTTCGCGGTGCACCCCACGGGCTCATGTAGGTGTCGAAAATTAGTTCTTTTTACTGGCTGCATTTTCAATAATCATAGCATGCATGACCTAACCTTCACCGCCAATTCTGAATCGCAGCACACAAATATCCCTTGCTCGCGACAAAAATAATTACGCGCGGATCAGATATACTAACTATATTAAATCTAGGGATTTCCGGCATCCACCAGCGCCACGTCACCAGATTTGCAAAAAAAGTCCTTCGTTTTTTCGAATACTCTTTTTTACCCTACGCCTACATCGGTCGTTCAATTGGGCGGGCCGCGCGATGCACGATCTTTAGGTGAGAAGGCGGACCGCGCGATGCATAGCCCTCAGGTGAGGTTCATGTGTTCTCGGGAATCTTTACGTCACTTTCGTCGTGGCGCATCGCAGCTGTCTTTTTTGTAGTTGCGCTCGCATGTTCCATTCTATTACTCTCGCTCTTGCTCTCGGTTCCTCTTCTTTACCCGCGTCGCACCTGTCGCTAGTTTCCCCCTTCACCCTCACCACCCTCCTCTTTGGCCGCGCTGACTGCATTGTTATACGCCTCTTCTTTTCTTTCCTGTTTTGGGTGCTGTCTTTATCGAATTTCCCAAAAATTAGGTGTTGTCTTTCCTGTTCTGGGTGCTATCTTTATCGAATTTCCCGAAATTAGGTGTTGTCCTTCCTGTTCTGGCTACTGTCTTTATCGACTTTCCTAGAAATTAGGTGTTGTCTTTATTGAATTTTTCCAGAATTTATTTTTTTGTTCTCTCGTGGACCTGAGGTGCTGCCTCACTTGCTATTCTCTACTTGTTCTCTGGTTCCTCACTCTTACTCTCGGTTCCTCTTCTTCACCGCGTTGTGCCCACTGCTCTTTTCCCTTTTTGTGCCACCCTCCTCCTCTTTGGATGCGCTCTTGACTTCAACTATGACACTCTTCGACCACGGCCTTGACTTCGACCATAGCTTCCACTTGGACCACAGCTTTGACTTCGACCGGTACTTCGACTACGGCCCTTCAACTACAACATTCATTTCAACCACAATGTGGACTTCGACCACTACCTCGACTTGGACCATGGCTTCGACGTCGACCACGGTGTCGACTTTGAACACAGCCATCGTCGACCGCGCCCTCGACCTCAACCACGGTCCTCTTCGACCATGCCCTCCACCTCGACCACGGCCCTTTTGACCGCGTCCTCCACTTGGACCATGGCTTTGAATTCGAGCCAGTCCTTCGACCTCGAGCCAATCCTTCGACTATGGCCCTTCAACTACGGCCCTTCGACCACGACCATGGCTTCGACCTCAAGCACGACCTCGACCTAGCCCACAATGTCAACTTCGACCACAGTGCCCTTTGACCATGGCCTTGGCGTCGACCATCGATGATGGTACCCTTCGACCAAGGCCTCGACTTTGACCACCGCGTGGACTTCAACAACGGCCTCAACTTCGACCACTGCTTCGACTTTAACCTCGACCACGGCCCTCTTCGATCGCACCCTCCACCTCGACCATGGCCCTTTCAACCTCGACCTCCACTTGGACCACAGCATCGACTTCGACCTGGTCCTTCAACCATGTCCCTTTGACCATGACCATGGCCTCGACTTCAACCATGCCTTCAAGTTCGACCACGGTGTCGACTACGAACATGGCCCCTTTGATCGTGCCTTCGATCTTGACCATGGCCCCTTCAACCACGGACCATGGTCCCCCTTCAACCACGGCTTCAACTTCGACTTGGTCCTTTAACCACAACCCTTCGACTACGACATCGATTTTGACCACGGCATCAACTTTGACTACGACCCTTCAACCATGACCATAGCCTTGACCTCGACCACGATTTCAACCTCGCCCACATCGACTCGACGACGGCGTCGACGTCGACCACAACGCCCTTCAACCACGGCCTCCACTTCGACCACAGACCACGACCTCAGCGTCGACCATCAACCACAGCCCTCTTTCGACCATGGCATCGACTTCTTCGACCATGACATCAACGATGAACATGGCCTCCTTCGACCGCGCCCTCCACCTCGAGCACGCCCCCCTTCGACCACGCCCTCGACCTCAACCACAACCCTGTCGACCACGCTTCCACTTTGACCAGGGCTTCGACTTCGACCCGATCCTTCGACCACGGTATCGATTTCGACCACGGTCCTTCAACCATGACCACAGTCTCGACCTCGACCACGGCTTCGACATCACCCACGTCAAATTCAACCACGGTGCCCTTCGACCATGACCACGACCTTGACCTCTACCACGGACCACGGCCCTTCAACCACAAGCACGACCTCGACCTCGAACACGACTTTGACTTCAACCACGTCGACTTCGACCACGGTGTTGACTTCGACCACAACGCCCTTCGACCACGACCTCGACTTCAACCACGGATCACGTTGTTTCAGCCACGTTGTTTTGATTACGATATTTTGACTAAACCCTTCAATTTTTTAAAATTACATATGAACCCTTGTAAATTACATATAGATCCTCATTTTTTTAAAAAAAACATCCTTTACGGAATAAACCCACACTTTTCATAAAACATCTCGTTTCATATAAGTAAACTTTAATTTTTACTGAGAATCCCTCTTATGAATTATTCGCTTTTTTCTTTGATTCACGTAGTAGTTAGCACGACGTCACGCCGTGCTTCTACATCTAGCATATGTCATCTTCCACGCCCTACCCGATCGAGTGGGCAAGCTAGCTAGAAAGCTCTCTCGGTTGTCTAACGCAAAGAGATAAGGCTAATTGACTTGCATGAAGACTGAAGATTCGCCACCTATTTTACTCGGCTCGCCGGAGACAAACCAAAACTGAACAGCTAGCTAGCGAGAGAGCCCACAGAACGCAGACAGCCCTGGAATACAGGAGATGAAGTCATCAAAAAAGGTTTCTTGGGCTCCCATGATCTGACCCAAGTAAATAATTGCTTAGTTAATTGGTGACACACATAAAATTAGTAATTTACTTGTGGAGTGAGCAATGCCAAAACTGAAAGTCAAACCCTTTAATTCCATCCGGAGCAGTGTAAAGTTTGAGGTGGAAGACGAATAGATCGAAACCCACACCGCAAACTAGCGTCAGGCTCTGAATATTTATATCGACAACAAGCTAAACCTACACCAGTCGGTTACAACAAGACTTCTAAGTATATACGATACAAATCTTTAAAAGAAGGTTGGAGATATTGATAGACTCCGTATACTACAAGTAAACCTACAAGCTACAAGAAACAGACCAAGCGCCAGCATGGACAAACCTATAAGCTTCTCATGAGCTGATCATCAGCGCAATATTCAACGCCATAAAGGTTCAAATTGGCGATGGCAACCGAACTCTTTTCTGGTTTGACAATTGGATTGGAGCAGTGGCGGACCCAGGATTTGAATCCAGGGTATGTCTAACTAAAAAATTAGTATCCAATATGATATAATCTAATACAAAAATTCGGTAAACGGTTTGGTAAAAAACATAATATATCTAAAAGATCTCATAATACCTTAAATTCAACAAATAAGTTCGAAATTTGCATAACTGATAATATAAATTGTTCAAATGTAATATAATTTCCACTATCCAAATTTAATTATGGAACCAATGTAACTCTATTAACTTCTGTAAGTTAAAGGAGTTAGACACACTATAAGCAACTAAGAAAAATGTAACTTTTGTAAGTTAAAGGACACACTATAAGCAACTAAGAGAAACGTAAAAATGGTCATCCAGTAATCACAACATGTGCCGCTGTATATGCAATCAATATGCCTTGATCATGACAACTTATGTTCATTTTGATAAACTCAATGGAGTCAATAGTAATCTGTCAACCATGCCACAGCTACCAAAATTCAGGAATGCGCAATAAGGTATAGCCATCTAACTGAAAGAGTTTGCAATCCCATGTTCCAAGCTATCACTAATGTTCCAGAAATTGATAATATAGCAAGTTAATGTGATCTATGTTGCAATAAGGCTTAACCTATTGCACATAAGGCCTCAAACAATGGATCAGTCTAGAAATCCCAGAAACTAGAGCAGAAGGTTGGTAATTAAGCACAATCTACAAGAGGCAGCAGCATTCCACGAAGATAACGCAAATCTCACACTAGGCTAAGATTAGCCTAAATACAGAATTAAAACTGCAGCTGAATGATAGAGAAAACCCTAAGGGATCGAGGTGGAGAAGAGAGGGCTGGGATGGGAAGGGGACCTCGCGGCCTGTGGAGGAGAGCGCGGCGGAGGCAGCCCTGTCGCTGTCCACTCGCCGGTGCCCGTTTGCTCTGCCCCAACACTCTCCAGTCAGCTCCAACACCACAGAGAAGCCAGCCACCGCGTGGAGCCGAAGCAAGCCGACGAGTCACGGGAGGACCACTGGACCAGGGAGGTGAAGGCACAGCAAGCCGACGGGAGCAAGGCTCGCCCGGCCAGCGTCGGTGCCGCGCCGCCCTCGCGCCCTGGCGGAGGCGAAGCCGCGGAGGCGCCGAGGTGGAGGCGGAGGCGGAGGGAGCCTGGCGGAGGCGGAGGCGGAGGCGGACTGGCGGAGGGAGCCTGGCGGAGTGGTGGAGGCGGATGGGCGCCGTGCTGCCGTGGGGTTAGGGCAGGGGATTTTGTGGGCCAAATTACACTGTTGCAGGGTAGTCCTGGGCCTATATGGACTACCCACTGGGCCCGCCCCTGGATTGGAGGGCAATCAGCAGAAGACATAGCGCCCTCCATATGCAAATTGGTACATTCAAATACCAAGAGAACCACCATGGTCGCACAGGACTGCCTTCTGAATTCCTGGACCCAAGGAATTCAGGGGGCAATGACAATTTGGGCGATCTCCGAATTCCTGAATCTTTGGCACAAAATCGCCTTAGTTCTTACTCAACCTCACTCCGAAGATCAGACCATCTGGAAACTAAATCCTTCCAAAGGGTACTCCACTAGATCCGCGTACAATGCTCTATTCCTCGGCGGGATCCGTTTTGCAGCTCACAAGTTGATTTGGAAATGCAAGGCTCCTCTAAAATGCAAGTTCTTCGCTTGGCTGGCCATTCAAGACCGTTGTTGGATTGCAGATCACCTAGCCAGATGTGGCATGTCGTCGCACACTCTTTGCCCGCTTTGCGAACTAAACCCAGAGTCAATTGATCACCTCCTAGTTCTTTGTCCTTGGGTTAGCCAAGTCTAGGCAAAATTCTTGCGTCTCTTCGGCAGGCTTTGCCCATCACCAATTGGCCAGAACAGGTTACTAGACTGGTGGACCACTATGCGCAATCAGGTACCCAAAGTCCAAAGAAAAAACTATGACTCATTTGTCATCCTCTTTCTCTGGACGATCTGGCATGAACGCAAGAGCCGGGTCTTCGACCAAAGAAAGACAAGCTAAAGCAAGAGATAATTTATTGGTGCTGGGTGGGGGTGGACATACTTCCAACCCTCTCATGACAAGCAAATTGTCCTTCTCACTTCCTGAGGAACCAGTTGCTCGGGTCGACCAGGGTTCGAGCTGCTACAATGGGCTACCTTGCTGAACTTCCAGCTTAGTTCTTCCTTGCTGCAGTGCAGAGCAGCTCCTGTATTTTAGCTTTACGCCCAGCTGAAGAAGTTCCTGCTTAATCTTCAGCTCTTAGCTTTTCTTTTCTGTCTTTCCTGTGCCCGTTTTCTGTACTCCCATCACCTAAGTGCTGTTCTTTTTCTCTTAATGTAATGGTGTGCAGTCCTTCTGCGCACTCCCGATATACTACAAGTAACCTAGAGATCTACTCTGTTATTTAACAAGCACGACACACAATTGCAGTGAGATCGACACTTTGGTTTATCTGAGGGTTGACTTGCAAAGGTGGGCAGCTAGCTGGTTCAATCTACGCTAGAATAAGAGGTTTCGGTTGCATTATCCTGCCAATGTCAATGCAACTCTGGTCAAAACCTAGCTTACGTATGTATGGAGAGAAAATGGCATCAATATGGTATTAAAGTAATTTACTAGCTTGTAGATCAGTCTTATCATATATACTTACATATGCACGCATGCCTGCAATGAGGTTAAGATATCTGAAGGACCATGTGGGAAGATCCAGGATACTATCGTGACAAACCATTACAAGTTTTATGGAGTGGTCAAATGGTTTTGTAAAGATTGCATTTTGTTTGGACTGAATTCTGGAAGTCCTGGAAAAATAGGTTTTCGGGATTTGAGTCACGGTTTGAGTTAGGATGACCTAGGTCATTGGATTAAGGTTGTATGATGCATATCTTAGCTAATGTAGGTCAAATTATGAAGAACTTATGCCTGAAAATGATTTCTTTGTCTTTGGATGTGTAAGGTCGCTTGGAGTCAACTGTGATCAACGGCGAGGATCGGAGCTAGGTTCATGGAGGAGTTAAGGCTTAGAACGATCGAGAGTGCTGAGTGAGATGGTAAGCTTAAAATAGCACAAGAAAGGTCAAAAATGTTGAAGGCAAGTTCAAACGGCGGGATGGTGCTATGTGGCTTGCACAGGCCATGTGAGCCGTGGTTCAGTGGAACCAGGGCGGAAGAGACTTGGCAACGTGTGGCAAGCTAATGGTGCACCTACACGTGGCAAGCATGGCAATTGCTTGCAGTGGTTGGTGATGACCGGGTCAAGGAAGAGTATTTTGGTAGTTTGACCAAAATACCGAAAACCATCTTAGATTAAAACCGCGATGTATGGGCGATGCGTTAGAGAGTGATTTTGGTCAAGGTGCAGCTTATTTGATCGAGGCGAATCAAGGCTAAGAATTTAGCGAATGCACACTTATGCTCTTTGAAAAGCGTGCACAAGTAACTTGTGAGAGTAAAACCCGTGTATGTAGAGTTAACAGGTTTCTCCCATTGTAATAGTGGATATGATTCATTAATAGGTGTAGGTGGCTAGTTGCTCGCTTACAAAAGGGGTTTGGGATGGAAACATGTGAGATTAACCATCCAACCACTCTCCCATGTGCTCTCTTATTTAAGATTAGAGTTTTAGAGTGGAGTACTTGACGTGCTTTTTGTCCTCTAAGATGTAGTAGCTGTAAAACTTTCTATCTCAAGTAAGCAATATATCAATCTTTGTGTATCTGCATAGATCCATCTTGTTTTGATTGATTTGCTTTTGATTTGGTTGGTTTTGATCTCTCTGCTTTTCTCTTATTGATATTGCTATACCAGGAACATATGGAGACAATATTTGGGAACCTACCTTCATCCATCTAGACACTTTGATAGCAAGATTATCAAGAAAACTCGGTTTTGCTTGTTTTGGCCTCAAAGTGTGATTTCTTGATCAAGAGTTTTGGATTTGATTTGTTTGGTGTTCTAACTTGATGTGACTTGTGGAAATACATCTAGATCCATCTTGGTTATCATCCACCCACGAGCAAGTTATATTCACCGATTTTAATTTTGGCTCGATTTTGTTGTAACCTTCTAACAAACTGAAAAAAGTCTCAACTTTGGGTATGATTTTCATGATTGTTTGTTGAAATATGTTCACAATACTTTAGAGAAGATCCCTGCAAAGTTTCATTTCATCTGGATCTACGGATCAAAAGTTTCATCAATTTTTTGTTTTTGAAACTGTGTTGAAATCCTCTGTTCTTCTTTGTTCCCTCTGAATTTTGACCACGTTGAGTTTTCGACCACTCATAAGTTTTGACCACGTCTGTTTTGACCGCTCACTGCTCATCAACCTTACTGGTCGTGTTTCGACAAGTTTCGATCACTTTGGTTTTTGACCACTCACTGGTCGTCGACCTTCCTGGTCGTATTTTGACTTGTTTCAATCACGTCATGGTTTTGACCACGTCAGGTTTTCGACCACTCAATAGTCGTCGACCACACCGGTCGGATTTTGACTTCCTTCGAGCACTCAGGTTTGCGATCTCTCTTAGGTCATCAACCACGTCAGTTTCAACCACGTTGGTTTCGACCATGTAGGGTTTTTCAACCATTCATTGGTCTTTGATCACATTGGTTGTTTAACCACGTTGATTTTCGATCACGTTGAAGTCGATTTCCGATCACATTGTTTTCCGACTGGTTGTGCTCAACTTCGTGAGATTTCCGACCACGTTGTAGTCGAATTCCAACTACGTTATTTTCCGACTGGTTTGTGCTCAGCTCTGTGAGTCTCTGGTTTTCAAGTAGGATTCATATCCTAATCTTTGTATCTTTGTAGCTATAGGAGTAAAGGATAAGTGAATACTTGAAAAATTTTAAAGCATCATTCACCCATTCTGTTACCAATCCGGTCCCACAATATCCGTTTGGAAGATACCAGTAGAGTTGTTAATTGATATATGTTGACTGCTTCCAATGGATCCTATGTGGCACCGTTAGCTAGGAGATCGACGTAATTGATTAATGGACAAGATAGTTTTGTATTTTGATCGGTATAACTAGCTTCCTGTCCCAAACTTAATTTACGGTTAAGTGCATTTTCATCTTTGAATTTTTCAATGATGCCAACAAAAGAAAATTTCAACCTAACATATACGCAAGTCAAGAACAGATAGGTAGCTAGCTAGTACAGCACTAAAGAACTGTATGTACTGAGTACAATAACTTGGCTCAGCTGTAGAATTACTGTAATTTTTGCTTCACTAGGCCCTTTTTCGTTCTATTTTCACAAATAGATATATTTGGAAACTATTTTTTTTATATATAAATGATCCTTTTCTCAGCGTCAGCATGTACGGTGCGGAGTTTTAACGTATGAGCGCCAGTGTCGGATCTATCCAAAATTTTCTTCTTCCAATTAGGCTACGGCGATTTCAACCATTTTGAGTTGTTGCAACCAGTTTGATTTCGTCATTCTAGTAAACCAATTTTCTGGTTACAAATTGCCTCAGATGTGTCGTCTGTTGTTCGTCCACGACGACTAGTCCTCACATTCCGTCCAATCTCAAGCGGAAGTATACATCAACTATTGGCAACTTGCTGCACTTGCACACGGTAATCAGAGAAAGATCGTAGGATCTCTCAGCTCCCCTCTATAAGATATGAGCAACTTGATGCAAATCACTGTAATGCACTGTCATAAACTCGTTCTAACTGGTACAGCGCATTAACAATAGCGCAAAGATCTTTCTCGGCCGCCGCAAAAACTGTGCAAGGTTCGAGCAAGATTCTTCGGTCTGTTCTTTTTTTACAGGGTCGATCCTTTTTAACTTCTAAAAAATATTTTTTTTATTTTTTTATGGTAATTAGTTTTTAAGCAAGTATTTTTTAATAGGATCTACTAGTTAGTCGTAGTACATACTGTACCGACTTCATTTATATCAACAAAAACCGTACGTGAGTTTCTGTTACTGTGACACCCCGGTCCATGTTGGCCCATGTGTGCATGCACATGAATTTCTAGGTTAGTCCGACCTTACTAGCTTACCTTGAGAAGCACTTACATATAAGCCTAGGAGTTCCAATGGTAGCACTCCCGGTTAACCGTTTTGCACGAAGCGAAGGCGAAAGTGAAAGCGAGTTGCTACATGTGCGTGGCCTATCCAGAATGTGGTTAGGTCTGAGCCGGTTTGAACCCTAGGGCGTTACAAATGGTATCAGAGCCGACTCTCGCGGTTACATGGGCGTGTGCAGGTCAGGGGCGCGGGCATATGGTTGTATGTGACACCCCGGTCCATGTTGGCCCATGTGTGTGTGCATATAAATTTCTGGGTTAGTCACACCTTGCTAGCTTACCTTGAGAAGCACTTACATATAAGCCTAGGAGTTCCAATGGTAGCACCCCCAGTTAACCGTTTTGCGCGAAGCGAGGAAGAAAGTGCAAGCGGGTTGCTACGTGTGCGTGGCCTATCCAGAATGCGGTTAGGTCTGAGCCGGTTTGGACCCTAGAGAGTTTCTATTACTCTGTAATCTCTCGCACGCAGTGGCGGACCCAGGAATAAATCTTAGCTAGGGCGGCTCGTCATCGCTCGTCCAGTGCCACTTCCTCATCGGACATGTCGCTGACTTTCTAGGTGCTACTAGAGTTTGGTCACTCAGCCCTCGCTCGATGACTCTGCATCACTTAACGAACTGATAATAAGTTTATTTGCTTTATTATTCCAGCTAGCGGACAATTCACTTAGGGACAACTGATACATCTATCTCAATTCTCAAATAGCAAATATAATTGTAAATAGTTCTTATTGTAGGAATTAATACAATTGTTAGTCATTACTGTTCTCCTAAACGAGATTAATTGTATGACATAAACACAGAAAAGTAGCGAAAGAGTGAAAAACAAGTACCTTGAGAATTAAGATGATATTTCCTCTAAAGTTCTTCACAAACAAATGCCAGTATCGGTAGAACATATCCAGGTCGCCGGGCGCTGCCGCATCCCCTTGGCTACCGCACCGCGCCCCCGGAGCGCCATCATGCTTAATTTGTCCAGAACTGTCAAATCTTTAACCCAAATAGATTATATACAGGATTTAGCACCATCTAATCTGTGAAAACTAAGGGCACCGCAAAATTGCGTCAGAACCAACTGACAAAAAGGAAGGAATAGCTGTCCATGATAATTATCTTGTGCAGCAAAAGAACCAAAAGGCTGACAATTTGCTCACACTAAACCAGAGTATATTAATTCCAACAAAGACAACTATGCCAAAGGAAAAGCTATCTCTTAGTGATTCGATCACCCCATCAATAATTGCTCCAGGGAGCGGGTATACCCATGAGAAAATGGTATCATTGCAGCTGAATAGCGTAGCTGATATACTGCTAGTTTCCACTAAAAAAATTAAAATACATTTACTTCTTTTGTTTATCCCATCGAAGCAATGAATCTTACTAACTCCTAACAGTTATCCGATATATCAACCTGGACATTAGGTGAAACACAGCAATGGAACCTCAATGGCATTTGTAATTTACCAAAAGCATGTAGAACAAAAACTGCAGAAAAGAGAGTTCAATCTGCATGTTCTCCAATCTCCTGATGATCATATTACCTGAATTTCTTGCTTTCTGAAAAAAAAACTTGCCTTACCTAAACAATCCAAATTCCCAATCTCCTTGCAAAAGAAGTAAATCATTGAATGCCAAAGGGAAAGAAATGAATATAGGAAAACACAATGCAATCTAGGTGGGGAAGTGGAGGCAAAAAAAAAAGAACCACGGAACCTGTGCAAATCTTGGGCAGAAATAGCACACTGCACAGTCTTGTGAGAGACAGCAGCGCGGGCGCGGACTTCCTGCAGTCCTAGCCGCGGGGCCGAGGTAGCCACCAGGCCGCCTCGCCGCTCTAGAGGAGGAGGGGGGTCCGCCGGCGACGGAGCTCGGGCGGCCGCCCGACCTCGCCCGAAGGGTGGGTCCGCCACTGCTCGCACGAACAACCCAAAAGTCACAAGCCGCAGCCAAAACCTATAAGCTTCAGTAAAAAAGAACAGACCCTCATAGTTTTTGGCTGCGGCTTGTGGTTTTTATGCTGTTCGTATGAGAGATTATAGAGTAACAAAAACTCACGTGCGGTTTTTACTGATATAAATGAAATCGGTACAGTATGTACTACAATTAACTAGTAGATTCTATTTTAAAAAGATACTTTAAAAAATAGTTTTTATAAGCTAAAAAGAACAGACCCTTAATTCATTCACGCCGGGCTCCGATCGATCGTACAGAAGCTAGCTAGCAGAAAAAGGTTCCTTGCGAGGAAAAAATTGACAAGAACATATGCTCCGATGATCCGCTCATGCACAATGCCATAGCGGCTCGCAATGGGCTCGTACACCTGTTTTTCCAAAAGCCTATGTGCTCAACTCAACCTGGATTCCTGCACAACCAGCCGCTCCAGAACAGCCAGGTGTTCGTCTCCACGGCGCAGAGAACAGCCGAGTGGTCCATTTGATCAATCATGCCGCGTGCTGACGCTTTAGCCAACCGCGCATATCCCTCTACCTAACCGGTGTCTATATTCTGACAAAACATTTACTTGCAAGCATGATGTATCCCTTGCTCGTTCTTTCTCCAACAGTATCCCTTAATGTAATCAGGCTGCTTGGCTCGATCATGCAGCACTTAAAAAACTTGAGATCGATCAAACAACACGCATGTCCTAATGTGTTGTCGTGTAGTAGCAGTATAGATGATCGATGCTAACTAATACAGATTTAGTGTTAAGGAAGTGTCGAGTGTGCATGCATGGGTGCGATGCGGTGCAGTTGTTGGGATGACAGAAAGGGGTGTTCATGTTCATTGCCAGCCTGGCACGCAGATGCTGACACACACTTGTCGATGGCGTGCCTGGTGTGCTGGCCAATCGCATATTGTTTTTCAGCCACTTTTTGTGAATCAGAATAAAAACGTTGTCATGTTTTTTTCTTTGGTTTATGATTTTTAGGCTGTTTATGAGAGAAAGTACGGAGTAATAGAAATTTATGTACGATTTTAACCGATATAAATAAAGTCGCTATAGCGTATACTACAATCAACTTGTAGACCTCACCTTGAAAAAATATTTCATTTGAAAGTTAATTACTGTAGAAAAGCTAAAAACTGCTTTTAGAAACTGAAAAGAAGAGCCGGTATACTTGTTGCGTGTCTTGGATGACGGGATCTCTTGGTTCCCATGCCCTTCTTGTCTTACTCTTGTCGAGCCATGGTCCAGCCTAGCTCCGGAAAGCTTTGGTCCCATTTCAAACAGTTTTAGCTTTTGACTTTTTTAGCTTTTGACTTATTTAAGTCAGAAAACACTTGGAATATATCAGTTTTAATTTCAACTTATCTTAGCTTTTTAGCTTTTTTTGGTTTTTTGCCTTTTCTTTTTTTTCCTTATTCCTTTACAGTGTTTGTGATGATATAATAGTTTTTTCAATTTTTTTAGAAAAACTATCAGCCGTTACAATATAATTTTAGATAAAAGCCAAGCCCACAGTTAGAAGTTCCGCCAAAAGCTATATGGAGCACCACCCTTTGTTTCCCTGGCGCTTTGCCAATGGCAATCAAGGAGTACATCTCACGAATCAAGGTTGATTAGACCAAATCAGATTATTTTGTTTTTTTTTGTTACAAAAGTTGCAACATGGTGTCATACCTTGCTCCAAATGGCTTTTAAGCCTATGCTCCAAATGGCTTTTAAGCCTATGGCAAGCTAAAAGCCACTTGAAACACGTCGACCTTTTACTTTTGATTTTTTTTGGCTTTTTAGCTTTTTTTTCTCTTATTTGTTTGCATCGTCCCAAAGATATAGCGACGTTTTTTCAATTTTTATTTTTTAACATAAAATTAACCGTCGCTACAGTACACTTAGCTAGAAGTAAAAGCCAAGCTTAAGTTGTTTGCAGGGGCACCATAGTGCCTCGTGTAAATGCCATTATGTTGGCACTACTTCAGTGGAAACCACATATATAGGTCAGATCCGTGAGCCGTTGTTAGAAATCCATAGGTATTCCAAGTCGCTGTGCACGCGGAGCGCCTCTAGATACTACAGTTTCGGCTTGAACTTATTCATGTTTCTTATTTTATCACCAAGTGAAATGGCTGTCTTACTGAGTAGATAAAGTAGTTTTCCAGAAAATCTAGAAACTGAAGCTTTAGGAGTAGCCAGAAATAAGAGGCGCTGGATCGCGGGATACCTACGACGAAAATGGAAGGTGCGTGGAGTATTTCCTGTCTCTAGTTCAGGACAGCGTGATATGTCCTGTTTTTTTTATGCTGTGATTTATGGTTTTTGTTTACGTTTTTGAGGTAGCAGCGAAAATGTTGAAGTGTATGGCGCATACGATTTTGAACTCAAAAAACCATTTAGACAATCTACTTCAAAAAACCGCCTCATTTATTTTGACTTTCGAAGAAACAAAAAGCGAAAAGCTAGAAAAAAAATAGGGCCTAAACTGAAGCCTACGCACAAGCCCACCCAACTACGCCATATAATTCCATAGAACACCACTATGACGAAGTCCGGAACAATGAAACACTCCTCCTAAAGGTTACTAGTAGAACATGATTGTTCTTTTCGGCCCTTTAGGTGGTGTTTATCTTCAGCTTCTTTCAGTAATTACTATTTATTATACTAATAAATTATAAATTATAAATCATAAGTTATAATAATAAAAATAACAGGTCATAAAAAAAAGCCGTGTGTTATTGGTATCCTATATTTGAAAACCTAGCGCGGTGAATAGTCCCTATAAGTACGTACATAAATACCATCATTGACAGGTGTACTAGTCATCACAAGGAAATAGACTATTGTGCATCTCCAAAACTTATATCAAAGTGATGGTCTCAACTGAATAAATTTTGTTATCCTAATATATGCGGACCAGTGGCACAATGAAAATAGAGAGTAGACTCAAAGGACTAATCTAAATTGATACATATATAGTATTTTACTCTTGTGCAATCCAAATTCATACATGAATAAAAGAGAAGGAATAAAAGAGAGAAATACAACCAAGATACCTCAGTAATAGAAAGCGCATCTCGAAAATATATAAATATAATTCCAATGAGTAGAGATATGTCATCTGCATGTCAAAAATAGCAAAATTGGTGATATAATAATAAATTATAAATGATCGCAAACATTCAAAATAAACAAAATATACTACTAAGGTGCTAGCTTAAATCACGAGGTAAATTTATTTTACGAGATTTCATGCCTTAGAAGAGTCTTATGATCCTATTATTATCAATACTTATAAATATCTCTTGCTCCGTGTAGCACACCATCAAGTCATTGAGACACTCATTGGCTACCTTATTATGCAAATCTGTTTTGATAATATGTCAACAAATGTTGTCACCACTGAAAGGATCAATATCAGCTTAATGAGGCTATATATTAATGGGAAAGTTCTATCTTTTTTGTTTCAACCATCATTTGAGCAATTTTTGAAATATCATAACATCCAAAATTCATCACATCTCCTAATATTGAGAATGAAGGTTTAACACTGACTTGTTAACAAGAACCGGTCAGCTTCCGTGAAATCATCAGCATAAATCTCAGCAAGTTGAACAAGTTTATTAACATCAAATTTAGAGGAGTCATTTGGATAAAGGCAAGACATGCATACCAATAACTAAGAAAACTTCATTGAAGTGATGATTCATCTCATTCATAGTTGCATCAAGAGCAGCATTGAAAATATCAACTTTATAATAATAATATAGAGTCACTGTATGCTTCCGATGTACAAATTTACCTATAACTCCAATGGTATCATCCATATTTGACAAATCAATCCCATGTGCCTCACAAAAGCTTTTAGGTTGGTCAAACAATGGCTCGCACCTATTGTTCCTCATATCTTATAAGTGATCTTTCACATCCTGTGTCAAGCATATAGCTTTAACAATGTCTTGATGCTTCCTTTGCAAAGAAAGTGATAGCTCATTCATAATACTCAACAAGGTTATTAAGGAATTCATGATGTATACAAATTCAAAGGATTTCATCTTTTTTAGCAAACCTACTGCCCCACCATGATTTGAGTATTGACAATCATCTTTACTTATAAGCTCTAGCACACTCACCACTGCCTCCCATATTTGGTATATACGAAGCAAAGTTTTGATATGTGAGCCACACCGAGTATCTCTAGGTCTAGTTAGGCTAGCTTCCTGATGTAGCTATATTCCATATGAAATCAAACTCTTCTCCAACTTGTTCAACAAGGCATCATGATGATTTACAATCAAAACATCTTTTCTATTACAAGATGCACTCACATGAGTCACTATTAGGGGTGCATAATTGAAGAAATCAGTAATAATTCTACTACAACTTGCAACAGTGATAACCACCAACTGTAATTAGTGTGCAAAGCAATGGACATAGAAAACATATAGACTAAATTCTTGGCTCATATTAGAAGCTCCATCATAGCTCAACCACGAAGCCTTGAAATAGGTAAACCATGTCGACTAAGCAAACCAACCAAATATTCTTTCAATGCCGCAAATGTACAATTTATGATATGCTCAATAACAAGAAATATTTCCATGACTTTTCCTTGATTGTTCACATATCTACATGTCATAAATGTTGCAAAGCTAGATTAACACAACAATGCATAAATGGTATGACTAAAAAAAGATGTACAACTAATCTCACAATCACTGCCATTTGCTTTTTATTGATATATCTCGAGACTCATCGGTAAGCAATGTGAAATTTCTCTCTAATATCATCCTTAATCACTTTTGTGACCTCTTGTGCATAACATTTTGAAAGTTCCTTTGCAATATCTAGAGAAATCATAATTGCATGCCTTGGAGCTGTATCAAACTCATTATTATCTTCATACCAACTTAACAACTCTTTGAAATTGACCTTGTTGATGGAAGGAGATGATTCATCATATTCATGAAAAGCTTCACCTTACACCATGAGATATCTTGCACAATCTAATGATACAATAAACAAATTTTATATACAATTTTGATATCTTTAGTATAAGTGCTTATTTTACTAGACACACTGGACCGTTCATTTTTGAAGTCATCGCACTCACCCCTTACAATGTTGTGGAAGCTATTTATAGCACCAACATATTTATTAAAATCATCTATAGTCGTATTCCAATGAGGGAGCCCAACTTTTGTAAATACATCACTCCCAAATAAAACAACAAAAACAAAAAACGTCATCATTTTCCACACTATATTCCAACCAATCGAACTTATTAAATCATGATTCTACAAAGAATTTCTACACTTTACCGTCTAATGCCTTTGGACAGGCATGCTCAATTGCTTGAGCTAGACCATTCAATAAATATGCCCTCCTCACTTGATCTCTAATTTCATTGACATAATCTTCTATTAGTATGCGATGCGCCGGATTGACAATAACTTTATTACGATTAAATTTTAATCGAAGCCTCTTTGGTTGTGTTCTCATTGGTTGGGAGAGTACTACTTGAATTGCTTGTAAAATAGTTATGCAAAGTTCTTTTCTCTATTATTGCAAGTCTATCAACAAATTATAAAATTCATCACTACACAAAATACAACTAGATACTAATAGTCTAGATGACTAGAACTCTATATTACTATCTAAATTCTAAATTTCTAATTATAAATTGTCTATGGAATAGAAAAGTTCATACTTCATAAGCACATCAAGTTATCATAATTCATAAATCATAAACGGTAATTGGAATAGAAACCATAAGTATATCAATTCCAAATTTCTAATCAATACCTCATCGAGTCGCTTCCTCTTCCTCAGTTCAACTGTTGCTCACTTCCTCAGCACAGTAGTCATCTCGGTCGGTGCCTTACTCCCTCCTCCTCCGTACCTCCCCACACACTCCCCCTTCCCTAGACCCAGCTCCTCACCCAGTCACCCTGTGCTCCCCTGGCCCTCAGTCCCTCCCCCGCCGGCCGAGCCCCTGTGCTCCCTCTTCCCTTCTCCCCTGAGTTGCCTATGCTGCTGCCCCGAGTCCCCCTTCAGTCCCTCCCCGAGCTGCCTCCTCGCTCCTCGTCAGCTCGATTGCCCGATTGCTTAAATCTACCATGGGTCACCGCCTTGGGCTCCCTAGCCCCGCCAACGTTGACCTAGGTTCCCTAGCCCCAGTCGGCCGTTGCCCTATCCTTCAGCCTCGAGGTTGAGACAGCCTCCCTACAGGCCAATGGCTTGCCGCTGTCTGCCAACCTGGCTTCCCCTTCCTCACGCTGCTTGCTACCACTTAGCCTCAGGTGCACACTCTAGCTCTATAGTCCTCCGCTCGATCCTTCCTCACTCCTTCGATTCAATTTTGCATCTAGAGTGGGGTGTGGGGATGGATGGATATGGTGCTACTTGGGCCGACCCATCTTGCTTGGCAGAGGGTGGACTGAAGCCTGACGAAGCCTAACCGATGGATTTGCCCTTGATGTAGACCCTTATATAATTGGTTTCACAAAGCTAGGTTACAACTTAACCTAAGGGTGGATTGACCTTTTGCAAGTAATTCTCCTTTTCCTTTCATGGAATTTTCTTGTTGGAAGTTGGGATAGATCTTGGAGTTCCGATAACTACGGTTCAATCATGCAATGTATAAATGAACAAGAGTCAAAACAAACTAAGCTACTGCCATGTCAAGCGATGAAAGAAAAAGTATAGATAATATGCAGTAAAGATATAAATTAATTGAGCAACCATGGAAGCAATAGCATCTTCATTACAAAAAGTTTTGAAGTTACAATATTATTGGATCCTTAGTCCTTACCGAAAGAGTAAAAACTCTTAGGCTCAATTACAGCTTTCTAACCAGAAAGGTAAAAAATGATATTTAAGGAAGAAAATTACTATAGAACTTAACACCTGAAGAACACAGAATCACACCCCACATGCAAATAATATAAAAAAGAAAAACATTAATTATTTTATATACTATACACACACATCATCATCATCTCTCCATTTGTAAGACAAACGCCATTACAAAATTGATTTTGCCATCAATAAAAAAGGGAATTGCTATGGGTTAGACATCTGACGCACGAGCTGTTTGCTCAGACGGTCCATTTTCCTTTGTCGGCTAGATGCCTCGACAAATATAAAGAGCACCTCATTTCCTTTCAGACAGTGAGGCAGACCACCCCTCAGCTCCCTCCTGCCTCTTCCCAAATCTTCTCCATGCCTCTCGTGCTCCCTCCTCCTGCATCTCTCGATGGGGGTGTAACATCCCAATTAGGGAGCTAGTGTAATTTCAAAAACTTTAAAATCTTTTAATCGTTTTTCTAGTGCTTCTCTAAAAGTTTTTGGGCAAAGTTCAAATTTCTCGAATTGGTTTCTTGTCAAAAGCCCGATAAATGAAAACTCAAAACCTTGGACTCAAGAACCAAAAATTTAAAAGGTTTGAAATTAAGAAAATCCAAATTTACTTGGAAATCATAATTTCAAATTTAAATTAAAATCTGGAGATTCAAAGCCAGGATTGGAAATTTAAAATTAGTATGAAATCTATTCCATCCAATTTGTATATCTGGGAATTCACATTCTGAAATTTAAGATTTATTTCTCCAAGACTTGTCAATCCTAAAATTAAATTGTTGAATCCAAAATCTTGAACCAAGTTTTCAAATTCAAAATATACTCATGAAACCAAATCGGAAATCTCAAAATTCAGAAATTTCTTAAAACCACCAAAACTCCTCTTGGGCCAGACCCATTCCCTTTTTCCATCCGGCCCAGCTTCTCATTTCCTTCCCAGCCCGTTTCTTTTCTTTCCTCTTTTCCCGGTCCGTTCGGCCGCTCCTCTTTTCTGGCTTTCAGCCCGGCCGACACAGCCATCTCCTTCCCCTCCCTCTGCTTCTTCCTCCTCCCGCCACTATTCTAGGCGCCGCCGCCCAGACCGACAGCCCAGCCCGCGCCGCCCGACCCCGACCCCGCCCCCGCGCCGCTGCTCCTCCCGCCGGCCCAGCCTGCGCAGCTCCCCCGGTTCTCCCCCTATCACCTCTGCGCCAGTATCCTACCACCGGCCTACCCCGGGCGCCATACCCCTACCCCACGCAGCTGCGCCATGCCGCCGGACGAGCAGCGTCATGCCGACGGTACTCCCCGCCATGCCGTCGCCTGTGCGGCCGCACGCTGCACCCATGCCCTGCGCGCGTCACCCTGCTACGGCCGTCGCCTCACCGTCGTTTCACCATACCGTGCACTGCTCCGCCACAAAGACTCCTTTACGCAGCTATAAGAAACCTGCCACCCCATTGCTTCCTCCTGGCTCTTTCTTTTTCTCCTCTGTTTCCTCCCACGCCAGCTCGAAGCCCCGGCCGCCGCCGCCTCACGCCGTCCCGGCTGCTCCGGCAATGCCATCACAAAAGTGATCGCGTCACATTGTGTCTACACCTTCCATCTGCCCCCTCTCCGAGTTAATCGGACTCTCGATCACTAGAACTCGCCGCCGCCTCTTCCTCAAAATCGGCCGCCGCCGCCATTACCACCGCCAACACCTCCCCGGTGGACCTCCCTCCAATTCCTTGCTGTGGAGGCAGCTTCTCGACGCCCCGAAGCCTTCCCCGCCACCGGCCGGAGCTACGGCCCGCCCCAGCTCGCCAGCGCCGCCGTGGGTCCTCGTCGCCGGCCAGTCTCGGACTCCCTCGGGCGTGACCAACAGCATGGTAAGCATCTCCCTACTTCCCTCATGCTCAGGCGCGCCTCACTTCCTTCCCCCTCTCACTCGGCCGCCGGCGCCTCGTCTCCACCTCACCGCGGGCCGCCTAACGCCACCGTCGGCTTGCCTTGGCACCTCCCTGGCCGGCACCACTATCTCCCGGAGACTCCTCGTCGCTCGGGGGTCCCATTTTGGTGGCCGTCGTCGCCTCCCCGACTGCGCTTCGCCGGCGTCGCCGCCGCTGCCATGCCCTCAGCCTCCCCCCTGTTTCTGCTGTTGCTGCCCCCTGCTCTATCCTCAGCTCAGCCGGAGACAGTTTCCTCTCTGTGTCTCTGTCTCTGTTATGACATGTGGGCCCCATTGCAAGGTAACAGTTGGTAGATGTGTATCACTCGCATCCCCTTAACTCATTTCTAGAAGAAATCTTAAAATTTTGGTTTGTCAATAGAAAATGGGAACAACAATTTAATTGTGAGATTACACTAAAAGGGATATAAAATGAAATTAAAAATCTAAGTTTAATTAGTTGCATGTAAAGACACATTGTGCATGAGAATAAGAATAAGGAATTACTTATAAATTTATAATGGAAAAGGTTGAGGCAATTGAACTAAAACTTAACATGGGATAACTATATGCCAATTAAGGTTGATATATTAATCCCCATGTAAAACTAAGACAAGATCATGCATGGTCTATTTTCAGATAACAGGAAATCGACATGGGTTAAGTGCATGTTGATGTTAACGAAATCAAATGTGTAAAACGAGTTAAAAGTTTCTCTCTTACAAATCAAATGTACTAGAAGTTGATCCTGATTGAGTAAGGATATATGTTGGAGCTTTATAACGAATATTTCGATGCTTTCGAACTTTACTCTAGAAACTCGAATAATACATTTAATCCTATCTCGAGTAGTTAGATACTATCCTTCATCCATCGATCTAAATATATTTAAACAAATTAAGTAAATCAATTTAACAAGATTTTGCCACATAAAATGTTAACCATAAATCACTCATCTCAAGAATCATATCATCTCTCTCATTAGTACTTGCCTCACATCCGAACCTCCAATCATTATCTCATATTCAAATGTAATAGTTGAAAATAATTAATGCTAAAAGAAATAGCTTCATCGAGGTAATCCATGTTAATTCATGACTCATTCACTCAATAAAAGGCAGACCGTGAATAATAGATTGGTAATCAATAAAATAACCAACCTTGTCCGTAATAATAGTTGGTTAAATGATTAACTCCATAATTTAATTAAGTTATTAAAAATATTGATCCATTAAATTGGCTATTGCAATCTCAGATAAGTATTACCACATGAAATATCAAAGTTACACCGAGTATTTAAAATTATACTCATCTCCTACAAAACCTCCGCATCCAAAAATTTCAAAGGTTCTATTCCTCTTTACTATCTTTGCTAACCTCTTTTACCTATCCATAAGTCCTGTCCGACTCATGGAACTTCCTTGATAAATGTAAATCAATTAAAAGAAAGTCCTCAAATAAAAGATCGAGCCTTGCCTTTCCCAAATCGGCTAAGTCTGGCCACTTCCTTTTTCAAAGTGGATAATTCTTGTAATTACTTCTTTCTCATTTTTGATCCTCGTTATCCTAAAAAATTTTCCCTCACAGTAAAGCTACTCAGCCACCTCACTCCTTCACCCAATTCATCTACCGCTGTGTTCACAGCACACTAATCCGAATCGTCCTTCTATTCTCAAATCATAATAAATGTATAATTTAAATTAAATCGGGCATTTAAAGTGTTTGAATTTATTTGGTCTTTCTTTTCTTCGCCGCGCATTAGAATCTGAAGACTCGATGAGGCGACGGATTCGAACAGGATCAAGACTTGGGTAAAAGTGAAGATCAGCAAATTAAAAACTCTGACTGAGCAGGTTTTGACTTAGGTCAATCAAGGCCATGGTACACCAAGCAAGGCAAGTCATCACTTTGATCATATTGATCCTATATTTTATGCAAAATTATGTTCTTTTAAACTATCAACTGCATGCCTAATTTGTTATGCAAATATATGTCAAAGCTTAAGGTAGCTACATGCCCACTTGTTGTATTAAATTTATTATGCCATCCTTTGGAACTTGAATCACCTAATCCTTGTCACCATAGATATTATTGACAACTTTACTAGCTATAAGTCATATTAAATGCCGTGCTAGTCTTGTCAAAGTCCAGGGCACTAGTTGCCCTGATCATCAATCTTCAAAAGCCTAAGAACTTGTTTTGGGGCAGTCACGGGATGTACGTGACTGAATACTTTGTGACTACTTGTTTTATGCTTCTCAAAACCCTCAAAACCTGCTATACCTGTCTGGGCGGGTGGTAAGAGTGGTGGGTGTGGAAGTAGCACATTGGATTGTGGATTGAACCGCCCGGACGCATTAAGGACTTAATCCTGTGATGACTTCTCCGTGTAAAACAGTACAACCACAAGTCTGCAAATTGCAACTTGGCTAAGTAAATCTATCGAACCCCCGGAACTCATTTCACTGGTAGGGGAAAGGAGGATGCTACAAGGGCAAGAGAAGGCCTAAAGGGACACCGAGTGCAGGGTGAAGTTTCCAGCCGTGCTAGCGTTGTGGAGAGTTGCAGTCCGAATGCGCTAGTTTCCGTGGTTACATCCCGTGCAAAGTATGGGACCCACCGCAAGTGGGAGCAGCCCATAAAGTGAGATGACAAAAGGGGCTCGATATTTTGAATAGTTATTGTGATGATCTACTCAACCGCATGACTAAGGAATCATGTGGAGCAACGAGCGGATCGCCTCTTGTGGTGAAAGTGTACAAACTCTGCAGAGTCAAACTATTCGAATAGCCGTGCCCACGGTCAAGGGCGGACATGGGATTCTCCTCGAGTTAATTCTATTTCAAAAACCTTTGTGGGTGGGACAAAAACCTATCAGAGGGAGGTACTCTGATTTTGGGATTTTTCCTGGAGGGACGTACTCCAGCGTGATTGATAATATGAAAGTGGCATAATGATCAAAAGCTAGCATAGGTGGATGGAACCATGTAATCGGTGGATGGAACCGACACCGCTATATTTATTGCACATTTCAAACTCTTTAAAGCATGTTTATAAAATGCCAAGTCATAGGAATTTTAATTATGATTATTGCAAATATCGCATTAAGCAAATAAAAGAGCCTCGCGCCTCCTTTGACAGTCTTGCATCTATTATTATTGCATCCTGTGTGGTGGCTTGCTGAGTATCACCGTACTCATTCTGGCTTAACTGCCATCATTCAATCAGAAAGGAAATAAAGTCAAGCCCTACGATGCCTAAAAAGGGTCGACAGAGCTAGAAGACGATGAGGCCATGGACTAGGTCGCGAACCCCAGTTGGCTGCCTGTGGGCAAGTCCTGCGGGTCCCACCTGTGTGAAGTTTCCGCTGCTGCATTTTATCGTTTTCGGCCTAATCGGCTCATGAGTAAGTATTACTGTATTATTTACGCTTCCGCATGATATGTTTTTGATATACAGTAATGTATCTGTGAGCACTATCTACTGATCCAGGGAATAGTGCGGTGGAATCACAGAGGATCTGGGTTTGCTAACCCGAGGTCCGACAGGGGGCCAGACGACGCACATCACGGACCCTAACCTCCCTGATTGGCTCCCTTGGTGGCTCCCTTGCTCCTCACACTCCCAAACTGGCCATGTTCCTAGCCCGCCTGTTGGATCCCAACTCTCTCCTCCACCTTGCCGACAAGACATCGCAAGTTGCTGCCTCTCTCCATCACCAACTACACCAAAATAAGTCATCACCACCGGTCACCAGAAGATATGTGTTCCATCCATCTTTCTTCCATGAACAAATCGACCCACAAAGTTTGATTTTCTCACATTTATTCATCATCGACACGACTGGATCTCGTCGGATCTAACATTACCGTAGGTAAAGCGGCCAGATCTAATCATTTTGTGTAGGATCTATTTCTTGGTGTTCTTTTAGTTGCAATATTTTGATTTTATATGTACAACAATCAATAATAACCAGTACAACATTGAGATTTTTTGTCAAACATTTTGTTGCATACAGTAATTACAATTGTTGCATACATTGTCTAAGGATGTTTCATCGAAACGTATGATAGGAAACCTATGTGTTTGATTTTTGTTTGCAATGCTATTGCATCCTTTAATTGCTATAATAGATTTGTTGTAGTCGAAGTGGGATTTTGTTGCACAGGTAGAAATCGTTTGTTGCATTGTACTATGATTTTTTTGTAGGATAGATTCTTTTTGTTACAATTATAGTTAAATTTTATTGTATACATTGCTGAGATATATTACTTCCAGGGTACAGAGCTGACGTTCGCATCAAACATTCGAGCGCTAGTGTTCGCATAAAAAAAAGTAACTCACCAAACTCGATTAATTACTTTCTCAATTGATTAATATGGGTAATTAGTTCCCCCCCCCCCCCCCAACCCCAAAACACCCACCCCAAAAAAAAACGTTTTTAATTGTCCTTGTCTAATGCCGTTCTTGCTGTGTTGTCGCCTTGTTCCACCTGTCCATGAAGCGGCTCATCCTCGCGAGTGCAACATCCAGCGTGGCCAAGCTCATGTTTGCGAAGCACACCCTGAACCAGCCGGGCTCCGAGCAATGGCACGACGAGCCCGGGGAGATGTTGAGCTTCACCTCGCGCAGCATCCGGTCCCACAGCCTCAGCTCGCCGGCGACGGTCGCCTCGCCGTCGCCCGCAAGCAGCCGACGCATGTCCATCCACACGAACAGCCCGGCATTGCCACGGAGGCACGGCACACCGGCGCTGGCAAGCCCGGCCACGACGTGGCCGTGCCGCTCCCGGAGGCGCTGGCGGTTAGTGCGGATGTAGGCGTCGGCGAACGCCGCGTCCGAGAGCATGGCGGCGAGCGTCTTCTGCGTCTGCGACGACACGAGCGTGAAGCTGGACATGCGCCGCGCCGCGGTGACCACGGCGTCGTTGTACGAGTACACCACGCCGACGCGGAACCCCGGGAGCCCGAGGTCCTTGGATAGGCTGTACACGATGTGCACGCGCCCTGCGATGTCCCTGCCTCCGCGCTCGCGCGACTCGACAAGCTCCGCCACGCTGACGAGGTCCGGCGCGGCGAAGACCGAGCCGGAGTATATCTCGTCGGAGATGAGGTGTATGTTCTTTCTCTCCACGAAGTCGAGGATGTCCTCAAGAACGGACCTCCTCACCGTCGTGCCGAGCGGATTGGACGGGTTCGTGAGCAGGACGCCGCGGACGCGCATCCCCGCCGCCGCGGCCTCGTCGTACGCCGCCTGGAGCGCGGCGACCGAGACCTGGAACTCGTTAGCGCTGTTGCAGTGCACCGGGACGATGTTCACCCCCGTCCTCCACCTCAAGTCCCTATCAAACCTGCACCAAGCAGAGCCGCCATGCATGTCAGACAAGAGCTCTGGTGGAATGCTCTGCTCATAAGCTGCAAGGGTAGAGCACTGTGGCAATGTAACAGTAGCACTAGTAGGTGCATGCTTGGTTGCTTACCCTGGGTAGTAAGGAGTAGGGATCAGTAGCGCGTCTCCTGGGTCGGCGAGGATGAACGTGAGCAGCTCGTTGGCCGCCGTCGCGCCGGCGGTGAGCACGATGCGGTCGGGGTCAAACCTCGCCTTGCCGCCCCTGATCTTCTCCATGAAACTCGCCATCGCCTGCAAGCATATGACACCATCAGCACGTCACGTTTGTAGCTTCATGCGTGAGACAAGCAACGCAGAGCACTTTCTTGTGCGTGTTCTTTACCTTCCTAAAGGTTTTGAGGCCGTGGTAGTCCTGGAAGAGGGCGTTGTCCCTGAAGCTGGCCACGCCGGCGCCGCCCCACCCAGCCGCCTCTGGGTGCTCCCTCAGGTACCCCTCCAGGAGGTCGAAGGAGCACTGGTTCTCCGCGAGGCCCATCTGGATGACGCCATTCGGGTTGGTGACGGCGTCGTAGGGGTCCTCGTCGTAGGCCCTCCACCCGGCGAAGTAGGGGGAGTCCTCGCCGTGGGTGCCGGAGGTCGCCACCTGCGACAGGGGAGGCGACCCAGGGCAAGCAGCAAGCAACAACTTGCCACCCATGGCCTTGCACTCTCCACAAGCAATGCAAGAAGACTGACTCTTTTGAGGTTTGCAAGCTTGCAATGCCATGGCAGCTCAAGAAAGGCAAGGCAGGGCAGGGTGTGGTGATCCTGCTATGTGTCGGGGGTATATATAGGTAGGGGTGTGTATAGGTATCACCAGTGGCGGAACCAGGATTTAGCTACGCCCCGGGCTGAACTCTAACAATCTAAAACTAACGCTAATTTGTACCCATACCACGATATAACAACTGTATATCATAATTGGCTAATTGCATTACTGATATGAAACTTGAGTTCAATACTAAACAAGTAAACATAAAGCATAATAAGAAAAACATGACATAATATTAAAATATAAAAAATGTAACATGACAGAGATACAATTTGAGTACCTAAATTACGAAGATTTGCTCTCTATCCTATCCTGTCATTTCTTCATTGATAGTTGGACATGAACCAGAACCTGTAAGGACAACATATGAGTAAATCAAGCATGTGTATGAATAAATATGAACAATATGAAGTTTACATTTATAAGAAGCTAACTTACCATTAGCACGAGACAATTGTTTCTTACGTGACCTCATCCCTTGAAAACGCTCTAAAATCTAATTGTTTCTTAGCTTGATCCAAGATGTCTATCCTATTTGTTGCCAACAGAACCTACATGAAACATTTAATGCATCACAATACTGCTCCTTCACATGTATGAATCAGCACACAGAAACATCAGTGATTAAGTGAAGCATGCCTTAATTTTGTTTGATGCTTCAAAACCATGAAGTTGGTTTAGAAGCTCAAGCATGGTGCGTTGCACTTCACTATCACCGTTGCCAGTTCCAGACTCCATTCTAGCAGATCCAATGGAGTCTATTTCATCCATGAATATAATGGATGGTGTGTGTTCCATGTAACAAGTTAATCAAATAACTAAGCCTGCATTGAGAACAGAGAATAACTAAGCCTACATTGAGAACAGAGAATGTATATGTGGAACTATATTTCAAGTCGCAAGCAAATAATGCTTCAGCTATAATAGAATAAATCCTCGACTCTTCTGCTCAGCTTACCTAGCCATAACAAAGAGTTCACGAACCATCCGGGAGCCCTCAGCCCCTCACCAATATACTTTTGAACCAACTCAGAACCAGACACCCTGATGAAGGTACAGTCAGTGTGATGAGCAACTGCACATGCCAGTAATGTTTTTCCTGTGCCTGGAGGTCCATAAAGGAGGACACCCTGAAAAAAAGAGTAAATATTTTCTCCTGTAGACAAAAATTGAATCAATTAAGATAGTCTTGTAAAAATAATCTAAACCTTTGGTTGGGCAATTCCAAGGCTCTCAAATAGTTCAGGATGTTTGATAGGAAGCTCAATGACCTGAAAATTGAGTTCATGAGTCAGAATATGCAAAATTGAGTTCAGGATCTAGCTCTGAGCATCCACTAGATTAACTTAATATCATCATGCTAGTTGGAAAAATTAATCTGGACTGACTGGACATACGTCACACTCCAGTGTCCTAACTCCTACCAATTCGGCATTCTATTGTGCAAAAACTTGCATATATAGCTATTCTGACTGCAAAATATCTACACATAAATAGTAATTCACTGATTGTCTGATTCACTCCATCATCAAATCAAATCAAAGCAGTAATAACAGACCCCATTTGGCCATTTCCTTTCAGTTGAATTTGATCAGTGTCCTAACTCCTACCAATTCGGCATTCACTGATTCACTTCATCATGGAGTCTTCGAGTTGGTCCGAGAAGGAGTCTCCGAGTTGGCCGGATCACTTCAATGCAAAGAACAAAAAAGACCCGAGAAGGAAAAAAACACACCTTGGAGGTGGAGGAGGAACTGCAGAAGCAGAGCGCGAGGAAGAAGGCGGACTGGGATCCCTGCGCTGGATCGGCGGAGATCTGAGTTGGGGCGGGCCGGGAGGCGGGGCGGCGCTGAGACGGGGCAGCGCCGGGAGGCGGGGCGGGCCGGGAGGCGGGACGGCGCCGGGAGGCGGGGCGGCGCTGAGACGGGGCAGCGCCGGGAGGCGGGGCGGGCCGGGAGGCGGGACGGCGCCGGGAGGCTGGGCGGGCCGGGAAGGGGGCGGCGCTGGATTGGCGAGCTGGCGCCGGGAGGCGGGGCGGGCCGGGAAGAGGGGCGGCGCTGGGAGGCGAGGGCTGCGGCAGCGCCGCTTTTTTTGGCTTCGGTTAGGGTTCTGCTGAGCAGGCGAGGGCGAGCAGTGAGCAGTGAGCACGCGTTAGGCAGACCTGGGCGAGCGCCGAGCGCGTGATGGCATTGGGCCGAGCGAGCGCCGAGCGCGTGATGGGCCGCGCAGCGCGGAGACTGATGGGCTGATGGCCTAGCGGGATGGGAAATAGACTGTGTGCTATTGGACTACTTGGGCTGAATGCTAATAATTCTACCCGGGCTGAGCTAAAAATACCTGGGCTATACATTGTTATTTTTTTCACGCCCCGGGCTAGAGCCCACCTTGCCATGGGCCTAATTCCGCCCCTGGGTATCACCCGGATGTTTTCTTCCCAATAATCATCCAAATTTTGGACCGTTGGATTAGAAATCCAACGATCTCTTTTTTTGGAGGGGGGTGAATTTTTTTTGGAGGGGGTGGGGAGAATTTATGGCTCTTGGATCTCTAATCCAACGATCACAAATCTGGATGATAGTTAAAAAGAAAATATCCGGATGATATTTATCAATACCTTATAGGTAGACAGACCTGTGTGAAACCACTCAAATGTCAAACCTATAAATTTTGAGAAACAGAAACCTTAATTGTTTGTCAATGATTGGGCTCTCTCATCTTCTCTTTCCTTCTCGTGTGAACTTGAGCTAGGGAATGTGCACCGCAGCATATGTTGAATAATTCAGCTCGCGTATGTTAAATAATTCAGCTCGCTTATTATGGTTAAAGAGTCAGTCAAAGTGGCCATAGTCGTAAGTCGTACTCGTAAGAGTACTGTAGCATCATGATCGTAAGTCGTAGGTACACTGTAGCAGTCATAGCGGTCGTGGCCAAAATATCATTGTAACAGTTGTAGTCGTCGTGGTTGAAAGATCACTGTAGCAGTCGTAAACACTCAACACGTGCTTTGTCCACGCGAGAGCTTTTTTTCCCGGTATGTTAGCGTCGTGTGCGACATAGCTTAGATGCGTGGGATCGTGCAGGAGGTGGCGCATAATAAGAGTAGCTTAACCACCAGAGTTAGACTAGGATTTTCTTTAAATAACAGTCTAATACAAAAGAAAAAAGCTGCCCAGTTTTCCAGTAGCGCAAAACTTTTGTGTTATTGCTCTTTGTTTTTCAACTTCGTGTGTGGTCGTGTGTGAGCTTAGGCATTTTGATCAGCCGAAGTTCCTGATATTTGGTATCAGAGCTAGGGAACACTGATCCACAATGCAGCCAGATGAATCCATGATGCCCCGGCGCTCTCGGTCTTCATCGCCACATCCTAGAGACCACGCCGACGGCAGCAGCGGTGCTCTGGTGGTACAAAGGGTGGTAAAGGAGGTCGAGGGATCATCAGCGTATCCGACTCTCAAAGACAAACTATGGTGATTGAGCCTTGATGATGAAGGTAATGCTCCAGGCGCACGAGCTCTGGGATGCCATCGATACTAGTGGGGCAAAATTCCAGGAGGACAGCATGGCACTAGAGGCCATCCTATGCACCATTCTGCCAGAAATGATCTCCACACTTGCCATCAAGGCAACCGCCAAGGAAGCGTGGATAGCCTGAAGACCATGTGTGTCGACATTGATCGAGTGCACAAGGCCAATGCTCAAAAGCTCTGCAAGGAGTTCGAGAGCATTGCTTTCCGGAGTCTGTTGACGACTTTGCATTGCAACTCACCGGGTTGGTGAACTAGCTTAGCACCCTACGCAACTCAGAGCTGCCGCACAAGGTTATCGAGAAGTACCTACATGTCATCCCCTCCAGGTTCTCCCAAATTGCTCTGTCAATTGAAACCTTGCTTAATCTCTTGACGCTCTCAGTGGAGGAGGTGACTGAGAGACTCAAGGCGGTGGAAGATCGACTAGACCCAGCGCCCGTCGCTGGTGCTAGCGGGAAGCTGCTTCTCACTGCGGAGGAGTGGTCTGTGCGGATGAGGGAGTGGCAATAGGGGAGGGATCCTCTGGCTGCTCCAAGTCCAAAAATCGGCGATGCAAACCGTCGCAATGATGGTCCGATAGCGATGGCGTGGACGAGAGAAGGGAAAGGCCATGAACAGGTGGCGGATATGACCTCTCGAAGGACGAGTGCCGCAATTGCGGCAAAATGGGGCATTGGGCCAAGAATTGCTGCAACCATCAGAAGCATGCCGAGGCTCATCTAATGCAAGGGGAAGACAATGAGGCCACACTCCTGATGGCCAGGGTTGTCACCATCCCCGAGTCCTCGGCGCAGCAAGCCACCGTCTTTATGACCATTGACGATATCTTCGACCGTGGCTTTGACCACTACTTTGACTGTGCCTTTGACCACGGTTTCGACTGCTCCTTCGACCGTGTCTTCAACCATAACTTCGATTGCTCCTTCGATCATGGATTTGACCACTGCGTCAACTACTCCTTCGACCATGGCTTCAACCACTCCTCATTGCCACAATGCAGACCCCTTCGACTGGTCGAGGTGAAGGTCTTTGCACATCTAGATCGGGAGGAGGCGCACGACGATGGGCTTTGGTACCTCAACACTGGCAACCCCAAAGGCAACCCCATCGCCTAGCAGCCACAAAAGCAGAGGGTGGTGACACTGTCGTCCTGCGAGGCAGAGTACATCGCCGTGACGACCATAGGGGTGCAATCGGATCGGATTCGAACGGATATTGCTCAAACCGTATCCTAACCCATATTTTTTTCCTCGGATTCGAAATCGGATACAATAAGACCGGATACGAATACAGATTCGGAATATTCGGAGTTTTGAATATGGTATCATCGGGGCGGATATATATCGGTTACGGATCGGAAGCGGATAATATAAGTGGACATCACGGACGTACAAAAAGGAACATTTTCAATAGTGTCTTCTCATTAAAAAGGACCAAAGCAACAGTTTAACATTTGTCCATTTCATGAAACATGAACGAACTGATCTGTTCAAGCCTTCATGGAGAATTGGAGACCATGTACACGATGACAGCATGTACATGCTATAAGCATTTCACTAGTGCAGTGGGAAATTGGGATCAATCTCCTTCACCCAGGACTTGAATCCGCCGATCAGAACCTGGAGAATTCCTTCACCCGGAGAACCTGGACGGCCATTTCTTTGCCCGCAGCTGAAAAGAATTGGTTGGAGGAAATACCAGATCAGAGGATGTACAAAAAAAATTATAAGCACAGTATAACAACAACAGCCTACTGTTGTGGATTAAAAACACTGCCTAGAGAACTCTATTTGGGCCTAGAGAACTTTGCTCTTAGAATCTGAAAAAAAGAGGAAACCACCCAACAAGAAACACCAAGATAAAAAATAGAGGTACGTGCAACATAGAAAAAATCTCACCCAAATCCTTCCTAGACTGTTCTGTTTTCCCTTGCTCCTGAAGCTTCATGTAACGCTCATGAGCTTTTTGTTTCTCAATCTCCTCTAGCCCGGCCTAATGGGGAGGAAGGATGCGACCGACGGGGAACTGCTGAACTGGAGGCAGTCCGGATCTGGATGGGGAGCCGGAGCAGCCGAGCTGGGGAGGGGATCGGATGGGGATGGCCGGATGGGGTTGGGAGCAGCCAGGAGCCCGAGACGAGACGGCCTGATGGGGAGGGGATCGGATGGGGAGGGAGGCTAGACTGCTGGTCCTGGTCTCCTAGAGGCCGCCGAAGATGGGGATGGCCGGATGGGGATGGGGCACCGGAGCAGCCGAGAGCCCGAGACCGAGGGGATCTGATGGGGAGGGGATCGGATGGGGAGGGAGGGGGACTGCAGTGCTGGCCGCCGAACCGATTGCCTGCCGGTTAGGGTTAACTGACTGTGTTCCGGATATCCGACCGAATATTATCCGAGTATCCGAAAACCGAAGCAATTCGGTCGGATTTTTTCTATCCCGAATCCGGTCCCGAATCCGACACGTGATATCCGAATCCGGTATCCGATCCGACCGGATTTTCCATTTTCTTCCCGGTTTCGGTACAAGTCGGATTCGATACCGGATCGGTCGGGTTTAACCCAACCCATTTGCACCCCTAGACGACCACGACATGTCAAGGCATCTGGCTCGCTCGGCTGATGGATGAACTTATCTGCTTGGAGCCCGGCATGTCGGTGCTGAAGGTGGACAACAAGTTCGCCATTGCTTTAACTAAGAATCCTATCTTCCACGACCGGAGTAAGCACATCGACATCCGCTTTCGCTTTATCCGGGAGTGTGTTGATGGAGGGAAAGTCATCCTCGAGCATACTCACACAGAGGAGCAGCTCGCGGACATTCTCACGAAGCCACTCGGGCACATCAAGTTCCAGGACCAGCGCGCAAGGATTGGCGTCGTCGAGATTATAGATGAACGAAGCAAGAATTAGGGAGTGAATATTGAATAATCTAGCTTGCTCACTGTGGTCGAAGAGTCAGTTGAAATAACCATAGTTGTAAGTCGTACTCGTAAGAGTACTATAGCATCATAATTGTAAGTGGTAACAGGCTCGCGATCGTGTGTACAGATGTGCTCCTTATCTCCTAACCCTTTGTTTAATCTTTAATCCCATTGGGAGCCCATGGCCGTGGGAGTTGCCGGTGGTTTCGCCCCCAACGAAATCCTCGGGAATATTTGCCGGTTCTGAAGCGAGCTAAAGGAGAAATCTAACAAGCTTCACAGCTCCAAATGTTCAGGAATTCTCTCGTGGCGTGCACACGAAGTTCTTTTTCTACAGGTCAATGGAAGTAGACCTCAAACCAAATGATCATGCTCTGTTACTATGTTGAGTTTTACTGATCAGTGTTAACTCAAACCTTCAAAGGTCGAACCGCTCGAGAGCGCGTGTTTACCGAGTAATTCCGAGAGTTACTAGCAGTACGTGATGACAGCGGATCATGGACTTCCTGCATTTGATTAGAACTAAGCAGGAATTTAATAATGTGTTTGACCCCTAAATGCCAGCGATTAAGCAAGAATTGTCAGCCCTGTAAGGCTGTACCCAGGGACGACTTAGTCAAGCCCTTGCTGTTCGTGGAGGTTGCCCTGAAATCTGAACACTGATAAAGAATTGTGCTTCTTGTTTGAGATGCCAGGCACCCGCAAATTAAGAATGCCCCTACGATAGTCTCTCCTCACCGATTACAAGACCAGCCATTTGATTATGCACCTCATGATCCACGAAAAGACTATGATATCGGGGTTGCCGAATCACTGGTAGTTGCAGCACAAATTCGCCGCCCTAATCTTATAATTCTGCGTGCCGTTTGGGTTTTTTTTAAAAGAACTGCGCCGTTTGGATTTTGGAACGTACAAGTTCTTGCTCTCGCTGGAATTAGTAGTATTATAGGAACTAAAAAAACTAAGTACTAGTATTAGTAGTATTACATGTTACGACAAGTTTGGATCCCAGGAATTTCACTTAAAACAGTTCAATTCGCAAAAATCTAGTAAATTCCCGCTTTTCAAGCAGGGTCTAAGGTTAGGCTGGTCGGGTAGCATGTCGAAGTGATTTTTTAAAAAGAAAAAGAAATTTACACCTCAAAGTTTATTTTTGGAGGACAACTAAAAGTTTAATGATGAAATGTTGTTTTTTGAAATGCAGTGCAGCTTATTTTTCACTATTCATAAATTTTGTCTTTTCTGAACTTTTGGCTTTTTGTTGAGCTTTTTTGCCGGTTCTTTTTTCCGTATATGTTTGTATTATACGTAATGGGCTAACATATTTTATAATTTTTTTAAGTTTAATTATGATAAATAAGCATTTGTCAGCTACAGTGTTTTTTCAGTCAGCTACAGTGCTTTTCAGTCATAAGCCATAAAAAAAGCCCAAATGATCACCATTAAGAAGTAGTCAGAACTTTAAATGCCTGAACACCAGAATAGCATCAAAACCTAGCCGCCGGAATTGAGACGAGAATGGGTAAACGAGGTGGTTTTGCCATACAGCTCTGTGAAAAGATAAGAAAAACCACGGAGCTCCTTCAACGGTTTCGGCAAGTGACATATTTCTAATTTCGCGTTGCTTGATTGAAAAACACTTGAACAAATGATAAGATTTGAAGGCTAATCCTGCGTCGGCAACATCAGCATCACGGCTTTGGCAGCAGCAGAGAATGGCATATTTTGGCGAAGTTTAAACTGGACTCTCGCCTGAAATGGTTGCACATTTGGGGGGTAAAAATAACAGCATTATAACGGATGATTACTTTAATTCATGTGGCTGTTTAAAATGACAATAGTCTTTTATTAGACTCCTCGCGCATAATTAGTAATGTGATTAATCTTAAGAACAAGCTAAGATTTTTTTCACATGCCCTTAGACAAGATTATCTTAAACATGCTTGTTAATCTTTGTTTATTTCCAAGAAAAATCCTCTTTTGTTGCAGTTTCGTTTGTTTTTTGGGTCGTGAGACGTGGATTTGTCTAGTATCAGACATCAACTCTTCAATTAATCCTGCAGAAAACGTTTCCTACCTTAGAAGAAGAATCAAATCAAACATGACATCTGTTAGGTGAGGCTCCGATTGGTGCCTAGATCCAACTGTTTGCAGAATCAAATCCTGATCAAAGTTTATGGATCACAATCTCATCAGCTTGGTATTTTATAGGATTTGAGATATTGTTGGTTAGGTGCTGGTAAAGTTGCTAGATAAATTTATGCACAAAATATATATAGTCCCATGTCACACAAGTATACATCATGAAGAGATTGTCACAATTAGAGAAGTGCTGTAACGGCAACACTGGAGACACTTGGCAACATGTACATATGCTGTTGCGAATTCGACTAGACAAGGTATAGGACGGGTATTTTTTGGGCTGATGGTTTATGACTTAAATATTTGAATTTTGACTGTTCGTAAGAGGTAGTGTGCACAGGAAAATAGTCACATGTGATTTTGACCGGTAGAGCTGAACTCAGTACACTTTTTACTATAATCTTCCTATTGACTCCGCATTGAAAAGTTATATTGTTTAAAAGCTGGTTACTATAGACAGTACAAGCATAAGTCACGAATAAGCCAAAACAAACCCGCCCATAGAACAATAAAGAATAATTAAAAACTCTTGTGGAAAAAACCATAGACAACAAAATCATTATATGGATGAGAAGTTATAGAACACTATTGGCATATTACATGGGTATTGTGAATTGTGCATTGCCTACCGAGAGGCTTACAAGGGGTTATAAATAGCCTTGGAAATAAGAGCCCCAATCGATGAAGAAACAGAATCCTAGTCGGCAACGAGAAGAGAGACTTACTTAAAAATGGGAATAGAGTCCTCAAAGACGAAGCAGAGTCTCAGAAGGTGATGAGAATGAGTTGTAGTCGAAAACCCCTTAAGTAGCCACGTCGGACTCCAGTCGGCGTAAGCATCGTTGAGCATCATGTCTGATGCAGATCGGTGCAGAGTTCATCATAAACACAAATATGATCCTAATCATAACTCTGACTAGTTCGCATTGCTCAAGACAAGCCATACTGGTCGGAACATATCTAACCACAACCAGTTCGACTAATCTGAAATCCTTGACCAGTTTAGAATCGTATACTAGTCGGGTAATGAGTTTTGATAGGACTTAACGACCTGGTTGTTTTTACCTTTTGAGCAAAACCTGATCGGACTTGTCAAGCGGTCAGACCCAACTAAATTCGGATCATAAAATACAATAATCTCCATCTTGAGCTGAATTCTTGTTGCAGAGAAAAAAACCAAAGAACTTCTCGTGGAATTTGTAAAAACACCTCATATGTGTCGAACGTCTAAAAGGACTTGTGAGTAATACTAATCAAGTCTGAGTAGAGCTCAAACTTAGCAGTAGGAATTAGTTTTGTCAATATATCAGCATGATTATCAGGAGTATTGATCTTGCAAACTTTAACATTATTTTGAATAACAACTCTTTAGAGGAAGTGATATCTGACATCAATATGCTTTATTCTCTCATGAAACATTTGATCGTTTGTATTATCTATGATGGACTAACATGCTTTTTTATTTTTAAAATTTTTAAATTTAATTACGTTAAATAAACTGCTATTAGTTACAATACAATTTTAGCCAACTATAATAAAATTTTAATTATAAATTTTTTTTTCAGTCTAAAAGAACAGACCTAAATGTGAACAGCCCTGCGTATAAACATACATGTTTCCAATTTCCAGTCAAAGTGCGGCTGCCCATCAAGTCTTTCTGTCCATTAAATTGGAGTACCGTCAAGCACACACATGCAGCTAGCTAGCTGGCTGCTCTGATAAGCTAATCTGCGTCAGTAATATACAAATAGCAGAGCATCTGCAATGGGTCTATAGCAGCTCTCTACAAGAGAGTCCATGTCATCAACTGTCCTACGTGGAAGATATTAAATGAAGAAAGAGAACGCAGCTCTCTACAGCTCTAGAGATAGTCTATAGCGCCAAACGAGGCAGCCTCCATAAATTCTGTGTGTGCATGTAAGCATCAAATAGCTATCCTTATAGATAGTTCTTTAGAATGCTAACTTTAGTGTGTACTATATAGATGGTGTGGAAGTCTTATAGTTAGTTGCTAGCTATAACCATTGGAGATGCCCTAATGTCAGAAGCATCCTCTCTGACCGATCGAGTAATGCATGTGTGCCGCTTTTGTTGGAAGCAGAATACTACTATAGCTGGTGGAGGGTACCATGCAACTAGGTGTTCAACTCTAGGCCAAGCTATGGAGGCGAATAGAATTATATATGGTGCTTACTGTTTGCCTGATTCAACTCGTACACGGTTCAGTGCACACCTCTTCCAAGTAAAACAGGCATGTGTGGCCCCTAGTTTCTACACAATTAGAGGCAAACAAATGGTATATTCCACGCGATTTTGGAATCAGCTACCTAGCATCGCTTATGCACAAGGAAAATATTTTCGGTTTAGAAAAATTTTCGGGCCCATATGAGAAATCCAAATTTCAAAAACTGTAGGTATTTTTCAGAGAATTTCGGTTGAAATATTTAAACATACATTTAAGTTCAAAAAAAATTTATGAAATACGTACCATCAGTCTGAACTAGCCGACGTTGCCTCCCCCTCTCACAGCCGGCGTCGTCTCCCCTCCAGCAACTGGCGCCGCCTCCTCCTCCTGTAGCCAGTGCAGCCTCTCCCTCCCGCCCACAACCGTCCGTGCTGACTCCACTCCCGCTACCAGCATCGTCTGCGCTTCCTCCCCTCTTGCCATCGACGCCGCTCGCGCCGCCTCCCCTTCCCGCCATCGGTGCCGCCTCGCACCAGCATGTTGCCTGCATCGCCCGTCGCCCGCGCCGCCTCCCTTTGCTGGGAGCTAGGCAGGCTAGCGGCACCGGGCCCCCCTCCCTTTCCATCGGCAACCACCCCACCTCCTTGATCCCTTTCCGCCGATGACCGCCCCACCTCCTCCCTTACCGCCGGCGATCGAATGAGAACGCAGTCAAAAGTTCCCGATAATGTTTTTCACTTGTCAGAACTCGGAAAACCACAAAGCTTTGGACTCGCGTGACACGTATTTCAGTCAGTCATATTCGCATGGGCCAGCACGAGATATTTAAACTTGGGCCAAAAATTTTGGCTGCATTTGGCCTTTCTCGGCCACCCCGAGAAAACCGAATTTCGCCAAAAATCACAAAATTTTCGGCTGAAATTTGAATCCCTGCTCATGCGTATTCTTGAATAAGGAAAAAAAATGCGGAGAAGATAGGAAAGGAAGTCCACAGGTGTTCAGAACTCAGTACATATATATACCAACTGTACTAGTAATAAGAATTGATCAAAAGAGTTGGAATGCCATTAGGCCACAGCATCGGAAAAAAAAATCCTCGCCATACAATTCGATTAAGAGCAGATAATAACATCCTTGTTGCAACTAGAAGTTGACTCTCCCTTCATTACTTCCCCTCTCCAGGAGGAATATGAGGTGATGTTTTTTTTCACTCCTTACTCAAATAGTCTGTGCTGAAATCCCGCAGTCGGCTACGTCAAACTATCAATTAGAACAGATTCTAGCGACCAATTCGTCCAAGCAGGAACAGGACCTTTCAAAGCGACCACTCTAGTCTCTAGCCACCTCTTCTTCCTCACACGAACCACGAATTGTCACCTCTTGCAGCACGCCTAGTGGCCGGTGAATTTTCCGCGCTCCAGTACGGGTCTGTTCTTTTTTACTGTAACTTATGCCTTTTGGTTGTGGTTTATGATTTTTGGGCTGTTTGTACGAGAGATTACAGAGTAACAGAAACTTACGTGCAGTTTTACCGATATAAATGAAGTCAGTAAAGTATATCCTACAATTAACTAGTAGACTTTATATTGAAAAAATACTTTATTTAAAAACTAGTTACTATAGAAAAGTCGAAAAACAGCTTTTAAAAGCTGAAAACATCAGGACCTACATCTGTCAGCTCCGTGGCGTCGACCCGCAGCTAGCTCCGTGCGCGCCAACGGCGGACGGGAAAGCGAGCCACACGCTTGCAGGCACACCAGTCGTTCAACCCCTCTTGGAGACGGGGACGGAGTCTCTCGATTCATGGAGATACGTGCATATGCATGGAATGGAACAATGATGCATTGCCGAATGCATATTTGTCATGCAGGTTGTACATGTACGTAAAACTCTTGCATACATTAATTGTTAAGAACGTCTAGATGTTCTGCTTTTTTTTAAAAAAAACATCGTATAGGCATTTGTTTGTGAGATGATGATAGCTGATCAGAGGCAGATAGGTTAGAAAAAGAAGCTAAACCACACCGACCGATGTGACGATGTCTGAAGAAATTTAATGGGCCGATGTTGAGCTCTCCGGTTGTATATAAGCCCGGTACGGTCCATTATGTCCTTATAAGAAAATCCTATGTAGAGATACTTTTTAACTTGTCTCTAAAATTAAAGTTACATAATTTAGAGATACTTTTTAGAGACATTTTAAAAATCACCGTAAATTTTGTACTATAGAGGCGGTTTTGAGATATTTTAGAACCATGTGCAGAAGTTTATCTTGTAGAGACGTTTTTTAGGCTCTCTAATTCGCCTAAAGCTTTTTGTTGTGTACAGACATTTTTTTAGACGCTCTAAACTATCTGGAGGCACTCTTTCTGTGGTTTGCATGTGTTAAATAAGCTAAATATAAATATTGCAAGGCACAACTAAACACGTGAAAGCAGTGAGGTTGAGGTGACTACAGTGAAACATGTCCAAAAGAAGTACTATTCCTATGAGGTCTAGAGTTTAAGTATCAACATTTGCAAAATTTTATTTTCTATGGTACACTGTACTAGTAGCACAATTTAGCGCCACTATAAAATACCTTTATTCCCTTAGAGACACAATAAACCGCCTTTATAAAATGTCACAAAAGATAAAGATACGTTTTAATAATATATCTCTGCGTTCATAGCGATGATGCATAGAAAAATGCTTATGGGTCATTTTAAAAAGCAAATCTACAACAATATAGAGACATAAAAAACACCTCTACTATATTAAAAGTGTCTATATGTGGGGTTTGTGTTGTAGTCTTTGCAACAATATAGAGACATGAAAAATACCTCTACTATATTTTTTAAAAAAAATCTCTACGGGGGTTTGTGTATGTGTTGTATTGTTCTTGAATTATGGGCCGGCCACGTATTCTTACGATCTTTTCCTTATGGGCCTGCCGCGTATTCTTATGATCTTTTCCTTCTTTTTCGTCCAAAAAATGCAAACTATGGTATGATCTGATGAACTGTTTTGAGATAGAGACAGAGATTATCTAATTGACTCCTGCTGTGGTTTAATTCTTGAAATTGCTCGTCTATTTAGAGTTTGGACGGGTCCCTAATGATGAATAGTGTATGGGCCGATCAGGTTGGCACCTAAACATGCGAAGTTACGAAAAAGAAGAAAGATGAATGAACATGGGAAAGTCCAAAAAGAAACACTCCACAAAAAATTGTGAAGTTTCTTGCTAAATCGTTAAGTTTTAAAATACTATACTTATACCTTAACTAGGGTTTTGTTGGTCCCCGCACTATCTCGGGCCTACGATCATCTCAGAGCGATGGCATCCGTTGGAGGACCTATCTTAAGCCAAGTCCTAAAGTCAACCTCGGGTGAGGTACACGAGACCGATCCCAAGAGAGTTTAGGGCCAACTCCGAGCGAAGTACACGAGACCGATCCCAGGAGGGTATGGGGCCAACCCCGAGAGTAGTACGCAAAGCCGATCCTAGGAGGATCTGGGGCCAACCCCAGGCGGAGTACGCGAGTCCGACCCCAAGAGAGTCCAGGGCCGACCCCGGGCCGACCCTGGGTTCCCGAACATGACAAGACCCGTACAGAGCAAATAACGCAAATATCCTTAGGAGTAAATTAGATCCCAAGTGTAAACTTGTAACTTCACACACCTTCCTCTCTCCCCTTATAAATAAGGCCCCTTGTAATGGGAGAAGGAAGATGCCAATTGTAATTCTACAACACTTATATTGAATACACTTAGTAGTTATGTGTTTCTTTTTGGGTCCCTTCGCATCCACGGCGGCCTTCATATCCGACTAGGGGTACCTATAAATTTACTTCGGAATTCGTACTGACGACATATTTGTTTTTATTGCATCTGGGCATTATGAAACTCATATTAAGTCATGTCTCCATTCGCATGACGTATCACTGTATTGCCAACGGAAGAAACGCTACACACTAGTAAAAAGTTTGTGATTAAGTAGTTAATACTACTGTCGTGTTAGATACAGGCCAATACTAGTCAGTCGAGTAGAAATGTAGGAGGACGGACTACAGGCGTACAACGAACCAACCTGACAAGCTAGCTATTCCAACCACCTTACAATAGTAGTTAATCAGCATATAGCGAGCAGCCGGGAGAAGGGGAGATGAATAGGTGATCGAGAAAGATGCGTCCACCCATCGGCCGCCGGTTCGGTGGCGTCGTCGTTGCCGCTCTGCTCTTGGATCTCTAGTCGGCTCGATCGGCAAGCGCGCACGCGCGCACACACGGGCCAGCCACGGCTGCCGCCCGCACGCGCACGGCGCACGCACGGCTGCTTCGCTGAGTACTTTCCCGGCCAGAGTCCAGGCGTACGTATCTTGCTAGACTCGTAGCCTGCCAGGTGAAGTTTCCGGGCCTGAAGTGATCATCACGGCTAGCTCTGCATGCACAGCACCGTAGGCGCGCGTACATGTATGCCGCCTGCGCCGCGCAAGATTCGCCCATCGCCAAGAGCGCGCTCAAGCCATGCACATGCACCGGACGTGAAGCTCCGCTAGCCAACGCACGACTAGACAGCCGGCCGGGAGCAGGACGGACTCGCCGTGCCTGCGCGCGCGCGCGCGCTCGGACGTGCTCAGAAGTAATCGGCTCGGACGTGCGCGATCGGGCATTAGTTTGACCAACTAAATTAAGATTAACGAGATAGCTAGATTTCATACTGTTACGAGAACGATTAGGCAAGATATGAGCTAGCTATATAGATGGTCTATCGCCGCCAGCGACCTCAGCTCCTCCTCGTCGACGCAGTACGAAGCCGCCGCCGCCGCCATGATCGATCTCTCGTGACTCTGGATAGCTTGCTAGCTAGATGGAAGGACGCAGTAATGGGTGTGGGCTTGGACGTGCGCATCCCGGCCTCAACAAATAGACGGGAGCACCGCCCCCGCGTGGCAACGAATCCGCATCCAAGTCTAATTAGCTTACGTACACTGCTACATATTAGCTGTTTATAAGTCTATACTATATAAGATTTTAGGTGATGTAAAGAAGAGAGACTAAGAAGAGAAAAAGATATTGTTTATTATTTAATGGACGATCTTATAAACAACTTTCTAGGGAACAACTAGCGTTCGGATATTCAATCTAGGCGCTAGCTCTGTATGTTCGGATATAATATTTCTTAGCAATGTATGCAACAAAATTTAATCATAGCTACAATAAAAATAATTTACAACATAAAAAATTCATCGCACAACGCAACAAACGATTGCTACATGTGCAACAAAATCCCACTCCAACTACACCAAACCAGTTGTACCAATTAAAGGATGCAATATCATTACAAACAAAAATCAAACACATAGACTACAAGGTTGCAACATTTTAATTGAACTCATGCAACAAATTAAGAAAACGCCCACAACAAATCTAGCAAACGCATGCAAAGAAGGCCAACATCAGATAATACATATTGCAACAATATAAAACACTTGATACAGCTGGAGACCGAGCGAGGCAGTGTCGGGAAGTAGTAGTGGCCAGAGCCAAGAGGTGACGACCGGGTTGGGCCCAACACTACAACATTTAAAAATAATAGTTGCAATATTTTAAAATTACTCGTACAACAATGAAAATAAAATGTTATAGACAAGCAATCAATCACGCAAATAAATCCCGTACATCCATGCACAATGTTCTTGCCTAATTAATTATGCAGACAAGAAAAGAAAATCACAATAAAGCGCTTAACAAGAATAGAATAGAATAAGATAGGAGCTGGAGCAGGTGAGATCACATGAGGAAGGAGCTGGGTTCGCTGGCCTCCCACCCCCCCCCCCCCCCCGTCTTGCTCCTCTCACCTCCCCTCTCGCGCTTCCAACAAGCTGATTGCTCCCCTACCAAGCGTGGGCTACACGAGCCGGCCTAGCAAGCCATGTGGCTTGGGATCGACGAGATCTGGAGACCGGTGGAGTGGGAACGCGGGGCTCATGTCAGGCGTCTTGAAATTGGTGGGGGATGTGGTTATGTTGAGGAAGGAGAGTGAGAAGATGGAGGAGGCGAGAAAGTAGATAGTGTTGGATCGTAAGGGTCTTCTCACCCCCAAAAGCTAGCCTATGAGGTAAGGGACTCCCCCACTTTTAAGTTAGATCCCTTGCCCTTCCACAACCAATGTGGGACTATTCTAACAGATAGCTTCAGTTGCTTAGATGAAGAGGGTTACTAGGAGGTGGAAAGTTAAAAAAGTAAAAAGTATCATATGGGTGGAGAGGCCTCCAATGCTTTTGTCAGTAGGAGTAGTTATGTGAGTGAAAGTAGCGTAGGGAGTGAGAATATGTCTGATATGATATGTCATATCGTACGTCTGTATACTATCAATTCCAAACTTTTTTATTGTGTATATCATTGCATAAACAACTTATTAATTATATAAAATTATTATAAATAATTATACAAATAATTTATTATATAAGCTCTCTTGAATTCTATCTATAGATAGCATAAAAGTACTGCTTTTTATATTATTGTAAGTGCCCTTAGCATACTTAACAGACTACTGCCACGAGCACATACTTGTTCTTTTTCTAAACGATAAGTTATTGCTTTCCTAATATTCTAATCATCATATTGTTGATCAAAATTCAGAAAGCTTTGACAGCACACGTCTACGTGGATTAATTCTAAAACGCGCGCTATTTAGAAAAGAAAGGAGGGAGACAACCAGTACTAGCAAAAACATGACATGGATGGTTCCATACCATATGGTTTTTTTGTATTTTTGATGAATAGAATTATTCAGCATCTAAAGTGAATATTTCTGCCCCGGATTGGCAGGAGGTAACAATTAAGGGACCTACCCATCGGTATCACGGTGCTTGCTCTGTGTTGCGGCAGCATGGATGCCACCAGTGGCGGACCCAGAAAAAAAAATCTAGGTAGGGCGGAGTCCAGTGGCGGACCCAGGAAAAAAACTAGATAGGCTGAAGTTGAAAGCATGAAATAAACAGTTGTACCCAAAAGCAAAACAATCCATGATCAAACTATGTTGCAATCACACTAATAAAAGTATGTGATACGAAATAGAAACAACAACTACAATTCGCATGTTAACATATATAGATAACGGAAGGATAGATGAGCTTAAAAAAATAACATGTTAATTGTGAAAGATAGATAAATCAGTAGTGTCACAATGACAATGAAGAGGTGTCCACGTCTTTTCACAAACAAGATATTGCAGATTATTGCTTGGGTAGACCAGCAGGGGAAAATGAAATTGAGCCTAGTTTGCCGGACTTCTCACAAGAATTCCAAGGAAATGCAAATGGTTGTACCTTGTTGGATGTACTCGGCAAGAAGGAGGTAAGTTGCAGCCTTGGTGGACCATCTGAAGAAACACTTCTGCTGAGCTGTCTTTCCGAATCATGTCGCGAAAATGGGTATGTTGGCGGGCTGACGCTTCTATTTGAGAACAAAGAAAATGGCAGCCCACAGGGATCACAACGCACCAAGGAAATGGATCACACCATACACGGATCATCAAAAATTGATGATGCAGGCACTCAGGGAGGATCACCACACAAGAATGAGAACAGCTGCAGCCTACTCCAATCATCATGTAAGAATGAAGAGTACAACTGTTCTTACAAAGAGTCTTCTGCTTCGCAGAGTAAGTATGATCTCTCTCAGCAGAAATCAATCGATTGTTTTACTCATACAAGGTGTCCACACCACAGTACTAGTTTCAATAAGGTTATTGTGTGGGTTGCGCTGGCTATCTTCTTGTTTTATAGAAGAAATCAGGGGCTCTTCTGACTCTCCAACTAGATCACTGTGTATACGTAGGAGGATCTGCACCTCAGGGCTCGAAGCAACAACCTCGAACTCTAATTACGAGTGCAGTTTATCATACTCTGGTTTTGCTTTTACTTCACTGTCAGTCGTGAAACCTTTTCTCCCGTTTGCAGATTATGGGGATGAAGTCGGGGGAAGGAAGCGGTAGAAGCCCCCGTCTGAAGATGAAGCCAGTGGAACCGGGGGGTCCGGCCGGCGAGGGGAGCTCGGGCGGCCGCCCGGGCTCGCCCGAAGGGCAGGTCCGCCCCTGGATGCCACGGAGGTCCGAGGAGTCGCGAGGAAGACGAACAGAGGAAGGCTCGGGAGTACGGTGGGAGTCATCGAGTGAGTAGACAAGATGGGCTGCCACCGCAACTGGCAAGTACGGCCCACAACAACGAAAAAATTGGATTTTTGCCATCCAAAACATTGGGCTTCGCAATTTTACCATCCCAAACATTGGTTTCGCAAATATGCCAGCCAAAACATGTGCTTCTTGATTTCTTTGCCATTTCTGACTTTTCTGTCCCTAGAGCAAACTCCTCATTGATGGCAAATCATTGGTTTTGCCACACTGCTCTAGGGGCAAAAAAAAGTCAGAAATGGCAAAGGAATCAAGAAGCACATGTTTTGGCTGGCATATTTGCGAAACCAATGTTTGGGATGGCAAAACCGCGAAGCCCAATGTTTCGGATGGCAAAAATCCAATTTTCTCCACAACAACATACCTACCTACAACCTTAGCCACCTTTGTAAAGCCGTCACACTTTTCAATGAGATTTGGTTAAAAAATTTCATTAAAACCTTTTATTATTGTTATATATCTTTTTTATATATAAAAGAAGTATATACGTAAAATATATTATAAAAATAGATTTTGATGAAAATTTTCGTGGAATTTACTTTAGAGTATCTTATAATAATTATTAGAGTATATTAAAAAGATAAAGAGATATAATAATATTATTTATACAGTATATGAGAAGTAGAAGTATGTACTCCTAAAATGTGTGTGTGTATATGTATGTATATGCGCACATAACCAAGTATACAAGTCAAGTTAATAAACCAGTTGTAGCTCATTCCATAAGTTCCAATAGTTATCTTCAAATTAGTCTCAGCTGTGCAAGTGATCCATTCACAATTTCACTAGATTGAAAAGTTTACGGTGAACTGAACATAGGCCCCGCTCGGTTGGACTGAAAAGCTGTGGCTTATAGCTGGAATTGCGCTGTAGCGATTGAAATTACGCTGTAGCTGAAGGTAGCTTATTTGGCATAATTAAATTTAAAAAATAGAAAAATAGAAAAAAAAATATGTTAGCTCATTACGGACAACATGAACGAATATGGGAAAAAGAACCGACAAAAAGCTCAAAAAAAATCAAAAATTCAGAAAAAGATGAAATTTATAAATAGTAAAAAATAAACCAGAAATGAAACTCAAACTGAAATGAGTGGGCATAATTCCAGCAGCAAAGTTCCAGTTGATCAGCTTCGAACCCAACCTAGCTCTCTGTCCCCCCACCAACTCCCTGCAAGCCGGGCCCGGCTGCTGCAGCTCTGCAGGCCACTGGGCACTGGTAGCTGGTGCCGGCTTGGCCTCCTCTGCCGGTGGCAGGCACCAGACGAGGAGTACTGCAGTACTGCACTGCACAGGAGATGGATGCAAAGAGACAAAACTAGGGAGCAGCCAGCCGTCGCCCAGTCCAAACCCTGCCTCCGCCCCTCTCTCTACCAGCTGCCACCGCGCTGCAGTGTAGTGATCGTCCTGCGAAACCCAGCTGAGACCCACCGTCCTACGACCCCTATCGCTGTCAGGCATGAGGTGCACCTGCGTGGGTGGGTAGGTGCCTTCCTTCCGCTGCATGGCCTGCTGCCGCGAGTCAGAGTTGGTTGGTATGCGTTTCGTAGTTGGCCTCTGGCTCGCTCGCGCACCGCGTGTGGACTACCATTTAGCTCGTTCGTCATGCTGAGATTACCAATCGTCTTCGCTTCTGCATGTAATTCACGTTTGAATCTCTGCATGCTTGTTTTGTCGCAATGTGAAAATGTATGTATGCTTTGTTGCACTGATCGATGAGTGTAGACTGCAGAGCCTGACCTGGACTGAAGGAACTTACTGCTACGAAGGGATGTAGACATGTACTAGTGCAGGGGCGGAGATGGGCCTTGGGCTGGTTGGGCAACGGTCCAAGGCCCAAAAATAATAATAATGTAAAATTTTAATAAGTATATCTCAAAAAAAATATAGCATAGTAATTGGGCCCGAGGCTTATTGGCCGGTCCGAGACTATTTCCGGCCGGCCCGATACCATTCCTCGCGAGCAGCCAGCTCAGCAGAGGCCCATCACGCCCCCGCAGCCCAATGAGCACTGGCCTACCCTAACCGCGGAGGTGCCCCTCCCGTCTCGCCAGTCTCGGCCTCGCGAGCCGCCTCCAGCCGCATCTCCACGTGCGACGCGCCGCCCCCAGCCCCCCACCGCTGCCGTGAGCCCATGACACCCCCCCCCCCCCCCGCCTCGGCGCCTCCTCTCCGCCGATCTCCGCCCCCCGGCCTCCCCGCCTCCTCTCCGCTGAGCCCACCGACCGCCGCGACGTCGCCCTGACTCGCTCGTCTCCTCCTCAGCGGATCTTCGCCTCGGCCTGCGGCGGCGCGGCACCACCCCCCGCTTTGGTGCCTCCTCTCCGCGACTCCGCCTCAGCCCGCGGCAGTGCGGGACCCCGGCGCCTCCTCTCCGCGGCGGCACGGCACGGCCCCCCACCCCGACGCCTCCTCTCCGCGGCTCCGCCAGTCCGCCGTGACGCCGGTCCCATTGCTCACCGCCATCCACCGGTGCTGGCTCTCCTGACTCCCGGTGAGTTTCTGTGATTGACTGATTGTTGATTTGTTGTCAGTAATTCAGTAATCAGTATGAGTGTATGACTGTATCTGTATCACCGTATGACTGTCTGTTTGAGACTTTGAGTGATAGTGTGATTTGAAGTCTGTGATACATGATAGTGTTATTAGTGTAATATGTTTATCAGACTAGCAGTCTATTAACTTGCTATTTAAATTTTTGCGATACTAGAATTAGAAATACATGATGAAGAGGACCAAGACATTGGCATCTTATTTTCCATCGCAATCCAATTCCAATCAAACTCCTCGTGCTAGTGGTATGTTACATTCTTTTTTTGCTATGTTTTATCTATTTTGTCATATCGTTCAACATGGAATTCAAAATTTATTTTGATTATGTATTTGTATTGTACTTTTGTTATATCTCAGTACTGATAGTATTTGATATTAGTTATAGACTTATGTCCTCCTTAGTTTTGGACCCGAGGCTTCGATAAATCCTGGCTCCGCCACTGTACTAGTGGAGAGCATGGTTCACTGGCTCAAAGCAACGAGTAGCTTGCTAGGGAGGCTAGCTCTTCATGCCGTAGCATAGCAATTTTGCAGCTCGAGAAAAATAGCAGCGGCGCCGGCCACAAAGCACAACCGCGCGCTTCCTTCCTAGCTACACGTCGCCCGGTTAACGAAATTCCCATGCAAATTGATTGTGCTAACGGTATGCATTTGTAATGCTACCAATACTAGTATACTACATCAGTAATCTATATACTAGCCAGTAGGCCACTGTAAGTCGCAAGTCAATAGATCTAGCGATATGATGATCGCATGGAAGTTTACCGAAAATCCCTAGTGCTGCAATGGAAGTAGTACTAGTGAGCGATACGATGATCGCATGGAAGTTCACATTGCGACAAAGCATGCAGAGATTCAAACGTGAATTACATGCACAAGCGAAGATGTTTGATAATCTCAGCGTGCCAAACGAGCTCATGGTATTCCACATGAAGTGCGAAAGAGAGAGAGGAAGAGAGAGAGAGATGAGTGTTAGAGATATATGTATAGTTTGTTATTCTCCATTTTTATGAGGGGTTCTTTGCATATTTACCACATGTACTTTGTGTATATATACCGGCCCATTGGCCTCATATTGAATATAAGCGCTATTCATAACATGGAATCAGAGCGTACCTAGGGTTTCCCGTCGCTTCGCTTGTCGTCGCCGCTGCCGCCCCTGCTGTCGTCGGCCCCGCCCGACTCCGCCCGAGCCTGCCCGCTCGAGCCCGCCGCCGTCGGCCCCGCCGACTCCCCGGGCCGCCGCCGCCTTCCGCCCGGCCGCCTCCGCCTACCCCGGGCTGCTCCGCCTTCCTCCGCCTGCGCCGACCCCGATCCGCTCGAAGACGCCGCCGGCTCTGCCGCAGTCGCCGTCGCCGGCTCCCCCGCAGTTGCCGTCGCCGCCGCCGCCGTCGCCGGCTCCCCCGCCGCCGCCATCGCCGGCTCTTCTGCCGCCGATCGGTCTGGTGAATACCGACTGAGTCGGTTTCTTTTGTAAACCGGCCGAAGAAAAAAAACGTCGTTCTAACCGCCGCGCCGTCCAGCGCCGCCTGTTAGACTTCGTTGCCTTGGTTGCCGCGCCGTCCAGCGCCGCCTACCAATGGGCACTGTTTCCCTCCCTCGCTGCCCGGTGATCTTTGATGGTGTTAATTACACCGACTTCGTGTCTCACATGCGCATTCACATGCGTGGTCTTCGTCTCTGGGGCGTCCTCTCTGGCGATGTCACCTGCCCGCCTTGCCCTATTCCTCCGACGGAGCCTACGCCTGTTGCATTGCCCCCGACAGCCGATAAGGCTGCTGCTGATGATGAAACTGATGATGAAGCTGCCTCTGCCTACCAGGAAGCTCTGGATTCCTACAAGGATCGTCTGACCGTCTACACTCAGTGGTACGATGACGATGCTCGGGCTGCTGCTGTCTTCATCACTAGTGTCCAGCCTCAGTTTTCTTCTGAGGTTGTGGCACTCCCTTCGGCTTTCCAGATGTGGACTCATCTTCGTCAGCGCTACGAGCCCTCTGGTGATGCCCTGTACCTGTCCGTGGTCCGCCAGGAGCACTCTCTTCAGCAGGGTGATGCTACTGTTGACGCTTTTTACGCTCAGAGTTCTGCTGTCTGGCGTCAGTTGGACTCACTTCGCACTGCTGGCTGTCGTACCTGTCCGTGCTGCCTGGATGTACGTGCTGACCTGGAGTTTCAGCGGGTTTACGAGTTCCTTACTCGCCTTCGTCCTGAGTTCGAGCAAAGGCGTGCCCAGCTCCTTGCACGCCACCCTCGTGTCACTCTCCTGGAGGCTCTTACCGAGATACGCGCGGAGGAGACTCGTTTGAGTGGTGCTGGTCTGATGCCACTCCCCTCTGTGCTCGCCGCTCGTCTGCCTGCTACACTGCCTCCTCCAGCGGCTACCACAGGTGGTGGTGGCCATCCTCCGTCTGGAGGTGGCCGTCCTCACTGTTCCTACTGCGACAAGGCCGGCCACATTAAGTCCCAGTGCTATAAGAAGAAGCGGCATCTTTCACGCTGTTCTTCTACTGGCACTAGTGCTTCTACGACGACGTCTGCATCGACTTCTTCAGCAGCTTCTCTCACCGAGCAGCAGATAGCCAGACTTCGACGCCTGCTTGCCGCTTCAGGTTCTCCCTCGACAGGTTCTGCAGGTTCTGCTACTAACTCTTCGGGCACTGAGAAACCACCCCCTACACAGTCAGGTACCTCCCCGTGGATTCTTGATTCTGGAGCATCTTTTCACATGACTCCTGATCCTTCCACTCTGTCTTTTATTACACCTCTTGATTCTCCTATCAATATTCTTACTGCTGATGGTACATCTCTTTCTGTCTCTGGTCGAGGATCTCTTAGCAACTCATCCTTTCATGTTCCTTCTGTTGCTCATGTTCCTCGCCTTACCATGCAGCTTCTTTCTGCTGGGCAGATCACTGACCTTGGTTATCGGGTTATTCTCGACTCTGACTCTTGTTGTGTTCAGGATCGCCACACGGGAGCTCTGGTTGGTTCTGGCCCTCGGCGCCGTGACTCACAGCGTCTCTGGGAGCTTGACTGGCTTCACCTTCCTTCCGCTGCCACCATCGCCACCAGTCTCTCCGCTTCTGCCACTTCGTCTACCGGCTCTTTCCAGCAGTGGCATCACCGTCTTGGTCATCTGTGTGGATCTCGTCTGTCGTCCTTAGTTCGTCGTGGTCTTCTGGGGTCTGTCTCAGGAGACGTGTCTTTAGATTGTCAGGGCTGTAAGTTAGGTAAACAGATTCAGCTTTCTTATCCTCATAGTGAGTCTGTGTCTCAGCGCCCTTTTGATCTTGTTCATTCAGATGTTTGGGGTCCGGCTCCCTTCGTTTCGAAAGGGAGTCATCGATATTATATCATATTTATAGATGATTTCTCTCGTCACACTTGGATATATTTCATGTCTTCTCGTAGTGAGGCCTTGTCTATCTATAAACAATTTGCCACTATGATTCACACACAGTTCTCCACTCCTATTCGTGTCTTTCGCGTTGATTCTGCTGGCGAGTACCTCTCTCGTCACCTGCGCAGCTTCCTTGCTGAGCAAGGCACTCTCACTCAGTTCTCTTGTCCTGGTGCTCATGCTCAGAATGGTGTCGCTGAGCGCAAGCATCGTCACCTCCTTGAGACTGCTCGTGCTCTGATGATCGCCGCCTCTATTCCACCTCACTTTTGGGCCTAGGCTGTTTCCACTACCACCTATCTGTTCAACATCCAGCCCTCTTATGCTCTTCAGGGTGCGATCCCTGTTGAGCGTCTCTGTGGTCGTCTTCCTGACTACTCTGCCCTTCAACTGTTTGGCTGCGTTTGCTACATTCTCCTCGCCCCTCGAGAACGCACCAAACTGACTGCTCAGTCTGTTGAGTGTGTCTTTCTGGGATACAGTGCCGAGCACAAGGGCTATCGGTGCTGGGATCCTGTTGGTCGTCGGATACGGGTTTCTCGGGATGTGACTTTCGACGAGTCTCGTCCATTCTACCCACGTCCTGCCTCTACTTCGGCTTCCTCTGTGGAGTCTCTGTCTTTCTTGACCTTTCCAGATACACCTATATCTGTTTTGCCCTCGTCCACCTGTCCCACTGAGTCTCCACATATTCCCCCTGTGGCCTCTCCGCCGTTGTCACCGCCTATGTCGTCTCCTACGACTCCCCAGGCTCCTCCCACTATAGTACATTTTCCCTTTATTGAGGATCTTCCAGATGAGTCATCTTCTCCTGATGTTCCATCTTCTTCTGATGCCCCATCTTCCCCTGATGGGTCATCTTCTCCTCGCTACGCTCTCCGCGATCGTCAGTCGATTCGGCTTCCTGCCCGTTTTGCCTTTGCTGGCGCAGCTACTCGTGAGCCTGTCTCCTACCGGGATGCTGTTACTCATCCTGAGTGGCAGCTTGCCATGGACGAGGAGATTGCTGCCCTCGAGCGTACTGGTACTTGGGATCTTGTTCCTTTTCCATCTCATTCTCATCCCATCACGTGTAAGTGGGTCTATAAGATTAAGACTCGCTCTGATGGCTCTCTTGAGCGCTATAAGGCGCGTCTTGTTGCTCGTGGCTTCCAGCAGGAGCATGGTGTTGATTACGACGAGACTTTTGCTCCTGTGGCCCACATGACCACTGTTCGCACTCTTCTTTCGGTGGCATCTGTTCGCCACTGGTCTGTTTCTCAGCTTGATGTCAAGAATGCCTTTCTTAATGGCGAGTTGCGTGAGGAGGTCTACATGCATCCGCCACCCGGGTATTCTGTTCCTGAGGGCATGGTCTGTCGCCTTCGTCGCTCTCTCTATGGCCTTAAGCAAGCCCCTCGTGCTTGGTTTGAGCGCTTCTCCTCTGTGGTCACTGCTGCTGGCTTTTCAGCTAGTGATCATGATCCTGCGCTCTTTGTCCACACTTCGTCTCGTGGTCGGACTCTTCTTCTTCTGTATGTTGATGATATGATCATTACGGGAGATGATTCTGAGTACATTGCCTTTGTCAAGGCTCGTCTTAGTGAGCAGTTCCTTATGTCGGATCTTGGTCCTCTTCGTTACTTCCTTGGGATTGAGGTTACTTCCACTCCAGATGGTTTCTTTATGTCCCAAGAGAAATACATTCAGGATCTTCTTGATCGCGCCTCTCTCACTGATCAGCGTACTGTTGAGACTCCCATGGAGTTCAATGTTCATCTACGACTCTCTGATGGCGAACCTCTTTCTGATCCGACTCGCTATCGTCATCTTGTTGGGAGTCTTGTCTACCTTGCTGTTACTCGTCCGGATATCACTTATCCAGTTCATATTCTGAGTCAGTTTGTTTCAGCTCCCACTCAGGTCCACTACAGCCACCTTCTTCGAGTTATGTGATACCTTCGCGGGACTATCTCTCGCCGTCTCTTCTTTCCACGTTCCAGCTCGTTACAGCTTCAGGCCTATTCGGATGCTACTTGGGCCAGCGATCCCTCTGATCGCCGGTCTATCTCTGCTTACTGTGTTTTTCTTGGGGGTTCTCTTATTGCCTGGAAGACGAAGAAACAGACTGCAGTGTCCCGTTCGAGTGCAGAGGCTGAGTTGCGAGCTATGGCTCTCTTGACAGCAGAGATTACTTGGCTACGGTGGTTACTTGAGGATTTTGGTGTTTCTGTCACTACACCGACCCCTCTCTTGTCAGACAGTACAGGTGCTATCAGTATTGCTCGTGATCCTGTGAAGCATGAGCTCACCAAGCATATTGGTGTTGATGCTTCTTTCATGAGGTCTTGTGTGCATGATCAGGTGATTACTCTTCAGTATGTGCCTTCGGAGCTTCAAATAGCGGATTTCTTCATGAAGGCCCAGACTCGCGCACAGCACAGCTTCTACCTCTCCAAACTCAGTGTTGTTGATCCACCATGAGTTTGAGGGGGGTGTTAGAGCTATATGTATAGTTTGTTATTCCCCATTGTTATGAGGGGTTCTTTGCATATTTACCACCTGTACTTTGTGTATATATACCGGCCCATTGGCCTCATATTGAATACAAACGCTATTCATAACAATGAGGATTGAGGAGCGAATCAAATGTCTGAGGCTGCATCATTATGCAGGAACGCAGGCAACCAAATCCC
>CM029664.1:6791028-6968528 GCA_017311315.1 Dendrocalamus latiflorus
AAAGAAGGCGGATGAAAAATAAGTGTATATACAGATATTTTATTGCGCGCAATTCAGTTCAGTAAGAAGGCTGGGTCATCAAGAGAAAATTTGAACAGCTTTACATAACCTCAGATGAGATTTACAGTTATGCCGATATACGTGTCCTAGAGATGCAAACCCTCACGTTTCCATCCTTTGAGATATGCAGTAATTAAGCTCCTCATAAATATTTTCTGCAAGGAGTGAGAACATCAATTGCTGTGCTTTTGCAGACAAAGCCAAAAATAACAAGATTGGTCATGACAGCAAGATTGGTATACATGCGACAGTTGTTTAGTAATACAACATTATTCCTATAATTTTTTGAGCAAGTGTAGGGAATAAATTCAGAAAGAGTAACACTGAGTTGAAAGAAGAGCTCTGCCTAGTTAAATTTACACAAGAAGGACGTGATGCTGTAATTGCATTAATCTACCACCCGCCCAACTCTTTTTCATTACTATCACAGTACCACCATATTCCAAATACTGGTACGTGTTTTTTGGTTGAAGAACTGAGGACACCTCTGCATTGCGATTCTTCATCCGCTCCTGGTCATCTCGGAGGTCTATATCAACATAGTGTCTGAGGTCATCGAACCACATAGTTGAGTCATCAGCACCATTGAACACGTCTGCACTCAAGTCATGTGAGATAGTCCCAACAGACAACTCCATTATGTTACCTATTTAGCACACAGAAGCATGATATTATTCACTATAAGTTAAGATGATTCAGGATAATTTTGGCATTATTTGCATTTTTTAAAAGCGCATTTAAAAACAAGAAATATAGAGTCACATGACATTTCAAAAGTAAAAAATGTACAAAACATGCTGTGCTGATTCTTCAGAGTCATTTGCACTGTATAACTCTGATTGTTCTTCACCATTTGCACTAATCTTTCCAAGCAGAATTGCTCCATTACAAGCAGAGGATTCTGTCAGAACATCAAGGATGGATGAGCTAAATGAGAGGTTCTAAACTATTTACCTGAATGTCTGGAACTACGGAGTCCAACTTGCTCCATCACTTTGTCTTTGCTTCATGAGATGCATAATCACAAAATTAAGATAACCATGTTAAAGTGAGAAATTATGACTTATGAGACGACTACCTCCATGAACTTTTTCATATTTTCCCCAAATCCGTCAAAATTGATGCCCGTGTCAAATCCACCCATAAGTGAAAGAGAACCGATATAATCTGAATCTGCGCCTCTCGCCATTGGCTTTTTGTGTCAACAAAAGGATAGAAACATCCTGTTTCTGTTCAACAAAAGGATTGACTGGAGCATCCATCCCAGAAAGAAAGATTCGGATGAGACAGCTCACGGCAAAGAAAAGATCCCCGCGCTAGGATCGCTGATCGGCGCGGGCGGACGGGAGGCGCGGGGAGACGTCGCTGATCGGCCCGGGCGGACGGGAGGCGCGGGGAGACGTCGCTGATCGGCGCGGGCTGATGGGAGGCGGAACGGCGCGGGGCGAAGGAAGTTCAGACGACGGGGAGAATATTGGGAACCGGTAGGGGGTTTTGCGCGAAATTGCATAAGTGAATTGGGTGCTTCCACCTTCAGGGATCCAGGCCATTTGAGGTACATCCAATGGTCCACAACAGAGTTCACATGTTAGCACTGAAAAGCCTGTTAGCATTAGATATATTCCCTATACACACACTACACATACACACACATACACACACACACACACATACATACATACATACATACATACGGCATCATAATCTAAAATAGGTATTTTTCCTATATCAGGTTTAACTAGTTGAAACAAGTTTGAATTGAAATTTGAACTTATAGTTGCCTTTTTTATATATTTTAATTTTAGATATGTGCTGATTATATATATAAATCAGCAAAGCATGCGATCTAAATTCGTTCAATACTTTGAAATCGAGTATATTTTTTAAAAGGTATATGTTTCATTTGAATTGTTATAGATGAGTATGTACCCTGAAACTAAAATAAAAAACCCCAAATTTGGGTTAAATTAGCGTATTTGAAATCAGAATTTTTTGTACGAATAATCCATTTTTTATTCGAAATTACAGAAATATACCCGTGGGAAAATTTTTACAAAAATAGGCTCAAGTCGCCCAATCATTGGGCGACTGGAGCCTTTCGCCCAACCCAGCAGCGAAAACTAGAAAATCTCCCAACCGTTGGGCGATTAATTGCAGTCGCCCCACCGTTGGGCGACTTTAATCCAGTCGCCCTCCCATTGGGCGACTGCATGAAAGTCGCCCAATGGTTGGGCGACTGCACTCAGGTCCCCGCGAGAAAAAAGAGAGGAAAGAGTCTATTTTGCCGAAATTTGGAAAGTGCATCAAACCTTCGCCAAAAATAGTGAACATTGGTGGATCTGTTCTTCATACATCCAAAAGCCTCCAGAAAAAAATTTGAGCAATTTCGGCCATAGGATCCAAAGTTATAGCAGTTTCAATTGAGACCGAAACGAATTCGAGTCCGTTTCCGACACACCTTTAGTAAAACGGGCATAACTTTTGCATACGGTGTCCGTTTTCAACGTTCTTGTACTCGTTGGAAAGCTAACGACGAGCCCGATCCAAAAATAACGACCCGCTTGCGCTAGTCGCCCTCCAAGACCCCGAAAATCGGCTATCTTTGGACCTAAACCTGCGTCGTAAGTTTTGTCTTTCTGTTTTTGGCCTTTTTCTTGTTCTTTCCTTTGGAATTTGGATTTTTCTTCAACTGACAAGTTGTAGATCTCGTCGAAACCTTTCAAATGAGTATATATAAGCCATATAGAACTTTGCCATTTTATCTTTTCAGACTAGTTGTTTATATTGCATCGGTATATAAAACGATCGGTACATACGGTTTTGTCGGCCCCTGAGTGTAGTCGCCCAACCATTGGGCGACTGCATGAAAGTCGCCCAATGGGAGGGCGACTAGATGCAGTCGCTCAATGGTTGGGCGACAGCTATTGTGTCGTCCGCTGGTTGGGCGAAAGGCTCCAGTCGCTCAACCATTGGGCGACTGGAGCCTATTTTTGTAAAAAAATTTCTCGTGGGTATATTTCTGTAATTTCGAATAAAAAATAGATTATTTATACCAAAAACTCTTTGAAATCATGGTGCCCTATTTCAGCGTCCTATACACGCACTATAACTTCTCCTGATTCTAATGGCCTTATTATTTGTACCCAGCGAAAATAGCGATCGGAGTATCGGACATCAGCCTAAAATTGAGTTTCTTCAAACAAGTTGAATAATTGGTCTTTTGATCAATCCTGGACCAAGCTCTCACTCACTTTTTTTTTCCTTTTGAAGATCCTGATTAGCGAACACAAATTTATCTCGAAGTTCAGTTTTTTTTTTAGAGCAACACAGAGTACAATTCAACCAAGAAAACAATAAATTTATGAAAAGGAACATAACTTCAGCCCAAACAACTTGTTCCAGGGTTGTCAACTAACTCTTGCAAAATAATTACATTCCTTGTTATGAAACAAAAAATTACCAACACAACATAAACATCGCCAGGAACACCAAACTTATGAATGAACGGGCATTTGGATAATAAGAAATAACAGGTGGGAATGGAATTGGTATATAAGGTGAGATAAATTTAGCCGTTGGATCGAGGGAAATGGACCCGAAATCCCAATTTTAACCAAAATCTACTTTCTTGCAAGTTGAACTAACCATCACGAGAGAGAGAGAGAGACTGACATAAGTGGGAGATGACAGGGAGCGCCTCCGCCTTCCGCCAGCACGACTGCGGCCAGAAGTCGGCGATCTCCACCTCTCGGAGGCGGGTCCTGCGGCAGTGCACCCCCCCCTCCTCCACGGCCTCCCCGGCGGTGAGGTGCAGATCGTCGGCGGCGAGGAGCGCACGCGAGACGAGGCGGCACGACGCTATGTCCCCGGCGTCGGCGACGCGGCCGAGACCATCGGCGAGGATCGCCGCCTGTACGGAGTCGAGCGGGTCGCCGGACTCTGACACGTGGGGACGCTCGGCACCCCGCAGCGCAGACTGTGGTGTGCGGTGTTTCACTTCACTTTCACGCTTTCGAAGTTTTTTACTCTAGTTTTTTTTAGAGGAAAGTTTTTTTACTCTAGTAGAAGCGGAAACATCAAAGAATTTGCTGCCCAACTGCTCAGGCTGGGCCAGTTTTGTTCGATCTGGGCTAAAGCCTAAGGCCAGAAACTCCACCAGCCCTGTGCCCCTCTCCTGTTCCTAATTTTCTAGTTCAAAAAAATCCATCCAAAACAACAATACTCAGTAATGGCCTCATGTAAAACACGAATCGTGTCAAGGATATTTCGGATGCAATTTTAATTCTTTGACACTAACTTGAAGAGATCAAACAAATGAATTCTCTTTTACAGTTAAGTGTGTCAAAAATCAATCATATCGTCGACGATGACTGTCAAGATTTCCCCAGTGTCTTTTGTAGGCCGCAAGGGTTGCTCCAAGCCTCCAACAACAAACGATCAATCAGAGATCCATGATGGGGAAGTCACATTGGCTTTGGGTGCCTCTTCTGCTTCTTGTTTTAGGGAGCCTTTCTTCTGATTGAGATATGTTAACTGAAGAATTCACTCAGCAAAATTGCACCCTCATCACCAACAGCATTCCTATAAAACCCAATGTGGGGTCTTCAGTTAGTAGTAGATCAGTTGTCTGGCAACTTTACGATGGCTTAAGTAATACGCCATGTATGGCAGGCCATTCTGAAAAATGACAGAAAAGAGAACAGGTTTCTCAGTCATGCATTCGTGCATACCAGAATACAATCTCTGAACACGAGAAGAACAGCAAATATGGGAGCAAAAAGAATACATTATCAGTGAGTTGTCAGAAAATATTAGGGCAGGATGAGAAGCAATTGAAAACCTTCTGGTGCCTTTATCTGAACAAAACTGAAAATCAGCACAGCTCCAGTAAGCACACACACTCAATATGAGGAGTGTGGGGAAACATATCTACAGGTATTACACTCTTCAGCTCATAGCATCCTCTCAAATCTTTCTCTTCCTGCGGACAAATTCATTGAAGAAGCAGCTAAGTATTGCAACAGAGCTAAAATACAACAAGGCTGCCAATAGTAGGACAAAACATACCATGCCATGACATAGGTAGTCCAAATCCCGTGCACAAGTAGCTGGATTACACGAGACGTACACTACTCGAGGGGCTTTAACTTCTAGCAGCCACCTGGTTAACTTCATGTGCATCCCTGGTCGGTTAGGATCTGAAGGATTCATTGATGTCAATTAGGTCTTAACAAAGCAGATTAGAGTTCCAACTGATCGATCATATCTCTCTAAAATTCGAAGAATCTCGAGCATAAGTGTAACACTAAAATGAAGTACCATGCCTAAAGGTGGTGTTAACAGCTAGTGAATAGAACAAGATTTAATACAAAATCAGAAAAAAATGTGGTTAATTTCTAGGAAAATCAGCAGACTAGTGAATTACAGTTCCAAAGAGTAATAGCAATTATGAACCAAGACGAACCTGATATGATTATGTCAGGCTTTGGAAATTCCTCCCCGAATGTTTTGTTGATTTTATTAAGGTCTCCCTGAATAAATGTAGCATTACTGATACCATTCAACTTAGCATTCTTTTGAGCATCCACAACGGCTTCAGGGACAAATTCATATCCATAAACATGCTTCGCCCTGCGCAAAAGCACAAGGGCATTTACTAATTAGGTTTGATGTTAACCAAAGAAAACAATTAGCCTCTCACAGTTGGTAGCAATTGATATCTCACAACAGCTACTGCCACAAGAAAAACTACCTTCTTGCAAGGGTGAGACCAATGGTTCCAGTTCCACAAAACAAGTCAAGAACAATCTCAGAGCCATCTCCTTTAAGCCCAGCAGAATCTTCAATAAGCTTATAGAGAACATCAGCCTGCAGGAAACTCTTGCTACTTTCATATGCAGCCATGAAGGGATTCATTGTAAAAATCCAAAGCACTAAACACCCAAGCATTAACACTACAAAGAAGGGGCTTCATTTCAACAATCGTATTTATGTGGTTCATAATTTCCTCAGCTAGGTAAATATATAAACTCCTTTTATCTGCTCATATGGTTCATATTTATCTTATGCTTTTTTTAGCTCTTTTCATTCATCTAAAAATAAACAACGAAACAAACATAAAAAGATAAGAGACACATCACATGGCATGCTGCAGTGGTGACTGGAAAACATGTTACAATGCATTGATGCATTATAGAACATAAAGTTGTACACAAACCTGTTTTGTATTAGTCTGGAAAAACGAGTTGGCAGATATCTGGAATGTAAGTCCTCTCAAGATCTCTGTAATGGTTGGTTTCCCATACAAGGTGTATTCTTGTTCACCCACAGATGTATTGCCAACAGATGTGTTCACATTATTTACAACACTGACCTACATTAACGGTGCAGGAACATTAATATTGGAGGGCCAAAACTTGGTACCAAAACATTTAATTAGCATAAAAACCAGAACAGTTGCCGTATACAAGAGCTCTACGTGGATTATACGATTAGCAAATCAAGTAGCTTAACCATCATGTTATCATCATACTAGTATCAAAACAAGAAGGCTCCAATTACATACCACTTCAGGTATTTTTGTGATATTGTTAACGAGAGGCACCAGCAGCTCTGGTTTATAACATGATGTCACAAAATTGACCATCACTTCTGGAGCTCCAGAGCTGACATTTCTGGAAAAAGAAACAAAATGGAATCTTTGAAAGTGGTCATCATGCAAAACGAAATGTTAAAGTTAACAAAAGGTTGAATAGTTTCTTTGTTCGGGTGGGAAACAACTACATGATTTTCCCCTGCCTTATCAGCCATACTTTATTTTCAATTGAAAAAAAACACATACAGAATGTCTCTCTAGATATAAATATATGGTCAAGCAGTTAATGAGGCCAAAGATACCAAAACCATATTATCTTGCTCCATTGTAAAAAAAATTGTGTTTATCAATTCAATACATAATGCTGTCTTTGTTTGTTTTGGTCCATTGCATCAGTATCGTTCCATTGTTAAGTTCTAGCAATAAAAAGTTGTTGTGTCTAGAATTTTATTATGCATAAAATTTGCATGCATTATTAAAATGCAATACAGTACACTCAGGAAAATGAGATACACAGTATCACTGGTAGAATAAGTGAAAAACACAATCAGATGGGCCACCGTACCTTCCAGTTCTTATCATAAGATGCTTGAGAAACCCAATGTGCTTGTGAACATCGTAAGGCGTGAGGCCAAGAGCCGGATCCATCCAACTTTCTTGAACAACTGCAAGAACCTATGGAAATTAGCAACTGATCAATTCAACATTCCATCACCTGTAATCAAACACTGGGAACCAATGTGCTATGTGCTCAACAATTCAATGATAGTATAGTAACATAACATAATCACAAAAAATTGAACAAACAAACAAAAATTGACCTCCTCCACCACCAGTTATCAGGATGGTCCTAGAAATGCACCCAACCTCATTAACTCCACAACGACATAGCATTAGCAATGCAATATGGCACAAGCAGTCAAGCATTGCGCCACAATCATTTCATCCATAAAAGTACCAATAATGCTACCATCAAGCTAAAAGTGTGGGCTACCTCTACCACCGCACTTCAGCCGATCTAAAATCCAAATTTAGTATAAACACTTTGATCCGATACATCATCTTTTTATTTTTGAACGAAGCAAATCCAATATATGATCATCGAACAGTTCATCACCTTATCTGCCGGCTCGCTCTGCAGCAAACACTTCTCAACGTGAAGCACCTTGTCGAAGAACCCTGGTGCGTGTAATCCAAGCGCATAACTATCAGCCTCCCTCTCTTCCCCCTTCACCACCTCCTCCTTCCATTCCCTTTGCATCCACCTCTTCGTCCCAAACGAGAACTCCATCTGCAAACACGACAACCAAAAAAGGCGTCATCTTTCGCACCCAAAACCCCTCCAAAAACCCACACCCAAACCTCACCTTGTTCCTGTACCGAAATATTTCGTCGCACGGCACAATAGGTTTGAGGATGGCATCGGGCTCCGAGCTCTCCAAGCTCTTGGGATCAAACTTGCCGACGTTTACGAGCAAGTCACGGACCTGGAGGTACTTGTGATGGATCTGCGCGGCGTACGCGAGGGACTGGGTCTTGCAGCCCCCGCAGTCGGCGGCGAGGGGGCAAGGGGCCTCGACGGCGTGGTGGTGGGGCTCGAGCGTCCTAAGCTTGGCTGCCTCGGCGAAGGCGCCGCGGCGGAGGCGGCGGACGCGGGCGAGGAGGCGCTCGCCGGGGAGAGCGCCGTCACAGAGCAGGACGAAGGTGGAGCCAGCGACCTTGCAGACGCCCTTCCCTTTGAAGGCGAGGGCCTCGCAGGTCAGCTCAAGAGTCTCGCCGCGCTTCGGAAAGTAGCCCTTGCGGGGTGGGGGCGGCGGCGGCTGGGCTGGGGTGGGAGTAGGTGCAGGGGTTTCCGGAGAAGCGGCCGTGATGGCGAGGAGGCGGCGGCGGTGGTGGAGAGGAAAGCGGTGCCGGAGGAAGGCGCCGGAGAGGGGTGAGAATGCGGCGGCGGCGGCGGCCATGAGGGCGGAGGGCGTGGCGCGGTGTGGATGGGCGGTGGACGGTGGAGATGGCGCGGCAGAGAAACACATGATGACATGATGGTGGTGACTGGTGACAAGTACTCTGTCCAAACGGGCCCACCTGCCCAGTCAGAAAACAGCTCAAGGAGCAAATTTGCAGCATGGACCCTGCTAAAATACTAGATATCAAATCTAGCCCTGTTAGAACGCCCAACTGTAGCCAGCCAGAGTCTAATCTTGAGTCTAGGCCAAGATTAGTGCCGAATTGTTTCAAGGGCAGCACGATTCATCCCACATAAACCACCCTAAATCCCTAATGTATTTTACAAGAATCCTAAAAATATATAGTTTATAAAAAGAAAATCAACCATTTGCACATAAAAGAAAAAGTATTTGCCAAACAGAAAAAACAAATGCTATACAGCTATACTGTAGAATAATCCTAAACACAACGACTTCTTGTCCTTATCTCTTTCATCTCCCATACATGCTTCTTTATAACTTACCCTTCCTCTCTCACTCCAAACAAATCTACCTTCCTCCCATGGCTCAATAGTGCATCCTCTTCGCTGGACGCCATGCTATTCTAGAGTAGGGAGGTGTAGGAGAGTATGTGGTGAAGCGATGTGGTGTACATAGCTTCTATCATGGTGTGAAGCGGTTCGTGTAGATTTGGATAAATTTTCGTAGCCATTTTCTTTTCACAAATTTTCACTTGCATTTTGGGTAAAATGTAGTGATTTGTTTTCTTAGAACTATCATGTTTTTTTTATATTTTTGGTTGTTCTAAGGATTTTTTATTTGCCTCTACATATTTTGTATACTCTATGTGGTTTTTATGCTGACTTAAGATTATAGTGCCCCTAAAAGTCCAGGTTTATTAATCACCTTGGATCTATAAACGGCATAGAAAAGAAAAAAATCCCATATAAAAGAAAAAAGACGCCTATATGTATCTTAGGACTATATCGCACATATATTTTTCCTTCTTATCAGCCTAGGACACATGCAGCTGGGAGGTGATGGTTGTAGAAATCCTATTGCTGGATCCATAGGCAGAGTAATGCAACTTTTACAGGTTGAGCGGAACAATATTTTCCCAAGGATGAAATTGATATAAGCAGGTTTGACAGGAATATCAGTGCAAAAATACCAGATTGCCTCACCATCCATCCGACGGCCCAAGGCCCACAAAGAGGCCCCAGCCCACGCCATACCGATCCCAATTACCACTCACCCTAATTTTCAAACGGGCAAACTTACATATGCCCCCTTGGAACCCCACCCACCTCGCAAATACGCCCTCACCCGTCCCATGTTCCCTTCTCCTCCCCCTACTTGTATCCTGCGCCCGCCAAGCCGCAAGCAACACAGCCGACCACCGCGCCCACTCGCCGCCGCGCCCTCTCCGATCCAGCGTCGCCGCAGAAACCCTAGAACCCTAGCCCCATGTAGCCTCCTCCCCCCTCCTCCTCGAGCCCTTCGCCTGGTGAATGCGCGGCGGCGGGAGAGCTGCGCGCGTGGTGCTCCCACGCGCGCTCGCGATTTGGCCCAAATCCGAGGCAGGTGAGATTTATTTACGAATTCCTTGGTGGAATTTTATTGGGGAGATGAATGTAATCTCTGGTGAGGTGGTTTCGGTCGGGGGTGTGAGGCTTTCGGGTTGGGAACCCGGGGGAGAGGTTCTTGCCATGGTTTGGTCGCGTTGTAAGGTTTTTGGTTTGGAAGTTTCGAGGTTTTTTTGTTGCTTTTCGAGAAGATTTGATGGGGAATTTGGGACCTGTGAGTTGCGGTTTTGGATGGTTTGATCTCTCCGAGCAGATTTTTTTGCTTCGTTCGCTTGGATTTCCTCACGCTGAGACGATTTGGTTGCCTCAAGTTCTTTGTGCGCATGGGATCGTGAGATTTCTGGGTGTTCGTCGTTTCGTTTCCGTCGCGAGGCATTCTGGCACGAATTTATCTGAGATTTCTCGCGCGTTGTGATCTCCGATGAGATGTTTGCTCGGTCTCGTTTCTGGTATCTTCCATTAAGATTTTGGCTTGGATTTTGATTGGCTGCCCTCTTTGAGTTGTGCTGTGGTGGCGTGGGAATTTGGGGTTCTTCCCTGTAGCTGCTCCCTTAATTTTCCCGTAACCTCTCTGATTAGGTGTTTGCTGCAGAACTTCTCTCCTTTGGTTTGGGGATCCGTAATTCCGTTATCTACTCGCGGATCTTATCTAACTTGGTACGATACATTGCTTCAAACAAGCAAAGTTTTTGGTTATTGGGTCGGCAAAATTTATTTTTATTTCGTAAAAGAATTGCCTGGAAAGTTTTTTTTGTTGGATGTGGATGGACCAGCAGTTTGATGTTTTACGAACTGCATGGAAAGTTTTTTTTGTTGGATATGGATGGAGCAGCAGTTTGATCTTTCCTGAGTTTTGGGTTTCTTAGCATTGTGGTATAAGCATAACAGCGGGTATAGGTACCCTTTTCCACCTTAGGAATATGGAACTAGCTAGGACAAGTCTAGAGAGAGAGAGCTAGTGAGTAAAATAAATGGATCTGGGCCTCTCGTACCCCTCTTGGGGGTTATATATATATGAATGAGATATGATGGGAAATTTCCATTCTACCCTTTAATAATTACAAATGGTGAGGGTATATTAGTACACTCCTTTATACACATATCCCTATATGGGGTTAGGCCACCCCACAACAGTACTCTCTTGACAACAAGCATGGAGGTCACGAGGGGTGAGCTGACGTGACCAATTGCCCTAGCCCCCGTCCCCAGACAGCAAGCACAACGGTCCCGAGGGGCGACCTGATGCAACTGCTAGCTCCAGCCTCCGAGGGTTTGAACGCTATAAACTTCCCGGAACAGGGTTGTCACCGATCATGACGTGGTCGTGGCGGCGCATGGAGGCGGAGCCAGGGGCGGGAAAGTCCTACGTTGAAGCCGTGGCCGTCCCGTCGAGGTCGTGCCTCCAACGTGGGCAGTATGTAGGGGCGGAGTCGTGGGTAGGGCCACCCCTCTGAGGCGATGCCTACGAGGAGGGCGGCGAAGTCCCCCGACGCAGCCGGAACCGGCCCATGGAGGTCGAGCCTCCGACGCGGGTGGCGCATAGACGTGGGTAACGAAGTCCCACACTGAAGTCGTGGCCCCGTCGAGGTCCTGCCTTCGATGTGGCGGCACATAGAGGCGGAGTCGTGGGTTGGGCCGCCCCTCCAAGGTGATACCTACGAGGAGGACAGCGAAGTCCCACGAAGCAGCCGGTGCAGTCCAGTCGAGGTCCAGCCTCTGACTGGGCGGCTCGTAGATGCGGGTGACGAAGTCCCATGCCGAAACCGTGGCCGTCTCGTTGAGGTCTTGCCTCCGACGTGGCGGCACGTAGAGGCAGAGTCATGGGTTGGGCTACCCCTCTGAGGCGATGCCTACAAGGTGGGCGGCGAAGTCCGCTGAAGTTTGGTCAAAAATAAACCCCTGTAGCACGTAAATAACAAATCTAGCTTCTGGAGCACTGTAATTCCGTTTCTAGCTCCCTTCTGACCGCACATTTAATTTGACAATGACACGTGGCAGTCATGTGGTCGTCGACTGCACGACTGCATTGTTCATGCGAGTCGTGCGGTTGGCGACCGCACGACTCAGCTGGCATATTCAATACTTCCAAGCTGCCTCATCTTCTCCCCTAATCGAACATCACGTCCTATGAATAAATGCTTTCCTATGCATGGTAATTAACAAACATTAGGTAAGGAGGCGATGGATACAGGTTTTTGTTTGTGGATTGTCGAGTGATGTGGCAGTTGAGTCGTGCGGTCGTCGACCGCACGACTCGCATGAACAGTGTAGTCGTGCGGTTGGCAATCGCACGACTGCCACGTGTCGTCGTCAAATTAAACGTGCGGTCGGGAGGGGGCTAGAAACAGAATTACGGTGTTCCGAGAGCTAGATTTAGTATTTACGTGCTACAGGGGTCTATTTTTGACCAAAATTCAAGTCCGCCGACACAGCCGATGTTGCCCAGTCGAGGTTGAACCTAAGCCGACGCAGCGGAGTGTAGATGCGAGCAACAAAGTCCCACACCGAAGCCGTGAAGCGCGTGCGCTTCATCCCTATTCTTCGGACTGGCGTCGACGAAGTCAGCAGTGGGACGAAGTCTTAAGTGCGCGCTATGTCCCCCACGTGAGCGTCGATGAAGTCACGACCACGAGGTGGTTTGACGGGTGTCAACGAAGTCGCGGCCCCAAGGTGGTTGGCAACATTTGAAAAGGAGAAGAATTGTGCACAGTATGGACGAAGGCCAGACCAGTAAAGTTGAGCATGAAACCACAACGGTGGCTAGACAAGGGAGTAACTTTCCAGATTATCAGAGACTTAGCGGGTTATTTTCTCCAGGTATTTTTCACAATGATTTTGTTCCTTCCCCTGTCATTGGTGACAAACTCATTGTTTACCTAGATTCCTGCAAATATATGAGTTTCCAGTTCCATTTTCTGTTTATGGGACTAGACGGTTGTTGCTCTGCTATTGTCATCATATTCAACTTATCCATCAGATTTGCTTTGTCACTTTCTTCTGAGTTCTGACTGCCTTCTTGGCCATATCTGGAAAGCTTGAGCCTGTGCACACAGCCCATAAGCCCTTGAGCTGGGGCCTGAGGATTGGAGAAAGTATGTTTGAACTTCTAAATAGCTAATGCAATTATACAAATAAAGCTCAAGGTCACTCAAAGCTTATGGCAGCTTTTTGCTCAAAATCAAGATCTCACAGGCGTGCCCTTTGTTAGTATCTTCAATTTTCTTTCTCTTTAAATATTGATGAAAACTTCTTTGAGGAATTTAAAATCATGGATGGAGTTTATGTGAGTTTTAAATAATATGATAATGTTTCTAAGATGACCAACGAAAATGGTCCGATTAATGCCACTATTTATTTGTTTTTTTAAGATAAAGGAGACTCAAACTCCCAGTTCCCATGCATAGAAACCAAAAGAAATCTTACGGTAACTAGTCGAGCCCACTACCAGTGAAAAAGTAAAAAAGGAAACCTGGCACAAAGCCATTATAGAGCCATTAGGTGACCAACAAAATACAGCCTGAATAAGAGCACATCCATAACATTAGATTATATATCCATCAAGTTAATTTTTTCTGCTACCTAAGTGCTGTTAAGTGCTGCTTCCTTGTCATATGTGATTGGGAAAGGCTTCAACTACTTCTTCATTTGACCGTGTGTTAATTACTGTTGTTTTGCAGATGAGATGTTGGTCTTAGATGTATTGAAGAGTCTGGTGACTGTACCCAGTGAAGTGTCACAGCCCAAGATTCCTTCAGGTTAGTCATATTTTATCACATCTGTCTTGTTTCACATTATATGTTATCTCAGGAGTGCTGCTCACTGCCTATGCTTCTGTTTTTCTCATGTACTGATCCAGGTACACTTGGAAAGAATAAATCTGTGTTATCTCACAAAAGGGAGGAAGGGCCTTCTCCAGTTGATTAACTTAAACAAAGGAAGCAAGTAAGTGAATGCAGTGCTTCCAAGACTAGGAAGAAAACGAGAAAGAAGTTATTAGATGAAGAGGTAAGATATTGTGAATAGTGAACTATGTTGCATCTACAATATGAATCCAAATTTAGAAGGTCTCAATTAATTTGGTTGATTGATGCCCGTTTTCTAGTTTGAGTCACCTGTTTTCCCTGCCAGTGTAATGTTTTTTTTGGGTGGGGTGGTGAAACTAAACTCTAGTAATTGTTCTTTAGTATGTCACTGCATCCCATTAAGTTCATAAAATTCTGGAAAGTTATTCATTATTTGTTTCTATTTTGATCACTATATGCCCACTATCTCCTTATTTTTATTCCTTTGAAGTACACCTTAAATATCAGTCAACATTGTTTTTCTCCAGTGTTAATCTGATGACAGTTCTCTTTTGTCATACTTCTTTTTTCACAGGTGCCGATAGAAGAACAAAACATTTCTGGTAATTATTTAGTTTTACCAGAAGCATGCCAGGTTGATACCACTGAGTCCCCCCCCCCCCCGCGGCGGGAATTCTGACTCTGAAAGAGGAGCAATAGATTTACCTGAATCAAATGCAAATAATTCCTCTGAAATATGTCCTGATGCGCCAATGGAAATTAAGCCTGAAATAAATATGTCAAGAAGGAGCAAAAGGAAGTACAAAATACAATGCAGAACAAAGTATGTGTCTTGCAATGAATGTACATATAATTTACAGGTACAGTGATAACTAATAAATGCTGCAGATTCAAATATGAAACATGGTAGACTTTTCTCTTAACTCTGATATTTTTCAGGCAAGGAAATTGCTGCATTGCTTGTCATCTGCATCACTTCGCAGATGGTGTACATATGAGTGGTTCTACAGCGCAATTGATTATCCATGGTTTATGAATAATGTGTTTGTGAACTACTTGAATTTTGCAAAATTGAGCCATCTGTCAAGGCTTACTTGATCTGAGTGGAGCACAATACAAAGGTATTAATGAGCAAACCTTGAAAGTTCTACATTGGTTTTTTATCCTCATTTTGTAGATGTTTTGTTTCTTTGCGCTATACACTGAAAGAATTTTTACCTGCAGTTCTCTTGGGAAACCCCGACGCTTTTCTGATCATTTTCTGGCGGTAGAAAAAGAAAAACTTGAGGATTACCGCGAAAATGTTAGGAAATACTATGCTCTACTAAGTCATGGTTCGCCAGATTCTCTACCAGCAGACCTAGCTTGGCCATTTTCAATTGGTCAGCAGGTCATTGTTCGTCACCCAAGTACCAGAGAACTTTGTGATAGTAAAGTGGTGATGATGGAGCGGGATTGTTACAAGGTCCAGTTTGATAAGCCTGACCTTGGTGTTGATATAGTAAAGGTATGTATTTGATATTTTAGTTTCTTTCAACAACTATATATGCTTGCTACATTGTGTAGGCAATTAGACATTTTCTCATATTAAGTGTGTCATCTATCTCTATGGCAGAAGAGTTTAGCCATTAGTTTTTCACTATATGCAGGAAGAATAATCTTTCGTAGTCCACTAAGATCGCTCTTGCAATTGAGTACTGTAATTTTTTACTTTCTGAGCTCATTCATGTGGAGATGTGGTTCATTCCTTAACATATACTCCCTCCGTTTAGAAATATATGATGTTTTAGAAAGCGTGCAAACTAACTTCTTTAACTTTGACTACTAATATATAAAAAACTACTTAGATTGGTCATGTGAAAGTGGTATCATTAGATTAGTCATGAAAAATATTTTCATAATATAATTTTTTATATTTTTATAATCATATTTATATGGAAATTAGTGTCAAAGTTGTATGTTGGAGGCCGTGTCAATGTCCAAAACATCATATATTTTTAAATAGAGGGAGTAAGGATTAAGGAACATTAGTACATTACCATGTTTTAAGTTTTAACCCAAAAAAAAGGCTGCTCGAAAGCAAACTGTCGGCCTTTGTAATCCTGCTATATGTAATTACAACTTTAAGCCTCCTAAGGATAACTAATCAATACATATTTTACTGTTTCCATAAAAAAATCTAATTAATACACACCAATTGCTTTTCTGCAATTCGGCATGCAATCATTCTTGCATTTTTGCTGGGTGTCCCTGTGTTGCATTTTTAGTCAGAAAGCACGTGTTAATTGTACACGATCTTTTGCATTGATGTAGTTGATCTCGAATCTCAAGATAATGATTTGGCTTACAGCTATATTTTCATATCAAGACATGCATAACTGAACTGAATAATTTTCAGGACACTGATTGTATGCCAGTAAGCTGGTTGGATAATCTGCCTGATGACCATTGGTAGATGTGCACCATTGCACTCCAGTCCGTTGATGACACTGTACAATCTAGAGGTCGCTCAAATAACAGCAGTGGTCACAATGACGAGCTAGATTCTTATATTACTGCATTTGTCCAAACCTCACTTTCACAAGCCAAGCAGATGGTTGGCGAAGTCATGCAGGTAGGTTGAAAGTCTAGCTGGCAATTCACAACTTCTGTGCAATCAAGGCATCATTGTATTTGTACTCAATATGGTGATGATGTGTTACATAGGCAATCTCTGAAGACGGTAATGATTCTCGAGAAGAGACATACACATCAAATCAATCAACAAATCGTAGAAGCCTGGAATCTGAAGCTATTCTTCGTGATGCCCAGCTTCCATCCAACCTGATATCGAACTGCATTGCCACGATTCTTTCAGTCAAGGCAAAACATTTACGGATCCCATCAACGATAATCTATGGTTTACTAGTATTTTTTTCAATCTCACTACATCTTCCTTTTCCAATTGCATGCAGCAACTTAGCGAATCTCGGTATCCGCCTGCTAACGTAGCAGGTGTCCTGGTGCGTGCTTCCTCAATGCTGCGCCCAAGCTGTTCAGAGAACCTCACAATCTACAACGATAGAGAGAATTGTATCTCTGTCGTAAAGAACCAGATACTAGCACTTGTGCCAACTACATCGGGTTTTGCCGCCGTCTAACTGTGACTTGGGGGTAATATCTAATTTTAAAAAATAAACTAACCAAAGATAATCATCCAAACCAAACCGAAACAATCTAACCACTAATAAAGAAAACTAACCCCACGGATAAGCAGTCGCGTACTGTTTGTGCGGGTCAGTTGTTTGTTATTAGTTGGAAAGTAACTTGTAATGCTGTAATTTCCCGTGAGATAAATGTACATTATGTTAGTACATACAATGCAGTCAGGTAAGAAACACCACAGAGCTACCAGATGACCACCCACTGATCATCTTCCTTCATCTTCTTGCAGGACGGTGAAGTGGAACTCTATCTGCAGCCGCCGGTGCGGCGCGCCGCCGTCGAGACAGCCCTTCTTCTCGATCTCCAGCTCCTCCCTTAGCGGGATGGCGGCCAAGAACCTCTTGATGAACTCCCTGCAGCACTCCTTCCCGGTGACGATCACGGCCTCCTCCTCCTCCGGCGACGACAGGGAGTGCATCTCCGACGTGCCGTCGAACCTGAGCATGTAGGCCTTGTCGCAGCCCTCGAAAAGCCTCTCGCCGAGCGTGTCGACGACGTAGTAGCAGTCGCTCTCCGCCTTGAGCACGAAGAAGTGGTCGTTCCAGCTCACGATGTACACGTCTGCGTGGCCTGGCTCGCGGCTGCCGCCGCTGACCTCGCGCCAGATGTCGTCGAACGACATGGCACCGGAGAGTGACGCGAAGCTCTCCGGCTGGAAGAAGCCGACGAAGGTCTTGTCGTGCTGCACGGCGATGGGCCTCGTCCTTGACGCGAGGACCGTCTCGAGGTCGAAATGCCTGTTCGGGAACTGCTCCATGTGCGCCTCGTCGTCGCAGAGCTTCCTCCACTCCGACGAGCCGTCCCTGATGAGCGCGTCTAGCTCCGGCCGGGTGGGCATCGTCGGGTGGTTGGCGTGGAGAGCGGCCGCGAGCACGGCCACCAGCGCCGTGCACGCGCTCTCCCCGCCGGCGGTGTCGTCACGCTGGTCGATGGAGGCGAAGAACACCGGCGTCTTGAGCTTCGTCTCCGCGTCCCTGCTCGTGAAATCGCGCGTCTCCCAGCTACCGGCCGGATCATCATCCTGCAAAGATCACCGTTAATTATTCGATTGATCATTTCCATTACCAATGCCAATGCATACGATGAATTGATAAGTATAGCTTAATTTCATCATGTGTCAGGAGCTCACCATGCATTTCATGGGCAGTTCTTGGGAGAGCGACTCGGTGCTCTTGTCAAAGTCCCGGCTCCTCCTCCTCCATGGGATGAACCGGCGCTTCGACGTCGAGCCGGGCTCCGGGCTCCCGCGGCCGCTCGTGCTGGCACTGCTGAGGCTACCGGTGCTGCTGCTGACGCTTCTGCTGTCCGAGTTTCTTTTGTTCCTGTACACCGCCACCTTGTCTTCCTTGTCAGCCAGATCAAGCAGCTGCTTCAGATCAAGAACCTCATGATAGGTCGCTGCCTCCAAGCTCTTTCGATCGTCTAGCATTGTCGGTGCCAGGTTCGTTCTCGGAGAACTCTTCTCCCTAAAAGAAACAGCTCTTTCGATCTCCGCAGGCATGTTCAGATCCACAAGCTCCACATTAACCTAAATCATTAAGCATGCAATTCCTTTGAGAGCATGTCAGGAAAACAGAACTCAATCGATGCATTGATGCTATATGCCAATGGCCAAAAAAATATTAGATAAAAACCAATACGGTAATAAACCTAAACTAACACAAACTCGTATTCTAATACTCTTTAACAGTTTCAAGTTGTTTGCTGCAGCAAACAGTGGTCACATCTACCATCCAAATTCCAAAGTAATTCCACTTGAAATGTAATTGGCCGACAATTCAAGAGGATGGGAGGATGTGCGAAAGAAGATATTGCTTACATAAAGTATGGCATCACTTGCCCATCCATCCTTCCTCACACTGATGGGGACAACCACCAGCTGCTGCTGTGGTGCTGCGCCTTTCTGCTGCTGCAGTTGCATCTCCCAGCAGCCCTCCTCCAGGCTTATCATGGCCGTGCCAATCTCCTCAAGCTTCACCATGTCCTTGCCCCTTCCTTGTTCTTGGAATCCCTGCATCGCAAAGCTATTCTTATTGCCAGCCTCAAATGACTAAAAGCCTACGCATTCACAAAAAGGGACCTAAAGATGCTTGATTGGTACTCTGATTCCAGTTCCACTGTAAGTTCCAAGATTACCCTGAAACGGCAAAGGTTGATCTCTCAAGGAACAACATTTCCCTGCCAAGTAAATATTAACTTGTACTCCTCAAGGTTCCTACTTTGGAAGGAACCTAAAATGTTTCTACTTTGGTTCTATTCCTTGGGAGCTGAGGTTCCAACATTCCGGTGCCCTTGTAATATGAAGGTAATGAATATTTATTTTTACTGTCTAAAAAGATTAAGTAATATCAAGTTTAATTACTAGTTTTTTAAGGGAAGTTTAGTTACTAGTTGATGATTTGGAATAGAACAGAAGTCACACACCAAAACTTACAATATCATCACTGAAAGGAAAGATTCAAACGGCAGCACTTATGAAATGCAACTTTAACGTTACATGAAAGCGAGGGGTAACTGTTAGAACTTAACCCGCAAAAATTAATATCATGACACAGATCTTGCTACCTAAGGTCAGACCAATAGTAATGTCCCGCATGGCCCCATCCCCCTATTGCTCAGTTTCTAACCTCACATTAAGCCTTTAGAAAAGGCTCCATTCCAAAGAGTTTTTGGTTTTTTGGTTTCTAATTTCTAGAAGATAAAATCTGTTTGGAATACATTGGCTTCTTAACAAAGTCTTTTTCTTCTTCTTTTTTTCCTTTTCTTTTTGCATTGTCCGTAGAGATATAACGTTGTTTTTTTTATTCCTTTCCCTTTTCTTTTAATTAAATGACTCAAAAAAATTAACAGCCGCTACATACAGTATAATTTTAACTAAAAATCATCCGAAAAAAATCCGAATTAAACGGGCCAAAATGGCCCAACCAGAGGAGATTACTTTTTCATCAACTCAGCATTAAGTTATGAATTATGAAGCCATGCTAAACCCAACCATTGATTTCTCCTCCCCAAATGCTGACTGGTACCTGCAAAAAGCTATGCATTGACCTGAAGCATTCCACAGGGAAACTACGGTCACAAACTTCCAATTTACAAGAAATACTGTCCACACCTTACCCCAACGCACAACATAAAATATCAACAATAATTTTAGTTAAAAAATAATACAAATATGCTTACAAATTTTAAAACCACTAGTAAGTCATGTTTATAGCAGCATAAATAAACGTAATTAAACACCTTAAATAAACCATGTTCATAAGCTTAAAAATAGAATTGCTACTCAGAAACTCTTAGCAAAGGTTCAAATTGTATATGAAATATGCACAGACATGACAAGCTCGCAAGAAAAAAAAGGGTGAGAATTCTAAGCTGGCTGATTGATTTGCATCAAGAAAGAAACAGTAGTGCTCACATAGAGGATGGAGAAGACGACGCCGCGCTCCGATCTTCCGCCGCGCGCGCCGGCCGGCTCGACGTCGAACCGGAACCGGTTGGCGTCGGTGGAGCCCCACCGGAAGGCTCCGTCCCCGCCGACGGCCTCGACGGCGGTGACCCCGCGGCCACCCCACCTCCCCATGAGCACCTGCGAGAGCGCCCCGCCGGCCCCGGGCCACTTCACCTTGACCGCCGCCACGGTCGGCCACGCCGCGGGCAGGCCCTCCAGCCTGGCGGGCCCCACCCTCACGCCGCACCGCCGCGCCCCGGCCGGCGCCCTCCTCACCACCATCTCGGCCTCCACCCCCCCCCCCCTCCTGGCGATCGCCTCCTCCTCCCCTCCTCCCACTCGCTCGTTCTCCTTGTTCGCGTCGGTCGCGGTTGCTTTCTTGGACGTGTTCTTCTTCTCGCTCTGCCCGCCTCCGGATCGGTTCCGACCCGAGACGCTTCGCGCCTTTCGTTACGGTGGGGGGCGGCTTTTAATAGCCGCACGGGATCCGGCCCGCGACGCGTATATGCGCTGGGATGCGCACGTGGGGCCAGGGAGTCAGCGGGCGAGCCGGTGGTGCCGGGAAGATCGGATGTGGACGGGTGGGGGTGCGTGGGGCCGGAGAGACTAGAGGCCGCGCTGCAGGCGCCGCAAGGCCACGCTGGGCACGCGCCACATCGCCCAACGCGGGAACCGCACATGCACGTTTTTTTTTTCTCTACGGCCATTTAAGAATTTTCGCATTATTGTTGCCGTTGATATTTCCTTGGGTTTTATTTTCGGATTGAGAATCACATGGGACACGATCCTCCCTCCCGGGATCGCATGGAAATATATGGAATACTCGCGAAGAAAAGCAGTCCTGCTTATTTCAATTTTAACTTTTGACTTTTAATTCACTATTTTTTTTATTTTGTCTCCTTTTTTAGTTTTTTGGATTTTTATTTTTTCCCACATTACTTTGCATTGTTTGTGATAGTCTAACATATTGTTTCTATGTTTAATTTTTTTTAAATTTAATTATGCTAAATAAGTCATAAGTAAGTACAATAAAAAATAAATCTACTATAATAAAAAAAAACTGTAAATTATTGCCGAGCACCATAAGTCTCGTGGGGCTATCGATGGACGAGAGTACCACACCACAGTCGGTTAGCTGATAGGTGGTTGCTGGGTTCACTCAGCGTGATACCTACACGCGTGCGAACAACTACGCGACCGCGACACCGCTTGCGTACGTATGTGCGTGCACGGTGCAAACCGGCAAGGCCGGAACCGGTCGTGCGTACGCTACACGTATGGCCACGAATCCATTATTCCACGCTGACATGGCCTCGTCCGTCAAGCTAGCAGGGAGTTCGCTTCTTTTCGGCTACAATTCTGTTTTTCTAGTGCGGACATACAAATAATAAGTTATTTTTAAAAGATAAGTCACTTAAAATAGTGATGAAGAAATTATTTCATTTATTTATTCAAGAGACATTATAAGTCATAAGCTGAGAACAACAGTATGGACACTTCGGTTAAATTAAATCTTGGTCATGAGTGCGTACATGGATTAGTTCATTAGGAGTACTTTGGTCCCAAGTAAACCTGGACCCTGTCAACGGAGTTCACCGCCGTAGGGAAGGAACGTACGTGTAGCAGACACCTTTCGTTTGTTCGTATTCCAGAACCACGGCCCGTACGGATTAAGAACAGCCGCCTCTGATAGCGAGCCGATTAATTTCATTTATATATATATATATATATATATATATATATATATATATATATATATATATATATATATATATATATATAGGAAAATTACATAAGGCACCATGGTGCCTAGGCACCAACATCCGATACACGTGTATGATTGATAATTTTTTTTGAGTTTAAGTATATATATGTATATATATATATATGATTAAAAACAAATCAATTTCTTTTCTTGTGACGGTGTAAGGCACATTAATTCAGCAATAGACGTACAAGCTAGCTGCAGTTTGCTCCAAGCTCCAAAAAAAAGCTGCACAGTTTGCTTCCAGCTAGCTAGATCGCGCGACGAACATTTACACGATGATACATACATATCTACGTACGGCACGTCTCCGAGAAGCAAATCAGAAAGCCGGCCAAACTTTTGGACCCGTACCGTGTGCACAAAGAAACAGGGAGAACTAGCTTATGGAGATAGATATCCTACTACACGTCTACACGTGTTATTGTGGATCGGATATATTCGTGTTTATGTTGGAAGATAGACGGAAACAACACGGTCCAACTCCGAAAACGGGATGCATACGATTGCAACTTGCAAGCAGGTAACTTGGGTTGTGCACGACAGTATAGATGGTAATTGTCTGTGATATATATTTATAAATGAACTACGAATTATTGTCTTTAATGATCTTATATAATTAATTATTTATTTATACAGTTATCTATATAATGATATACATAATAAAAAATCATCTATAAAACCGTCTACTAACTAGTAGACAGCTTTCTCTCCTCTTTCTCTCTTCTTCATATCACCCAAAATATTGTGTGTCATAGATTTATAAACAGCTGATATGTACCATTGTACATGCCGTTAGCAGACCGGCATCCGTAGCACATGTTCAATGGAGTGACATCAGTTGTCTATAATTTTTTTCACATAAGATTTTTGATGATATGGGTGAGAAATAGCGAGGGGAGAGAAACAAACCATCCAGCATGCAACACTTTTAGGGCATGTACAGTGGTATAGATAAGTGTTGTCTATATACTCTCTATGTTATCTATAGACGGCACTAAAAATAATTCATATAATGGATTGTCTTTTTACATGTATCTATGAAACAACTCCCCTATGACATAATGTGTATTGTTTCTCGTGTTACAATCGATTGCTACATGAAAAACAGTCTAATTCTCTATGCTCCTCCTCTCTCCTACACATCATCATATCTTACGCAGCAAAACTTAACAGTTGACATCACATCATTGTATGTGCTCTTATAGATGGCTATTGTATTCGTACTGTCCGTACATAGCTGCATCCGGTGGAAGTTTCCAAAAACATAACGGGCACGCGCGTATGCATGCTACAGGCCTAGGTAAATGCATGCATAACAATTTTTTTGGTAGTACCCTGGCACTCCCTGTCCCTGTAACGCCCCCCATTTTTGGGAACAGGGACGTCGAATAACCCATAACAGCTCAGGAGTTCAGTTGCGGATAGAAGGAGTACCATGGCTGCTTATGAAAATATAAAATGAGTTAATTTGATTAAAATATGACCTAACGGTCAACTTAAATAACAATACGGGCATTCAAGCCCAAAAATTAACTTACATTCAGAAGAACCGGAAAAAAAAAACTCTACAGAAACGCTTGAGTGCGATCGTAACCCTAACACAAAAATTTACAATATCCTCTTTTCTTCTGGTATATGTTGTGGTGGAAATATTGCAAGACTGAGTACAATCAATCGTACTCAACAAGTCATACGGAGAAATGCTATATAGCTACTTGCTAGGATTCTCAAGTGATGAGAATATAGTTGTTTCATCATGATATATGGATGCAGTTTTGTTTGTAGATATTTTTAAACACAAAAGAATAATAACTACTTAAGGATTTAGGGTTTCAAGACTTGATTAACAAACCTCAGTATTTTTCAAATTATTTCTAAATCTACTTATGCTTCGCTGTTGGAATCACCCACTGAACATAAGGCGAACTCAGTGGCGATGATGGCTCTAGCTAGGATGGTCTATGCTAGGCTATTCACGGTGACCCCCTTCCCGCATGATGGTGGTACATGGCGCTAGCGAGGATGAGACCGAGGCAAGGCTCTGGGTTCCTAGTAGCCTAAAGATCCTTTGGTCGTTAGGAATTGAAAAGGTATTAACTGAATGACGAGATTAGCCAGGGAGGCTTACTGGTGCAGAGGAGAGAGATGGTGGCGAGGTAGAATGACGGCGGACGATTGGGTGATTTGGTGAGGTACTATAGGTGTTGTTGAGGCAGATTGGGTGCCCAGCTGGGTTTAAAAGCAGGAGGATGGCGGTGGGAACAAGAAGCCGAAGTGGTTGGCGCTGACATGAGACAGACTTAGTGACGGTCAGGATCAGTCGGCGAGACTGGCTTACAGGTGAAGCAACGGGGTAATACTACGGCCTTGTCAGTGCCACGCAGATTGACAAGGGAAGAGCATGGCAGATGTGCACGCGTCGGTCGCACAGCGCGCTGGTTTGCGACGGCCACGACAGTCAGCGCAAGCGATTGGCGAGGCGTAGGCAAAGCAGTGACTGACCAAAGGTGAGATGATGCATGACGAAGCTGACAGCGGCTGGTGTGAACGGCAAAATCGGTTGCAGTGCGGCAAAGCGGAGGAAGCCGTGTGGCTGGGGCGCTGCAGAGGAAGGAGGCGGACGTGCCGCCGTGGCAGGTTGCTTCGTCACCACGCACGAATGGAACGGAACGGGTTGCAGGCTTGCAGCGGGATGCTTAGTTTGACTTGAGTTCGTGACCGTGATCATCTCTCTTAATTGACGTAAGTAATCATATCTTGACGTACGCAGGGGAAAAATTTTCGGCGTTAACAACTGCATGCATCCATGACGCGGCCGAGTTCGGTAACGTGCAGCGATACTAAGCGTAAGTGCCTAAATTAAGTTAACAGCTGGTTTTTTTCTTGACTTATAGCTTAATTTTTTTGTAGTATTTAAAATAAAATATTTTTTAAAATAGAATCTACAAATTATTTATAGTAGATACTATCTCAACTTCATCTATATGGTTTATATACAAGTATTTCTTTTTGTTTCTCGTAAATAACAAGAATTTAAAATTTTAACCAAAAATCATAAAGTACAGTAAAAAAAACCATCAGCTAGCCAGAATTTCATGCATCCATCTCGATTTGGTTGGTCCGACCTCATCAGCTAACGATCTCGTAGAGTTTGGCATGTTCGTGATTTGCGATGCCTCACACGTACCAACTGGATCGTGCTAAAATTTGCAGCTCGATCGAGTGCTACCAAATGCAAATAGCTCCGAATACGGCAAATCCTACGCGTACGTTCTTCGCAAGGGCAAATCGTTGATTTTCCTAAAAAATTGTGTAGTTTTCTCATTGAAACATATGTATGGATATACATGTGTACGTCCTTTTTACATGCTTTTTAAAAAAAGTGTACCATATACGGCGCCAATGGTATGGTCGTTGGTAAGGCCTAGTGAATTGCTAGCTTTGCGGTGGCCCGGCCTAGCCAGTGCCAGTCTTTCTTTGCCTTTTACCACTGTAATGCATGGGCTGCTCGACTTTGACGCACTTCCTACTTCTTTCTCAATCTCACTGAGAAGAAATATATTAGAGAAATACTAACCCACCATACCTAGCTAAAACGACGGTATAATCATATGTCATCTAATCCTTCCACAGAATCCCCACTCTTATCCAAACTAAATTGTTTCCATCCACTCACAACTATCTTATCCTTATACGACAGCACCTCATTTCCTCTCTCACGCACAACCGTGAGTAGCTGGTTAGCATGTCAACCCCTCTATCATCTCTCTCTTATCGGTGAGGAGCTGGTTAGGTGGTAGCCACCATGATGCGCAGCGAGCGGCCTCAGATAGGTGTGTAGTTGCGGTGTCTCACAAGCAACAACCATCAGGCACGATGACGAGTGGTGCCAGCAGGCGCGCGTGGACAGTATACCTCGTTAGAAATTATCGAGGGCGGTGGTGGCCAACGAGAGAAGGCATGGGCGAGCATCGGGCCCTACCACCTCCTCCTTCAACTCCGGCGAGAGCAGCGCAGCAGAGTAGCCATAGGCTCACGCGACAGGGCGACCACATGTTTGTGCGAGCACGACAGGTCCCTCTACCTTGTCAGTCGACTCTGGCATCACCCTCCCCTCCTCCTTCACCTACGGCTCCATATCTGGCGCATGCGGTGATGCAGTGCTTCACCTCCGGCTCCGGATCTAGCGACGAGGGGTGATGGCGTGGCTGATCAAGACACGGGTCTAGCGGTACCTCGGTGCAGAGCTTAGGCCTAAGCCAAGGAAGAGTGAGAGATGGAGGCTTGACACAAAGCTCGAGCATAGATTCTGTGGCAAGTGATGTCGGTTGGCTCCATGACGGCAGCAATAGTCGAGGACAGAGCTAGAGAAGATGGTGCGTTGGCAACGAGCGGTGTCGAGTAGCCCTCAACAGTGTGGTAGTACCATCGTAGCCATGTGAGCTCTCTGAAACTGGCTAAAACTTCTTAAAACTTTTGGTTGAAATTTACTGAAACTTCTTGAAACATTTGATTGAAACTTGTTAAAACTAATCGATTGAATTTTGGTGAAAGTTGAGTTCTAAAATCTGAAACTCATTGAAACTTTGGCTTATAATCTTATAAAAACTTGTAGAAATAAATGAAACTCACTAAAAATTGAAACTTTTCAAACATTCTCTTGAAACTTGCTGAAACTGTATGAAACTTATTGCTATACCATTGTAACGGTATACCATTCTCTAGTCGCTCCTTATATATTATTGCTTGTAAGTTAATTGCACTATAATCATCAATTAAATTCGATGCAAAATTTTAGAATATATCACATTGAGCACGCCTCTATCATAGGTAATTAAACCTTCTATTTACACTAACTAATTTCCTAGTATATATATTCTTTTATGGTTACAAATCATTGTTAAGCATGTAGAACAGAATTTTTTGCCATTCTACATAAGAATAAGTCTATGTAACACCCTAAACTTTGCTTCAAGGTCTGTCCAGCACTCTGAACTATAAAACCAGATATTTGACCCCACGAACTTTGTAATCTAGTTTAAATATCATCCTGACCCGGTTTCACATGGTGATATTGCCTACGTGACATGATAAGTATGTGGTTTTGCCATGTAGGATGACACGCTGGCTAAGTTGAGTCAGTGACATGTGGAGCTCACAAGGGCTTCTCCCCCACCAAACTCCCAGTCGTGCTTCCATGGCCACCGTGTCCTATAGTTCCCTCCCTCTCTGTTTTGATTAGGGAGAGAATCTGTTATTCACCAAAACTTGACCGGCGTGTCATCATATGTGGTAAAACCACTTACTTATCACGCTATGCGAGCAATACCACCAACCAAAATCACGTCAGGACGTTATTTGAACTGGATTGCAAAGGTCAAGGGTCAAATGTTCGGTTTTATAGTTTAGGGTGTTGGATAGACTTTGGAGCAAAGTTTGATATGTTATATAGACTTTTTTCCTTTTACATATAGTATATCATGTAGCAGGATCACTATTGATAAGTGATTACTAGGACTGTTCATATTGACTTCTGCTTCCCGAAATAGCTTTTCCACTCCTTTCGCTCTTACCTCGCTCCGGAGATAAGGTAGAGGGACACATTCGCACCACCCATCCCACTCCTCTCGCTCTCCAATACACTTTTTTATGGGTATATAAAGATATCCACATCAAACATCATGAATTTTAAAGCATACCAACAAGTATTGATTTAAGTGCCTAGACACCTAATGCATGAATTCTCCTTCATAATTCTTCCAAAAAATCCTACATTCCAAGAAGGGCCTAAATTTTTGTGTTCCAAATGAATCATAAGAGAATTATTTATCGATTGTTTCAGCCTTCTGTTTTGCTCAAGAATTTTTCTCTCTTTGTTTTTCCCGCTGTACCGTGATCTTTGAAGTGTTCTTCCCTTCACCCGCTTGATCTGTGGTACTGACATCATGACAACATACTTATGGTCCTTCCACTTAGCATGCTACTGTTTAATCGAGTGGCGAGTGCTGAAGACTTAAATACGTGTCCTTCGCCATCATAACTTGGATTTCGATGCACGCAGGCACGCCTACTCATTCATTCAATGGAAGAGGAGCTTCAGCTTTCAGGACCCATTGGTTGTTGTCTTGTTGATCATGAATAAATGAATGAACAGGCGCCCTCCGTCTGGACGCTGTAGCTGCACTGAAGGCATTACCTCCTTCGCTGCACTGCTGCTGCAGCCTCTAGTGTTTACTGTATCTGCCATGCATCCTGACACCAAGAGAAACGTTACTGCCATGCCATTTTGAAACCTGAAGAAGTTTGAAAAACTTACCGAGACATTAAAGAGTCAAGGTGTAACTGTGCAGTAACAAGAGAGGACGCAACAACCCGACACGCAGGGTAAAGTTTTAGACCCCGTTTAGAGCACATGCATTTTACAGGAACTAATTGTTCTACCAACTCTCATCCGAAAATGTTTTGTTTGTTGAGCATGCAAGTTTTCTCCATAATTTGTAGTATGTTCTAAGTAGAATCTTAGCATTATATATACGATTGAGATTTGAGCTAGTCCAGGGAGTAGCAAAATTTTTGGGCCCTCTGCTCCAATCCAGGCAGTATGCCCGGACCCAGAAGATACACTCATCGATTGACCGAATGGGTTGCCAATAAAGTGGTCCTGAAATGTGCAGTGAGATTCTGATCCCTCGAGCACAATCAATGCACTTTCAGCATGGAGAGCAATCAATATTTTTTTGGGGCCAAATCAGTATGATTGCACAGGGACAAGTTCACAGTCAACCTGGAACCAATCAAAAGGGCCACCACTTTGCAAGAAGCATGAGCATGGCAAATAATAATCCCAACATTTCAAAACCCTGCCACTAGCAAAGTGATAAGAATATGATGCAAGATGCTTCCATTACATCAACGCACGCTTCGTTGAACCGGCCGGTTCAATGTTACTTCCGCTGCACTACAAATTTAGTGCTAATGATCCAAAATCTCTTACTCATATGGCTTCCTGATTTACACGATAGAACATTTTAATCTGCGCTAGTGTAGCTGATAAGATCAGGGATCCTCCCCCGGCTGCGCAAGGCGTAAGGGCAGTAGGCGGGGGCTTGAGCCCGGTCTCGTCGGCGGCGCAAGGGCGCCGTGGTGATGAGGCGGAAACGACGGGCAAAACAGAGGAGGCCCGTGAGGCCAGGTAAGATTATTACCTTGCTTGATCTTTATTCCAATACTGCCTAGGATCATATATATCCCATGCCCTAACAAACCTACTTGAATAAGAACTGATAAGGAAGGGAATAAGAACTGAATACGGAAGGGAATAAGCAATCCTTAAGGAATCTAATCTCTAAGGTGATCTCCTCCCCTGGGCATCTAGCACCCTAACTGCCGGGAGGCCTAGCCGCTGGCCGGGCTCGGCGTTGGTAGTGGACGCCGGTCATAACATCTCTCCCCGCCTCCGCAAACAGCTCGTCCTCGAGCTGAACATCGGGGTAGAGATCCGTGAAGTCCTGCAGCAGTTCCCATGTTGCGTCCTCGGTAGACAAGCCATGCTACTTGACGAGGACGTGCCAGGTGCCCCGGCGCAGTTGGGCACGCAGCACGCGCTCCGGGGCGATCAACAGTCGGCCGTCCTGCACCGGTGGCAGCGGTGGAGGAACGGTCGGTGGATCTCCGCGGAACGGTTTGAGCAGTCCCACATGGAAAACGTCGTGAAGCCGGGCTCCCTCGGGCAGCTGGAGGCGATAGGCCACCTGCCCAATGCGTTCCAGCACCTGAAACGGCCCTGTGTAGCGTGGACCGAGCTTGCCCCTGGGACGGTGATCCAGCGAGTGCGTCGGGCGGTGCAGGAGACGGAGCCACACCCAATCCCCCACCGCGAACACCAACTCCCGGTGATGATCGTCGTAGTGGCGCTTGGCATACTGCTGGGCCTGGAGAAGGTGCTGGCGAACCTCGGTCAGGAAGGCGTCGCGGTCATGTAGGAGGGTATCTACTGCCTCCGTCTGAGCAGTTCCAGTGGTGTGCAGCAACAGCGACTGTGGTGGTCGTCCATAGACGACCTGGAATGGCGTGGTGCGGAGTGCTGTATGGAACGACGTGTTGTAGCAGTACTCTGCCCATGGAAGCCAGTCGACCCATGCGCGCGGCCGGTCCCCAGTGGCGCAACGGAGGTACATGGCAATCACCTTGTTGACGAATTCGGACTGGCCGTCTGTCTGAGGGTGGAACGCCGTGCTCAGGCGTAGCTTGACTCCTGCCATCTTGAAGAGGTCGCGCCACATGTGACTGGTGAAGACGGGATCACGGTCGCTGACGATAGATGTGGGGAAGCCGTGTAGCCGAACGATGCCCTCGAAGAAGGCGCGTGCGACCGACGCCGCCGAGTACGGGTGGCTGAGGGCGATGAAGTGCGCGTACTTGGAGAAGCGGTCGACGACGGTAAGAATGACGGATTTCCCGTGGACCTTGGGAAGACCCTCGATGAAGTCCATCGAGATGTCTGCCCATACCTGGGATGGCACTTCGAGCGGCTGCAAGAGGCCCGCCGGTTGCAGGGTCGGTGTCTTGTTGCGTTGGCAGGTGATCGCCTGGTATATAGAAATCCTCGCGCGGGCGCTGGAGTGTCTTCTGGATTCCCTCGTGGCCGGCTGCATGAGCCAGCGCAATCACCTGTTGGCGCAAGTCGTTATGCGCCGGGACGAAAATACGCTTGCCGTGGAGCAGGAAGCCGTCACTGGTGCGCCATGGGGGACCGAGGGAGGCGTCCAGGAGTTGTTGGCGTAGTTGGCCTGCCTCGGCGTCGACTGCGAAGTCGAACCCGAACAACTTGCTGATCCACTGATGCTGGGGGACGGTGGAGAGCCGCTGATCCAGCAGGAACTTCAGGCTGTAGTGGTCGGTGCGGACGAGAAAGCGGCGTCCCCAAAGGTACGCCCGCCAATGCCTCACAGCCTGGACTAGTCCAATGAGCTCGCGCTCGTAGGCCGCCAGCTTGTGGTGGCGGGCGGCGAAAGGCCGACTGAAAAAGGCGAGGGGTCCTGCCCCTTGGTGTAACACGGCGCCGAACCCCGTGCCGGAGGCGTCGCAGTCGACGACGAACTCCCTGTCGAAGTTCGGCATTTGCAGTACCGGTCCTGACGAGAGTGCACGCTTGAGTGCCGCGAAAGCCTCAGCGGCCTCCGGCGTCCAAGCGAAAGCTTCCTTGCGCAGTAGACGGGTCAGTGGCGCGGCGATGGTACCGAAGTCCCGGATGAACTTCCGGTAGTAGCCTGCCAACCCCAGGAAGCCGCGCACGGCCCGGGGCGAACGGGGCTCTGGCCAGGCCGAGACGGCAGTCACCTTGTCGCTGTCCATGGCGACACCGTTGGCGGAGATGACGTGGCCGAGGTAGGCAACCGATGGCGCCCCGAAGGAACACTTCGTCCTCTTCAGGTAAAGGCCGTGGGCACGCAGAGCTTCGAAAACGAGGCGGACATGCTGTAGGTGCTCGGACCAGGACGAGCTGTAAATCAGAATATCGTCGAAGAAGACGAGCACGAACCTGCGGAGGAAGGGCCGGAGGACATCATTCATGAGCGCCTGAAATGTCGCTGGCGCGTTGGAGAGACCGAAGGGCATGACGAGAAACTCGAAGTGCCCGTGGTGGGTTCGGAACGCCGTCTTCTCAATGTCCCCTGGGCGCATCCGGACCTGATGATAGCCGGACCGCAAGTCCAGCTTAGTGAAGAACTTGGCGCCGTGGAGTTCGTCCAGAAGCTCATCGACAACCGGAATCGGGAATTTGTCCTTGGACGTCTTATCGTTCAGTGCCCTGTAGTCGATGCAGAATCGCCATGACCCGTCGGCTTTCCGGACCAGCAGCACCGGCGCCGAAAACGGAGAGGTACTCGGTCGTATTATGCCTTGCTCCAGCATTGCGGCGCACTGACGCTCCAGCTCGTCCTTCTGGAGCTGCGGGTAGCGGTAGGGGCGGACGGCCACCGGTGCCGTGCCGGGCAGTAGGTGGATGCGGTGGTCGTAGGGGCGCACCGGCGGCAGCCCGCTGGGCATGTCGAAGAGCACCTCATACTGCTGTAGTAGACGGTCGAGCAGCGGCTGCTGTGGTGAGTCATTGATGGCGTGAAGCATCGGCTGCCTTATGTCGTCGCGAGGTGAGCCAATGCCCTTCCATAGGATGCGGCGGGCACCCCGGGTGAAGGCCATGCAGAGGTCGTCGAAGTCCCATAGGATGGGGCCCAGCGTCCGGAGGTAGTCCACGCCGAGAACGAGGTCGAAGCCACCCAAATTGATGCCGAGGCAGTCGATGGAAAACTCCTCGTGTCCAATGCGCATGGCTACGTTGTGCGCCCGACCCTCGCACGCAACGCGGTCACCGTTGGCCACCGTGACTCGTAAGGAACTGTCGGACGTCACGAGACCAATGCGGCGCATCACGTCGGCGTTGATGAAGTTGTGGGTCGAACCGCTGTCAAGGAGGGCGAGGAGCCGGTGACCGTTGATGTAGGCGTGGAGGTGGAATGTCTCCTTTGTGCGGATGCCGGCGATGGCGTGTAGAGAAACGACCGGGTCTTCAACCCGCGCCTCCTCTGGGAACGCCGCGGCGCCCTCGTCGGCCCCCATGTCGTCGCTGAGATAGTCGGTGACCTCAAGGTAGAACAGGCGCTGGCACTGGTGACCTCTCACGTACGGCTCGTCACTGTTGTAGCACAGCCCCTGACGACGGCGCTCGGTCATCTCGGCTGGTGTCAAACGGCGGAACGGCCGTGGGGGCGTGGTAGATGAAGGCAGCGCGGGTGTAGCCGCGCTTGCAGCCACAGTTGTGCCTGCAGTAGGGGCGCGCGGCGACGTGGTCAACGTCATCTGCGGTCGCGGGGAAGGGCGAGTAGTCCGCTGCGCCTGTGCCGATATGAAGGCTGCAGCGCGGCGCTCGTAGGCTCGAGCCAGATGCATGGCCGTCTGCAGGTCCGGAGGCTCCTGGAGCTCGACGTCGACACGGATGTGCTCCGGAAGGCCCCCCACGAAGAGTTCCGCCTTTTGGACGGGTAGAAGATGTGTTGTGTGGCACACCAGCGCGTTGAAGCGCTCCAGATAGTCCTGTACCATGCCGTGGAAGGGTAGACGAGCAAGTTCAGCAAGGCGATTGCTACGGATTGCCGGGCCGAACCGTTGATGGCACAAGTCTTTGAACCGCTCCCAAGACGGCATACCTTCATCCTGTTCCATGGCATAATACCAAGTCTGGGCAGCACCCTTAAGGTGATATGACGCGAGCCATACACGATCTGCGTCAAGCGTACGCTGTCCACGGAAAAACTGCTCGCAATGATTGAGCCAGTTCAGGGGATCTTCCTTGCCGTCATAGGAGGAGAATTCGAGCTTGCTGAAGCGGGGCACGCCAAACCCAGACGTCGCGCCCGTTGCAGACGGCGCCGGTGGAGCGGAGTGAGGAAGCGGCAGCCCTGACAGAGCCACCATGGACGGCAGCGGAGAAGGAGACCTGGGAAAATTGATCTTGTGGATGGGAAGGGGTGCGGATGGCGCGATGGGTGATGGCGCGGCGTACAGGGGGATGGTGGACGCCGTGGTAGCAGGCGAAGGCAGCATCGCGCCGTACCCTAGCATCCCGAAGGAAAAGCCCTGGGACATGGCGCCGGCCGATGCGGACGCTTGCTGGTGTTCCACGGACGCCAGACGGGTGGAAAGATTGGCTAGCTGCTGGGCGATGTCGGCCAGGGCCTTCGCAGTGGCATCGGTGGCAGTCGGCGGCGGCACCGGCTGTAGCGTCTCCTTGTCATCGTCACCCGGCATCACTGATTGATAAGATCAGGGATCCTCCCCCGGCTGCGCAAGGCATAAGGGCAGTAGGCGGGGGCTTGAGCCCGGTCTCGCCGGCGGCGCAGGGGCGCCGTGGTGATGAGGCGGAAACGGCGGGCAAAACAGAGGAGGCCCGTGAGGCCAGGTAAGATTATTACCTTGCTTGATCTTTATTCCAATACTGCCTAGGATCATATATATCCCATGCCCTAACAAACCTACTTGAATAAGAACTGATAAGGAAGGGAATAAGAACTGAATACGGAAGGGAATAAGCAATCCTTAAGGAATCTAATCTCTAAGGTGATCTCCTCCCCTGGGCATCTAGCACCCTAACTGTCGTGAGGCCTAGCCGCTGGCCGGGCTCGGCGTTGGTAGTGGACGCCGGTCATAACAGTAGCCTATCCTTATCCCAACAATTTTGTCCTTTATTTATGATTATTTACTTAGTTGTTATAGTGCTAATAGCATACGATGCATAGATCACTAAGGCCTTTGTTCTCTGGGACAACAATGTTCTTTGGCCTAGATATCTTGTCTGCTTGTGGAAACATCAGCAGTTCAAGGAGGTCAAACAAGGTTAACCATGTCAGCTTCTGGGTAGAATCTATTGCGGCTATTTAAAGGCCAACCATTAGTTTAGTTGTTAAAAATGTCAGCCGCATGGCATAAATTACTTCTCAAAGCATGAGAACTGCACAGTAGATAAGCTATCTGCTGGAGTGTTCTTGGTCTTGGCAATCGCAAGGTGTAATAAAATGCCTTTTGACCATTGTTTAAGTGATCTGAAATTTCTAATTGTCTACCTTACCATCAGCTGTTCAAGTAGGTTCGTATGTTTCTGTGGGTAAACAGCAATATTCTAGTTAATTGAACCTAACTTGTAGCGTACTTGTTCAATTAGGTGTTTCTGAGAACCTAATTGGTCATTTTCAAGCCCAGACCCAAACACGTAGAAGTTGCTTCAGCTTAACACACGCACCCACTGACTCTAGACAGAATATGTATGCTGGAGAATAACCACTGCACTGTACATCACATTTGATTTCAGCTTTGAAACCTTGTTTAAGACCACAGTATAGTACTAAGAATCATGAGAGGCCAAGAACATGGTAATTTCCCCCTTTTTCTGAAATACAGAACCTGAAACAAATCCACACAATCTTTTTCTAGTCAAGGAACTATCTTACAAAGACACTGCCACTGACAATGAGGACTACCCCAAGATGGGGTAATCCGACAACAAGATGTTGAACATGGGACAAGCAACACACAGACAACTCAACAATCCAGCACCAAGACACTAAGGATGGAGCAAGCCACCTAACAATCACCATAGAGAGGGCTAGAAGTTGGCTTCATCTCTGCATCGAGTTCCATAAACATTACGCATTTACGCCTGAGCAAACTTCAAGTCGACGCCTGAGCACTTCCTATCCTCCAACTGTTTCAGTGCCGTTGTTCTCTGGGCACTGCACGCCTTTTGCTTCGCCTTGATGGACTCCGTCATGTTCATGTAGTTTGGCCTTGCCCTGATGCTGTCCTCGGTCTTCTCTGATGTGACGAAGGTGGAGAACGATATAGGCGTGGATGCAAAGCACGACGACGACGATGCTGAGCTCTCATCATTGTGCAATTCAGTGCTCAGAGACGAAATCGACTGAGCTTTGAAGCGCTGATGGTGCGTTACTCCTGGCGGCTTCGCGCTGACCCTTTTGCTGACATTGTTCTTGCGCACTTTCACTGAATTTGGCTCAGAGAAGTTTCCAAGAACACCGAAAGAATCCTCGCAGTTCTTGGAGGACCGGAGATCTGGCGAGCTGGAGTTAGTCTGGTTGTGTTCCTCCATCAACCTGTTCTCCCAGGGCCTCGCCGCCATCCACCTCTCCAGCCAGCTCCAGTTGCCATTGCACTTGTCAAAATTCTGATGCTTAAGCAGGATCCCTGACTGGTTCGATCGGCCATTGGAACTAGGCTTCGGTTGCTGCACAAGACACAAGAAAGATTAGCACATTCATATCACAAGTACTAACCACATTTGTGGAATTATCCAAAGTGTAGATTCATACATTGCATTTAGTAACGCCTTCGATCTGCTGCGAATATGCGTAAGCAATAGCTCGCTCGCGCTTGATTGCGCCCTCCTGCCGCTTCTGCAGCGTCACCCTCACTTCCTCCAGTGTCCCCTGGCTGTCGCACCATCCGTCCTGAAAAGTTCAAATGGTACCCAAACAAAACAGTCAGACACATGCTCGGAGCAAAGAGGGAGATGATTCATCATGAGTTTGCGCAATGCGAACGAATTGTAATCTGAATCGCACTGTTCATCGCTTCGCCCATCGATGTGACAATGTACTGTGTACATAGTGGATAGATAACCTCAGCTTCCCGGAGGATGTCGAGCTTGGTGCGGCGTGCCTCGAGCAGCTTCTGCACGGCCTGGCCCTCGGTGGACATGCGCACGCGGCGCGCCCGGATGCGCGCCTGCACCCGGACCAGCGCCTGCATGCACCGGAGCGTCACCGCCGCCTGCTTCCGCACCTGCCGCCCGCGCACGATCGCCTGCAGCCTCACCAGCCCCTTGAGCGCCCGCAGCGCCCTCCGCGCCTGCACAAACACAAGCATTGATTCCACCGCACAGTCGCGTGCAATCCAAGAATAGATGTTGCGACGTGAGGAGTACCAAGAACCCGCGGAATGCGGTCTGGATGCGGATGGCGGCCCACTCTTTTCGGACGGCCATGAAGTCCTTCGCCGGCGCGCGAGCAACGGTGGCGACGGCGGCGGTGAACGGGTCGGCGACAGCGGCCACCGAGGAGGCGTCGTCGGAGGCCTCCGACGCCGCAGAGCGGTGGCTGCTGCCTCTCGAGCCGCGCCACAGGGAGCCGTGGTCGCCGGAGGAGCTCCTCCAGAGCTTCCACTTGCGGCCCTTGCCTCCTCCATGGACAGATGAAACTTGCAACTTGTCCTATAGAAACAGAGAAGTGCATAAAGTTTGCAGTTTTGATCAAACTTTTGGCGACATTGGGAGGAATATATCAGAAGAATCATCGCTTGAGATGAACTAAATGTGTGTGTGTGTGTTGGGGGGGAGGGGGGGGGGGGGCGCTTGCAATTGAGGCAAAAGAAAAAAAAAGAAAAAGTGAGCAAAAGGTCAGTTCAGAGTTACGATTGTTGGAAAAGATTGGAACTTTGATATGAACATTTAGGGAAAAGAAAACACGCCTTTTTTTTTTGAACACGCCTTGAGGTAAATACGGTACTAATAAAGATATAGACTTTGGGATGAATACTTCAGGCGAACAAAAACAGATTTTGAGCTAAACATAGTGCTACAAAACCTTAATTCTGAAGCAGGAAAGTACACTTGAGGAAAGAAATCAATGGTGTTGCATCTTCTGGTAAGTACACAGCAATGAAAGAGACACTTTGGTGGCCATTTGAGGAAAATTTCAGATATAGATACGCCCAATCCGGGAGTGGGGAAATAACATTACTCCAAAAAGTTTGTGCAAAGACGATACCACATATGCTAGACGCTAACCATTAGCGAGAAATCAAAATCTCTGCAACCTGCAAAGACGAAACTAAATGGACACTCGAGCTTGCATAAAAACCGAATCTTTCCGCAGAGACAAGGATGTTCAGAGACAGGACTGGTCCCGGAAAAGAAAAACCCACAAAAACGAACTCATAAAAATCATCAAACCTTTTCTATGTCAAGAAACCAAGAACACCCATTTGTGATTTGCCTCACCTTACAATCCCCCTTGTCCGGCTTCTTGAGCCCTATCAGCGACTTGACCCACTTCCCGGAACCTCCCATCTGTTCCTGCTCTTGCCAAGAACAGCAGCAACCGGAGAAACCAAGAACACAAGAAGAGATGCCAAGAACAGCAGCAGCCTTGACCAAGACCAGAGGTGGTGGTAGCAGAGAGAGGAGAGAAGCGTGCGCGTGCGCGGGGGCTTTGCTGCCTGTGGGAGTGGGAGAGCGTTGGGCAGTGGAAGATGGAGGCGTTCGGAATTTGAAATTCGAAACGGAGGGAAGCAGAGGGAGACAGCTAACCACTGTTACTCGCTAACCACGCAAATAAATACTGATCATGCTACTCGACAAAAAAAAAGGCTATTACCAGAATTACGAGTGTTCATTCGTGAAAAAAAATACAAACAAATGTATGCCTTCAAGAAGCAATAATATATGGCTGGGACTCGGAAGCACAAGAAGGATCCTATGTAAATTTTTCGAGTAATTTTTTTCCCTCACTGGGAGTAGCATTTCTCCTCGCATTGGATTCTCTTTTACTGTGGCCTTTTTTTTTATCCTTTGTTTGTGTTGGGACTGATGGACATCTGTGACACATTCATAGTCATATACCCTCATAGGAGTTCTCTCTCTCTCTTCTCTCTTTTTTTTCTTTTGGGTCCTAAAATTTTCTCGCGTTTCGTTCCATCGGAAACAGCGTGACAGACAGCAGCGAGAAGAACAGGGACTCGCAACTTTACGTGCCTGCTCGCCTTCTTTTTCTGGGTTCTTGCGAAAGCCAAGAAAGAGCGTGTAGAATGTGTGTGAGAGAGATAGAACGAGTGAGTGAGTGAGTGCAAGAGAGAAAGGAGCTGATTGGTCCGGTAACTTTTTCCTGGGGGTTGCATTGCATACAGTGGTTTTGTGCAGAGCCATGTTTTGGCCTTTGCATCTGGGGTTGCAGGGGAGATGGTTTGTTCTTACATGTCTTGTGAGCATGTCCTATGTGGTTTGTTACTCGTATGCGTCTGCATCATTGTGCATGGATGTGATTTGGCCATTTGGGGTTGCTGGGTTTTGACTGATTGATGGGCCACAAAGTGTGGGTTGATGTAACATTGTTATGGCACTGTGTTTTCTCAGGTTCTTTAGATATAAAAAGAACTAAGAAAGTTATTTCTCAAAAGAAGTGATAGAGTGGGCATATTTAGATTTTAGCTTAAAAAACACATCTTTAAAAACTAATTACTATAACAAAAAATGAAAAGCCAAAATCAAACCCGGCCCAACACACAGCCCTTATCTTTCTTGCGTGCTCTCTTACTGCAGGTAGAGGGGAATATTAAAAAAAACACAAATCAGACTTTGCCGTCCTACAATCCTTCACAAAAACCTGGCTTGTGCAGGGCTAAAAGCATGTACTTCCAACCAAACGCACAAAAATGTCTTCATTACATAGCCTGAGATCCTCCCGTCTGTTACACTTTGTTGGCATCATTTGGGCATGATGGGCCCATTACCTTCCAAGCTTTTCCCAGTTTAATAACTCTAACCAAGCCAAAGACTTATACTATTAGCTCCTCCAAGATTGATAGTACATGACAAGCCCTTATTAATGTGCTGGCCAGATGCCTATGGCATATTTGCTCCCTACTTGCATGTGCACATCATCAGTTCAGTTCAAACTTGTTTAAAATGGTCATACTAGTAACTAGTTTGAAAAAAGGGAGGGGAGAGAGAGAGAAGACCAGCAAATGGAGGCAGACAGATATGAGTGACAAAAGGTTTGGTGGTGCCTCAAAAAGAGCAAAGGGAGGTTTCGTTCAAAAGAGAGGGAATCATTCAAGAAAAGGTTAAAACAAAGGAATATGTTCTTGCTATTTGCATGCACAGAAGAGAATATTGAGATTTGAACCACAGTTGGTGCTCCCTGCCAAACAACACTAGCAAGATTCATGGTTAGGAGGATAAACAAGGGATTTGAAAGCTGTGCTTGTCTGTCTTCTGATCTTGTTTGCAGAAATGTGACGCTTATGGAGGAGCACCTGTCAGTGTCACGAGCAAGATGCTGAATTTTATCAACAGTGATGGTTTTTCAGGGAACATGCTCATTAGGATCAGGGGAGGAGTAAGCTTGTCTGACAAGTATGGTGGCCTTCAGTTGTTGGACCGGGCCTAATCCCCTGGTTTACAAGCCATACCGGATAGGTGGCCCATGGGCTTAACTCATTGCAAACGAGATGAACAAAAAAAGAAAAGAAAAGTGCTTGGCAATTCCAGTGCGAGTACTTGTGATGTATGCATGGTGCATGGTGCATGTCAAATAATTTAACAAGGTCGTTCTATTGCACAGACCATCAACCGATAAATAACAGAGGCTGAGGGATTTCCCCTTTTTTTCTTCTTCTTCTAGTAATCAAGGCAGAGGAAAAATGTTGTTGTCTAGGTGAGCTATCTGTAGTTCTGTACTGATCTGGTACGAGTCAAACGCAGTTACGCAGATTTATTCTACTTACATCGCAATGGCATCACCAGTTCACCATTCCTACGTGCAAATGAGGATTCTCCAGGAGTTTTTCTGGATCGATCATGGGTCGAAGACGGCGGCGCCGGACTTGCACTTCCAGCCGACGGGCTCGTAGTTGGAGCACTGCGAGCCAATCCGCCCCGCCGCCGCGCGCACTTGCAGGACGGCGCGCACCGGCCGCACTTGCGCTCGCAGCACGGCGGCCTCGACCCCAGCCTGCTCAGCTGCTCCTCTCCTCCTCCTCCACTCATCTGAACACGTACAATACTAACAACAGCATATGCATGCAACATGTGTTGGCCAAACTCTTGCTAACGCCTTAGGAACACAACACAAGAACATGATGAACTCACATAGGATTTAGCGTTGCAGAACTTGGCAGCATTTTCTGGTTTACTTCTTCTCCTTTTATAGCAAATACAAGAACAAAAACTGAATTACTAATGACCAAAAAAAAACTGCAAACACTAAAGACCAAAAACTGCAAGCACTAACTCACTAGAAACTGCAATCACTAACTCACTAGAAACTGCAAACCCTTACTCAAAGCAAATACCAAATCAAGATTAATTTCCAACAATCTCCCCCCTAATCTTGATTTGCTAAACCTCACAAGATGAAGTTCGATCTCCTGACGCATCTATAAGGAGTTTTGCCTTCTTCTTGTTGACAATGCTGCCAGTGACACACCTTACCCGACGACTTTGACTTCTTCCTCGGCTCCAATTGTCTTTCGTCGACGACGCAACTTGACGGCGACGGAGACTCTCATCAGAGCATACACACATGAGAACTTAGACACAACTACAAAAACTCACACACATTATATCATGCACTGACACATCTACGTGCACGAGCACGACACGACTATGCACACGTATGTAACACACCTCCTACGTGCACGACCAAATAAACGACACATGCAAATACACACGTATGTAATACACCTCCTACGTGCACGACCAAATAAATAACACATGCAACACTCCTACTGTGCCAAAAGACTCAAAATGCAATCGTGCACTCATATTCGTACACGGACTCAACTACATGCACCACAACACTTAGACGATGCCGCCGCCGATTTAGACATCGCCGTGTTCGCGACACCTTACACCATGACGCTGTTGATGGTGGAAGAACGTCATTCGCCGTCGACGTCGCTTATGCCTTGCAGCCCACCCGCCGCTCGTCGTCGCCACACCACAACGATCACGTCGTCAACCCCAGTGTGTACGTCACGTGCGATTATGGCACACCGCCCTGACCTATTGTTGGAAATTAATCTTGATTTGGTATTTGCTTTGAGTAAGGGCTTGCGGTTTCTAGTGAGTTAGTGATTGCAGTTTCTAGAGAGTTACCAAATGTTGGCCAAACTCTTGCTAACGCCTAAGGAACACAACACAAGAACATGATAAACTCACATAGGATTTGGCGCTGCAGAACTTGGCAGCATTTTCTGGTTTACTTCTTCTCCTTTTATAGCAAATACAAGAACAAAAACTGAAGTACTAATGACCAAAAAAACTGCAAACACTAAAGACCAAAAACTGCAAACACTAACTCACTAGAAACTGCAAGCCCTTCCTCAAAGCAAATACCAAATCAAGATTAATTTCCAACAATCTCACCCTAATCTTGATTTGCTAAACCTCACAAGATGAAGTTCGATCTCCTGACGCACCTATAAAGAGTTTTGCCTTCTTCTTGTTGACAATGCTGCCAGTGACACACCTTACCGACGACTTTGAAAGGAGTTTTGCCTTCTTCTTGTTGATCATGCCGCCAGTGACACAACTTACTGGCGTCTTTCACTCCTTCACCGTCGGTGACACACCTTACCGATGACTTTGACTTCTTCACCTTACCGATGACTTCTTCTTCTTCTTGTTGGAAATTAATCTTGATTTGGTATTTGCTTTGAGTAAGGGCTTGCAGTTTCTAGTGAGTTAGTGATTGCAGTTTCTAGTGAGTTAGTGCTTGCAGTTTTTGGTCTTTAGTGTTTGCAGTTTTTTTTGGTCATTAGTACTTCAGTTTTTGTTCTTGTATTTGCTATAAAAGGAGAAGAAGTAAACCAGAAAATGCTGCCAAGTTCTGCAGCGCCAAATCCTATGTGAGTTCATCATGTTCTTGTGTTGTGTTCCTTAGGCGTTAGCAAGAGTTTGGCCAACATTTGGTATCAGAGCGAGGTGCGAGGAGAAGCTCAAAAGCATGGCGGCGAAGGTTTGCGCAGCCATGGCGAGGTTAGGGCGGTGTGTCATAATCACACGTGATATGCACACTCGGGGTGACGACGTGATCGTTGTGGTGTGGCGACGACGAGCGGCATAGGTGGGCTGCAAGGCGGAAGCGGCGTTGACGGAAAACGACGCTCTTCCACCATCAGCAGTGTTTTGGTGAAATTTAGTTGAGTTCGTGTACGAGTATTAGTGCACGATTGCATTTTGAGTCATTTGGCATAGTAGGTGTGTTGCATGTGTCATATATATTTGGTCGTGCACGTAGGAGGTGTGTTACATACGTGCTCATAGTCGTGTCGTGTTCGTGCACGTAGATATGTCAGTGCATGATATAATGTGTGTGAGTTCTTGTAGTTGTGTCTAAGTTCTCATGTGTGTATGCTCTGATGAGAGTCTCCGTCGCCGTCAAGTTGCGTCATCGACGAAAGACAATTGGAGCCGAGGAAGAAGTCAAAGTCGTCGGTAAGGTGTGTCACTGGCAGCATTGTCAACAAGAAGAAGGCAAAACTCCTTATAGATGCGTCAGGAGATCAAACTTCATCTTGTGAGGTTTAGCAAATCAAGATTAGGGGGAGATTGTTGGAAATTAATCTTGATTTGGTATTTGCTTTGAGGAAGGGCTTGCAGTTTCTAGTGAGTTAGTGATTGCAGTTTCTAGTGAGTTCGTGCTTGCAGTTTTTGGTTTTTAGTGTTTGCAGTTTTTTTGGTCATTAGTACTTCAGTTTTTGTTCTTGTATTTGCTATAAAAGGAGAAGAAGTAAACCAGAAAATGCTGCCAAGTTCTGCAGCGCCAAATCCTATGTGAGTTTATCATGTTCTTGTGTTGTGTTCCTTAGGCGTTAGCAAGAGTTTGGCCAACACCATCTATTCATTCTTAAATCAAAACTTGTGTTAAGATCTATTGTCTCGCGTGTGTTTTAGAGAGAAAACAATGTGCGAGTTCTCTCCAGGAGCTGGGCCAACAACATGCAGCAAGCAACAAGATCGAGGGAACGGAAAAGGGCAGCATTGTCTGCCTACATTTGCAGTGTAGCGTCACAAGAGATGATGAGAAAGAGATGTACCGGCGATGAATGCGAGTCCTCTTCGACATGCACCAGCTCCTGGTCACCTTCAGAGAAACTTGGCACGGCTTTAGGAGGGAAAGAAAAGGAAGTGAAAAGAAGGATCTGTGATCTTTGCAGCTGGAATCAGCAGCACTAAACCTGGGGACATGGTAAGCAGAAGCAGGAAGAAGATGAAGAACCAAGCCGCCCTGCTCTGCTTGTGCGGACGACGAGCTGCACACATCATGCAACGCAATGCTGCAAGAGAAGGATACAGTACTTGCTAGTTGCTACTCTGCTTGCTGCTGGTAGATAGATGCCTTCCACTTCTGCTCCGCACTCCTCAGAAATCAGAAGTCTTCAGGGATCTCGGAGCTCTTCTTCTCTTTCTTGGATAAGGCTCTGCGATGCATGTGGCAAGCAGCCTAGGGGATGCAGGCAATGGCAATGCGATTGTCAGGTCACAACAACGCAGTGTTATGCCATGGCCTTACGAGTTATGGCCACTCCATTCCTCTGTGCATGGTTGCCGTTTCAGAGAGTTCGCCTGTGCCGTGGTAGCATCAAAAGACTATGCAATAGGAGTAGAGAGGATTTAGGAAACGCGCAGGCTTTTGGGCTACCTAGGCTGCAGTGCGCTGCTGCATATCAAGGACTTTGCCTCGCATTAAGGGCATGGGCCACTGCTTGGTGAGCCGTGAGCTGCTGCTCTGTTGTCAATCCAGCAAGCTAGGGCATTTTTACTTTGGGACAGTACAAAAGAAACAGTAAATAGATGGAGTAAGTTGTAGTACTACTGTTCAGCTGCTTCTACCAGGTATGGGTAACAGGGTAAGAACAGTGCATTTCTCAGTGCAACCTCTGGTAGATGGTTCAGGCAGCCATTAGGTACAATAATGAAGGTGGCCATAAGCCCAACAAAGTAGAAACTTTCTTTCACCAATCATCGAAGTCAGAAGCCAAGAACTGCTGGTACTTTGAATTCATTTGATCAACAAACCACTGTAGATACCAACTATCATCCAAAATTCAAGGATTTTGAGTGATCCATATTACACACGTAGAGCACAAGTGCTGGTGATGGCGTTTCGCAATGTACGGCGAGAGCTGTAAGCACTACAATTACTATACACGCAAAAGTGAGCATAACTATGCGATCTAAAGGGCCAACAGCTTGACCATATCTGGTGATGCTAGACGGTTAGTAGAATTTTGAGTACGTTAAACAGAAGACAAACATCTGATGAGCAGCTCCAGAACGAAGATTAGCTTATCAATATGGCAAGAATGGGGCCAAGTTGTTCATCTCCTAGGCCGGACAGCTCCAAATGATGTCGACGATGAAGAAGATGACAAGGCCGACCTGTCGAACTCCTCCTTGTCCTCACTGAATGCCTTCTGGAGCACATCTTGCATTTCATGAAACCTCCTCTTCTTCTCTGTGGATACATCTCTTCCAAGGGAAGCCAGCTCAGTTTCATCATCCATGATATTGTCGAGTACTTTTGAACAACGTGGGAAGAAGCGTTTCCCGAGTTCCACTGGTAAACACATTCAGCTTGCAATTAGTCCAGATCAATAAACTTATGGTGATAAGGAGTCTCTACGGCTTGTGTTGTACAATATAAAATGGCAAACATATCTTTTTTTCTCGAAAATGCAGAAGAGTTGTGCTTCATCCATTAAGAAGAAGAACAGTACAACCCCGACAGCAAGCGGACTAGCATCATCGAAGGACTAACACCAGCCAACACACACATGGAAAGGCGAAGAGGGGTAGGGCTAGATGGCCCAAGGCAACGCTTCCAAGGAGGGAACAGCACCAAAGACGTCGTCGTTGCCCAATCCGGCAAGAATTGAACTTGAGGTTTTCACCCCCAGTACACCATTGCTTGCAGCTGCAACCCTAATGCCTCCGTCGAACTCAAGCGGTTGCACCCGGCGAACTCCGGCGCTCACCTTCTTCCGCGTGCTCGCCACAGCCGTTGGATATGGCGTTGGCAGCGTCGACGGCGACGGCGGCGCGAGAGACGACAACATGCCAAGGGGGCAGGAGGAGAAGAAGGAAGCCCCCCGCCAAGCTACAGCCCGGGGATGGCCAGATCCGACCACCTCCGGCTCCCCCCACGTCACCTTCGGCCGCCGGGCCTTCGAACCTGGCCAGATCCACCGAGAAATGGACGGATCTGGCCTACGCCGCTAGGTCGAGTGGCTGAGGGAGGCCCCGCCGGTTGCCTCCGGCTCTCCCCACATCGCCTCCAACAGCGGGCTTCACAACGCCTCTCTAACCCGGCCAGAACCGCGAAGGAGACGAGCGCCTTCTTCCGCATGCTCGCTGCGGCCGTTGGACCGTTGGCGGCAGCGGCGCAAGAGGCAACGATGTGCAAATGGGGGTAGGAGGAGGAGAAGAAGCACCCGCCAAGCTACGCCCCGGAGATGGCCAGATCTAGCAGCCTCCGACTCCTCCCACGTCACCTCCGGCCGCCGGGCCTCCGAACCCAGCCAGATCCGCTGAGGAACGGATGGATCTAGCCTACGCTGCCTCCGACCGCCGGCTTCACAATGCTGCTCCGACTCAACCAAATCCGCGAAGGAGATGAGGAAATCTGGCCTACACCGCCAGCTCGAGCAGCTGCGGTAGGCCCTACCGCCGCCACCGCTCGCTGGCAGCGACGAGGAGGAAGAAAACGCGGTGGCGAGGGGGGTTCTTTTTGGGCGGCGGGGTCGCCCCGTGAGGTGCCTGGGGCGGCTTAGGAGGCCTCAGGGGGGAAGGGATTTCATTAAAATGGCAAACAGATCTCAACCCTGTAACCAGTAATACCTACCATAATCCATTTTTTCTAAAATATTATTTTAGAATTGAATCCCAAAAGTTTATGCAAAACTCATTCGCCCCCAAGTAAGACTAATCATTAGCAATTCAACACCAGATTAAAATTTTATATGACTATAGCAAACTGTACATATTTAGGCTAAATATCTACTCTTCAGATAATATGGATTATCATTCTCAAAGAGCACAAAAGAGCCAAAATTGTCCATGATTCACAGATTGACGGTAGGGCTAAGAAATATACTCTTTTATTTAATGCGCAAGAGTTTTTAAATCTACAAGGGTACTCGACAGTGAACCTATCAATCTGAAGGGGGGAAATAAAATATGGAGTTTCAACTTCAGTTACAACAGATACGATAAATAAATATAAATAATATAAAAGTATTGTGGAGAAAGGCAAGCTGCGTGTCACCTGTTTTCGAGAGGGCTCTCATCCGAGCTAGGTGTTCTTCCTTCATTTTAAAAGGAATTTCATTTAGATCAACAGTTGTCCACTGTATCTCAGGAGGTGGATTTGCACTAGATCCAAGGGTAAACTCCAAAGTTCCATCCACTTGAGCAATGTCCATTGCTACTCTTGCCTCCATTGGAAACAATATCCTCGCAAAAGCAACTACATTGCATGGAAATAGTAATGTGAAAACATAACTTTCCAATAGAAAAAAAATGGTTTAAAACACTATGCATGCAACACAGCCAAACACAGTAAACAGACAATTCTGAAAGAAAAAAATCCAGCAATACTACACGATTTGATCAGTGAAGATTACCTCGGTTTTCAAGGTACAACAACCTTCCACGTAGACTGTCACCAGCCATTGCAAGAGAAACCGATGCTTCTCCAAGTTGTGGATCCCTTCTTTCAGCTTGCTCCAGTATCTCAATACATAACCTATCTTTAGGAGACGGTTTTCCTTCTTCAGTAACCCCAAAGTAATCCCCATGTTTTGTGAGTCTCTTTGAGATCTGAACTGCTTTTCTTCCATCAAATGTAAGATCCGATGGCCGAGCCCCCTTGGTTAAAAGAGATACAATGATTTTAGGCTCTCTTCGCATAGCAGCGATGTGAAGAACAGTATAGCCTCTTGGGTTTCTGTGATTAACATCTGCAAGTGCGAGATCCAGAAGTTCCGTTGTAATTTTTGAGTCACAATGTTCTACAGCATAGTGCAATGCAAATGCATCATCAAGATTAGTCTGCCCTTCCTTGAGTAGCATCCTGACTAGCTCCACGTCATCAGAATCAAGGGCTCTGTGTATCCTTCTTACATGTTTGTTAGGAAAGCCCTTGCCTTCAGGTGAAACTAATCCAAGACTCATCCGTGAATCAATAATTTGCTTGATAACATCTAGAGGCAACGCCTTCTCAAGAGTAATCATGTCAAGATTTGACGGAAGTACCATCTCAAGGCATCTCTCAAGCAGTTTCATGCAAGATTTGTTGCATAAGTTTGCAACAGATAAGATCAATGGAAGGTTATCCACTTCAACGTTATCAAGTACATCAAGGAGACGCCGCTGCATGGAAAAGAAGGGAGTAATGTGGCTTAGTACTGGCTTCTTAAAATGGTGAAATTGAATAATGATAGCAGGCTGACAGTACTGGGCTAGTTACATTCTATCAAGATAGTGGGATAGCCATATCTGTCCAACAGCACCACTTTCTGAAACAATGCTGAACAAAAGCAAGTAGCATTAATTCTAATATTTTAATTCTTTCATATGATCTGCAACCATTTATTTTTCGGATGTGATGTAGTTCCTTTGTGAAGGACCATGTGAGATAGTCTAGGTTAATATTGTGATGAACAATTGCAATGTTTGTAGAGTGATCAATTGGCTTTGCAAATATTGCACTCTGTCAGTATTGGTTTGAGCAGAAATTGATGATTTGGGATTTGAGTTATGGATTTACTTAGGTTGACTTGAGTCGTTAAATTAAGATTGCATGATGTATGTCTTAGCTAATTTAGGTCAAGTTATGAAGAACTTGTGACTGCAAACGAATTCCTTATCTTTGGATATGTAGGATTGCTTGGAATCAACTGTGGTCAACAGCGGTGATCAGGGTTAGGCTCATAGAGGAGTCGGGGGGTCCAGAACGATTAAGAATACCGGGTGAAACGGTGAGCTCAAGCGTGACACAAGAAAGGCGAGAATGTTGAAGGCGAGTTCGAATGGCGGGATGACGTCAGGTGGCTTGCACGGGCCAAGTGAGCCGTGGTTCGGTGGAACCGGGACGGGAGAGACTTGGCGGCACATAACAAGCTAGTGGTGTACCTACATATAGCAAGCATGACGATTGCTTGAAAAGGATGGCGATGACCGGGTCAACAAAGGGACATTTTGGTATTTTGACCAAAATACCGGAAACCATCTTGGATCAAAACCGCGGTGCATTGACGATACGTTGGAGAGTGGTTTAGGTCAAGATGGAGCTGGTATGATCAAGACGGATCAAGACTAAGGATTTAGTGGATAAACACTTATGCGCTTTGAAAAAACGTGCATTAAGGCTATAAAAAAGCTTGAAGCTCGCGAGCTACTCGAATTCGGCTCGTTCTAGGCTCGATTCGAGCTCGGCTCGAACTTTAAACGAGTCGAACTCGAGCTTGATCTCGAGCTCGCGAGCTTCACCGAGCCAAGCTCGAATAGTTCACGAGCCTTAACTCGAGCTTAAATAGTTATACATATTAACTATTACCGAGTTTACTCGAGCCGAACTCGAGCTCGGGCTTTTTTATTGTTGAAAATTAGTGTATGTTTGAATTATTTTGACTGTTATCGAGTTTACTAGAGCCGAGCTCAAATTCAAAATTTTCTTATTATTTAAAAATAGTGCATAATAAATTATTTTAATTGTTATCGAGCTTCAACGAGCCGAACTTGAGCCCAAGACCATGCTCAGACCTAACTCGAGCTCGGCTCGAGTTTCTACCGAACTCGAGCCTAGAAGGCCAAGCTCGCTCGAGCTCAGCTTGTTTACAGCCCTAGCGTGCATAAGTGAACTTGAGTGAGTAAAACCCATGTGTGTGAACTAGGGCATCTATTTCTAGTTTCGCCCCGGGACCCTAAAATCTCAGGACCGACCCTGTTAACCATCCCACCCTGCTCCCATATGCTTTCTTGTTTAGAGTTAGGGTTTTGAGAGTGGAGCACATGGTGTGCCATGTGCCTTTTGTCCTTTAAGATGGAGTGACTGTAGACTCAACCTTCTCAAATGAGCAATACATCAACCTTTGCATATTTCCATGGATCCATCTTGATTTGGTTGTTCGACCACTCGTTCGCTTACGACCACGTTGATCATTTTGGTTGCCTACTGGTTCCGACCACGTTGGCTATTCGACCACTCATTGGCTTACGACCACGTGGGTTACGACCACGTTGATCGTTTTGGTTGCCGATTGGTTCCGACCACGTTGGTTGTTCGACCAACATTGGTTACGACCATGTTGATCACTTTGGTTGCCGACTGGTTACAACCACGCTGATTGTTCGACCACTTGTTGGCGTTCGACCACGTTATTTATGACCACATTGGTTTTGATTACGTTGGTTTTGGTCTCGATGGTTATAGACTACGTTAGTTTTCGTCCGTTCCCTGGTCATTGACCGTGAGAGGCGATTTCCGACTACATTGATTTCTAACGTACTGTCAATTCTCGACTACGTAATTTCTGTTCGGTAGTCGACTTTCGACCATGTTGGACTTCCGACTGGTAGTCGAATTCGACCACGTTATCAGCTTTCGATCACACTGTGTTTCCTGCCGTCTTGTTCGACTTTATTTTTTCATTTTCAAGTGGGATTTCAACCCTAATCTTCATAGCTTTGTAGCTATAGGAGAAAAAGGGGTAAGTGAATACTTGGAGAAAAATTTTAAAGACATCATTCACCCCCCTCATTTGGTGTCTGTCCGGTCCTACAATTTATTATCATCACATATATATATCGTTAAACCAATTAAATATACTCTAAAAATGATACCCAAGGAGATGCGTAGGCCACCATGCTAGTTTTATTAAGAGTGGGAAACAGAGTTACAGAACAAAAATAAACAAGGCATGGTTTGAGTTGATTGATGACTTGTGATGCATACTATTGCTTTTCTAGAGCAGCTCTCGTTGAAATTTGGGACACGATGCATACAGCTGTTAACTTTTGTTTCTGTGCACACGTGCTCACAAATCGCAAACAACTCAACTTGTCATAGCATCTATTCACAACTTCAGCATCCAATTAATCACCATATAATTAGCACAAGCTTCGCGTTGCAATAAGTAAAGTGTAATGCTTAGCTTAATTCTATTTGGGAAATGCATTCAAAGCAAGATCCTTCATTTGGATAAGCAGCGGCCGAGGGGGAGCAGAAATAGTATGCAAGGGATCTCTAATCTCATCTTGCCGCATAAAGCAAACATCCAAGCGCGCAGCAAAAAAGACATCTTTAGAACACACTGCTTGAGAACATGAAGCGTCTGACCAATACGCATCCCAGCGAGCACAAGAATACGAAGAAAAAAATATGGAAATGAAGAAAGCTTCAAGAACGGCTACGCATGGAGGCATCTTGGCCGCGCGAGTAGAGGGGGAGGGAGGGAGAGGCGGACCTGGAAGAGGTTGGTGAGCTCGGCGACCTGGAAGGTGGAGGCGGCGAAGAGGACCTGCACCATGAAGGCGACGGCGGGGCGGCAGCCGACGTGCGCGCACCCGTCCTCGTCGACGCAGACGCACGCCGCCTTGGGCAGGTCGCCGACGCGGCCGCTGTACAGGTACTCGAGCACCAGCAGCAACGCCTCGTACCCTACTTCCACCTCCTCGCCGAAAAGCTCCCGGAGCTCCAAGTTTTCGCAGTCAGCGCCGGCGCCGGGGCCGGCGCCCGCGGCGCGGCGGGCGAAGACGGCCCGCAGGAAGGGGCTTCGCGCGGAGAGCACGCAGCGATGCACGCGCAGGTCGGGCGCGCCCGGTACGGCGATGCGCGCGTCGACGAGGAAGGCGAGGTCGTCCGGCGAGCGGAAGGCGGCAGCGAGGTTGTCGGAGAGGCGGCGGAGAGCCTCCACGTCCGCATCCTCCGCGCCCTCCACGGAGACGCTGTCGGAGTCGGAGAACGCGGTGGTGACGTGGCTGGTCGGCGGCTCCATTGGCGCGACGCAAGGAGGAGAAGCCCAGCTGGGCCAGGAAGTCGAAGAGAGCAATGGGCGCAGCCGCGCAGCGAAAGGGATGGATATAAAAGGCACACAGTAGTGAACGGTGCGAGGGTGAGGTGGAACGGGCAATCTTGCAATTCCATCCCTGACTTTTGTAAATTTTGTAAATTAAGCCACTCCATATGTGAAACGAGGGTAAGAATTATATATTTGCTAGGACTTGAAGGATCACGGTAAAAAGAAGCCACTCCATATGTGAAAAGGACAAAGCTTCCTAAAGAGGAGTGTACAGGCTACAGCCGAGCTTGCCTACTCGGCGATGGGAACCGGTTGAAGACACGAAGGGTAGGAAGTGTAGAAGGCCCTGTTTCATATGACTATGGTTTATAATTTTTTATTAAAATTTTTAAATTTTAGTTATTTATAATAGAGATTATGAAGAGAGATACTTATTTGCGATTTTAGTTGATACAGATGTTAAATTTTTAACGTGTGCTACAATTAACTTGTAGACCTCATGTTAAAAAAAATACTCTATTTGAAAATTACATATTATAGCAAAAATTAAAAACCTTTTTAAAAACCGTTAAAGAATACGTCCGAAGTTTCCTCTCCTACGTAAGTTGCTAAATAATTTTTGCGTTCCGAAGCAGCTGCAATTGGATATAGTTGTGCTGCAGCAACTTTACATGCACAGTTGGAAGGAAGTGGCATCGCACTACATGTCTAATTAAGCCATTAGTAACAGTTTAACATTAATTGCACAGCGCCCTACGTAGTTTACTCGAAACAAGGCAAGCCACTAGGGGATACAGGACGGCCGGCCCACTGTTTCGGGGCATGCACCCAAATTATTTTTTCAGTCATTGGCCAAGTAACACTGACTGACGATAAGCTAGCTTGCCTTCATGGGAGTACAGCTCAGAGAGTGATTAGCTGCTGCCTGCTCGTGTGGTCCACAGTAAAATAGGTTGGTCAGCTAGCTAGCTTGCTAGGGGATCCATGGGTTTTCTTCAGGACCTTCTCTTCTTAGCTTTTAAAAATTAATTTTTGATTTTTTTATCGTAATTAGTTTTAAAATAAAGTGTCTTTTAAAAATATGGTCTATAAATTAATTGTAGTACACATTATATCGGTTTCATTTATATCAGTCAAAACCACATGGAAGTTTCTAGTACTCTATACTCTCTTTCATAAACAGTTCAAAAATTATAAGCTATAAATCAACATAAAAAAGAACAGACCCGATAATCAATAGATGCATTTTGCCGAGAAAGTTTATTTGTTAGAGCCGTCCGATCATATAGAGAACATGCAAACGGATGTATCAGATTCACAAACCCACTCCCCCACCTCGAGCCCTTCGATTGGTCGGAATTGAACAACACACATGAGACGGTCAACATGGGTTGAAGCACACGAGTCACAACAACAAGTTACTATCGACAGAATGTGTGCAGTTAAAGTTCGTTAGAAGAGGAGCTGGAGCTCACAGGTAACTGAAGCAACTGCCGTGCCGACGATGCTCGATGTGTGTGTGTGTGTGTGTGTCGGGTTTTTTTTCCTTTACTAATTTTGCACGGTAGTACTATATTCCACGGCACAACATTGGTACTTAGGTAAATCTGTGCAACAAAAATTCCTGCAAGGATGAGGGCATATTTGGAACACATACAAAATTGTCGTGCTTGCTAGGTTTGACAAGGCTACGTCGTGAAACAAAAGGGGAGTGGTCCTGTCGCAAACAGTTCTGACTTCTAGTTTTCAGAAGCTAAAATCTATTTGAAACATGTTGGTTTTCTTCTTTTTTTCATTGCATCGTCCATAAAGATATAACAGTGTTTTTTCTTTTTCTTATTTTTCTTTTATTTTCCTTTAATTAAATAACTAAAAACCTAATAATTACTACAGTACCAAAATCAGTCAAAAGTTAAAAACACTTGGAAAAACCGAATTGAACAAAGCCTATTCACGATAGAAATGTTGCGGTCTAACGGCCTAATCTGCTCCCAACAGCTAGCAGGGCAGAATGTTGTCATCATCTAGACCCCAAAAGGCATCAATCATCCAACCCGGTGGTGATCGGTTCGGCTGAAAAGCTCACAGCTTATGGCTGAAAACACTGTAACTGGCTGAAAAAAGCACTGTAACTGACAGAGGCTTATTTAGCATAATTAAATTTAAAAAAATTTAAAAACATAAAAAATATATTAGCCCATTACGTATAATACAAACAAATACGGGAAAAAAAGAACCGGCAAAAAAGCTCAACAAAAAGCCAAAAGTTCAGAAAAAGACGAAACTTATGAATAGTGAAAAATAAACCAGAAGCTCAAAACCGAAGTCGAATTGATCAGGGCCTAAGGGCACTACAGTACTAGACACACGGTTCAAGTTCGACACGTCTCCCGGCTTTCCAGGGTAAGGATTAAGGAATCAGCAGGTGAACCACATGCTTACCCTAGTTTCGGGCGGAATTGCAAAATTGCACAAATGGCCGGGTCTAGAGTCAAAGTCAACAAAAAGGGCGACGTGATTAGATAGATATCGTTTTGTCGATCCCACTGGCTGATCAGGCGAGCCGTGGGTCCCATGCGTATGCAAGGGATTATCTGTTCTTCTCTTTAGTTGAGTCCCAATCTTGATTCCTGTCACAAAGCTGAAAGCTCTATCACCTAGTCTATCCAAATTAATGGAAAGGAACAGCATATAAATGTTGGATAGGACAATACGATACGATGATAAGACGATGAGACTCGATGTAGGATTAGCAGAGTGCTAGAGATGTCTTGCCCTGTCTTTCAGTAGTAAGTACGTTGTTTTTGCGTGCTAAGATGATAAGATTGGCCAATTCATACGAGCTTGAACTAAAATTCAAATTGTAGTTATTTTTTTATGATAGTTTAACTGTAGGTATTTGATAATTATATATACAAATCAGCAAAGTATGTGATCTAAATTCATTTCAATTGTTATAGATGGATATATATATATATATATATATATATATATATATATATATATATATATATATATATATATATCTTAAAACTGATATTTTCAAAAAAAAATATACCCTAATTTGAGTTGAATTCACGCATTTGAAAAAATATATATAGTATAATTAATTGGAACACTATGGTGCATGGACACCATGATCTAAAATAGGTATTTTCCCTATGTATCATGTGCGAAATTTTTTGAAAATTCTTGGATGTCGAGTTTAACTAGTTTACTAACTAGTTCATACAAATTTGAATTGAAATTAGAATTGTAGTTGCTTTTTTAGATAGTTTGATCGTAGGTATGTGCTGATTATATATATAAATCAGTAAAGCATGTGATCCAAATTCATTCAAACTTTGATTTTCAGTATATTTTTTTAAAGGTATATGTTTCATTTGAATTGTTATAGATGGGCATATACCCTGAAACTGGTATTTAAAAAAACCCCAATTTAGGTTGAATTCGTGTATTTTAATACACACACACACACACACACATATATATATATATATATACACGTATATGAAAAATACTAATTACTTCTAGGTGTAGTTATATCCTGTATATCCACCGTTGCTGACTACTTAAGATTCGTGCTTCAGTAAGAGCCATTCGGAGCTGGAAGTCACGGTTGTGAGGAAGACCCGATCCAATCCGGGAGTAATTAGCACTCCAACCATATACAGGATCTCAACGATCTTCCTAGATCTTCGCTATCGATTGCTAAATATACAGGATTTTGGGCAACTGACCAAGTTCCAGATCTCAATGAGGACAGGGGTCAAATGATGCTCCTCCTCCTCCGGCAGTGTGGGCAACCTGTCGTGTCGATCTCAAAGATGAGAGAAGATACCAGCGGAGCAACTGGCATCACCGGTGACGAAGGGGAAGGATAAGATGTTGGTGGAACAGCTGGCGTTACCAGCAACTGTGGGGGAGAAGAAGAGCAAGCTGGTAGCCATGGGGTGCCGACGCTGTGGGAAAGGCAACACCTTGTAAGCGTAGGGGAAGAAGTAGAAATAAAGGATCGGCGTGGTGTGGTGGACGCTGGCAAAGTGCGCAGCGGCCGAGGAGATACGAGAAGAGACGACGAAGTGGCAGTCAATCACAATGGCAGACATGGTCGACAGTTCGGGGCGATGGCGACTGGGGCCGGGAGGAGGGGCCGCTCATTGGGGAGCCCTGATTTGAGGCCATAGAGCTCGGACCTGGCCGGATTCGGAGCCAGCGTGGAGCTCCACAGCACTGTAGACAACAGGGACGAGCGGTGGAGAGAGCTGGTTCTAGATTCGAGCGAACAGACCACCGAGGAGAGAAGAGGAGGCCGATCGGATCTGGCGCGGAGGAAACCAAATCTTGGGTTAGCGGCGGCCGGGAGGAAGCGCAGTGGCGTGGCGGCCTGTCGGTGGCATGGCTCAAAGCGGCAACGGCGACGTTAGGCCTAGATCCGGCGGCAGGGTGGCCGGATCGAGCTGGCAACCGCTGGATCCGACAATGGGAGGCTGGATCCGGTGACAGGGAGGCCAGATCTGGGCCTGGGGCTGGCACGAGCGCACGCGGGCTACCGGCGGCGGCGCAGGTGCATGCGCGGTCTAGTGCAGGCGACGACGGGGGCTGGAAGGAGGGGTCGTTTGTCGGGGAGGAGCTTGTCGATGAGGAAGCCGAGGGAGAGCGCAATGAGCGCCTCTGTCCGCGTGTTGCACTGGCTCTTGTGAGCATGGGAGATGCACGTGGACGACGGGCGACAGTGACCAGACCGGACCTGATCCAATGTAGGAAGATAGGAGGCCATCTATCTGCAATATTTTGCACAATCCTAGGAGATTGGATCATGGAGATTGAATCATCTCTCCTAGGGGCGGTACGCTACGGAATTTGGTGGTGGCTAGGAACATGCCTATATGCGAACCCGCTCTGATGCCATGTGGGATAATAGAATGGCAGGAATAATTGTTAGATATATTACTTAAGTCTCGGAATATATATATATATATATATATATATATATATATATATATATATATATATATATATAACTTAGAGATGAAATCAATCTGTTACAGATATAGAAAGTTACTAGAGATATGAAAGAAACCATATTAGATACAAATCATTTTAATTAATTTTATCCTATCTCTTATAATCTTACTAAACATATAATATAACACGGAAAATCCAAACGCGGGCACCAACCAACAGCTAGTCCAACGAGATTTCGCCCATATCCTGTGGCGTGGCGAACGGGCGAGATTCATTCATGTCCGACTAACTACGGATTAATTGAATTTATTTATGGGTTTTGCGCGATTGAATTGATCCAGTGACGTTCCAGTAGCCGAGCCTTATGGACGGGGACTTTGCAGAAAAGAAAAGGAATATCCAAACGTAGTCCGAGACACAAACTTCCGGCCTGGGCCAAACAACGATAAGGGGAAGTGGATGCAATGGGCTTGGGCCTAATGATCCATCCTACTATACATTAGGCCCATGCTTGGACCCATGTTGTGTGTCCAATTAACTTCTCTGGAGAGATCTCGTCTGGGTATCGTCCGTCTCCATTGAGTCACATTTGGACGGTTTCTTGGTTCTTTTGATCTCTCGTTGATGTTTTTAGCCTTGATTGATGTTTTTATTTATATTTTTTAAGATAGCAATGAACGATTAAGGTGTCGAAGTAAATGATGTATACAGTTTTAAGATTAAAAAATCGTTTATAGAATGTGTTTTAAAATACTATTCTGATTATTTCGATTTTGAAAGAAGCTAAAATCTCAAAAAGAAGGGAGCCGCGCCTTTCTTTTTTTTCTCAGGACAGTTTAAATAACAAAATTGCTTTGCAGTGTACATTATTATTTCACAGAGTTTCGCCCATGCCCACGTGACGATATATAGGCCATAGCTCATGAGGGTGTACTATTGTACGTACGCATGAACATTGCGCCAGGCACTGCACGTGCGTTGGCCGTGCATCGCGGCACGGACGGAGGAGATCGAGAGCCACACGATTAATAGCAAGGAGTACTGTATAAACCTCGAGTGCTAGCTAGTAAAAAAGGAATGGACCAAAGGACATAGCATCCAGTAATTCATAATTGAAGCAAAATACTAGTATAGAAGAAGATCATGAGAGGAAAGGACCAAAACAGGGGGGAGCTAGCTGACCACATACGCACGTGACGTGTCGTTGCGTGGGGCCAACAATAATGGTGTTAATTAGTGTACGTTACGAACCTAGCCGGTTTTAGGGGTCCCTCCGTTTCACTATATTTATTTGTGCCCTCAGAAATATATATTTTAGTATATTTATCATTGAGAGAATCTACAATATAGTTATTGCAATTTTTTTATGCTTTACCTATATTTAAATATTTTAGAAAAGATTAAATGGTTATGATACGTCGTTTAATAGGAGTATATAAGGTTATTTCTTATTAAATATTTTAAGATTTAGTGCTCTTCCATGCACATAGTTCATTGTGCACAAATATTGTGAAGCGGAGGGAGCAAGAACTACACTAGCATAGGGTGGATGGAGTTTAAGCGCCGTACAGTTGATCTTAAGTTGGTTCCAGCTTAGGGTCTATTTTGGTATAGCTTCTGCTCATAGCTTCTCCTTTAGATTTCGTGAAGCTAATACTTAGATTTTCAAAACAATTGAATTCTGATTCTCACAATGAGCATAATCAAAAATGAATTAGCAACGAGAAGCAGTCTTTGGGTGGATTCTTGTGGCGAGCCATCCAACCTAAAGCAAATATGCCCATCGAAATTCATCAAAATTACCTGCAAATGCCACTCAACTACCCATCTGCACCCTCTCGCTCAATCGCCTCACATGCTCGCCTCCACGGTACTTCCCTCCCCTCTTCTCCTCCCACCCGTCACTGTCGCTTCTCCCCGTGCGTTGTGCCACTGCCTCCTCGCGCGCCCTCCCTCTCCTCTCCCTCATACCCACGCCGCCTGTGCCTCCTCCTTCCGCTTAGCGCTACCGTCACCTCCTCTCCATGCGTGCCCCTCCCTCTCCTCTCCCTCATCCTCACATCGCTTGTGCCTCCTCCTTCCGCTTGGCGCTGTCGCCACCTTCTCTCCCCGCACGCTTCTCCCTCTCCTCTCTCTCATCTCCATGCTGCCTGTGCCTCCTCCCCATGCCGGAGGTCATCCTGGAGACATCCAAAGGCGTCTTCACTGTCGAGGTACCCTAAGTGGCAGATGTACCTATGAATCCTATGGAAAGTTGTCATTTTATTGTTATGTGTTTACACAAGCTAAAGCACTTCAAATGTCAGGCGCTGGCTTGGATGGTTCAAATGAAAGAATTAGAACTAATCTGTGCAGTTATCTTGAGAATGAAAGTTCCCGATTCTTTTCATAGGTTTGAATTGTGGTGCTTTGTATCTGTACCGATAGGAGTTGCCCTCCAATCCTCCATACTCTCATGATGTGAAGCTGATTTCGCATCATTTTATGGCCAACTTACTATCAAGAGACAACCATTTCCAGCTTAGCGTGTCGTTCAAACCTCAAAAAGTTGGATTGCTCTTTTCTGTTATCGCAAGACATTCATTTTGAGTTTCGAACTGTTCATAGTAAGATGGACAAGCAAGTAAGCAACTCATGCTGAAATGTTGATATTCACCATAATTTTAGTAGTCGTGACAGAAACTAGTACTTAATGTTGGGAAGGTTGTGACATCAGCGTTGGATCATGGTTGCAGGCTTTTCAGATTAAGAGCTGAGAGCAGAATAGTTGCGCATTGGATGCTCTTAATATTCTTACTGGATACTCATTGTTGTGGGGTGGTCCAGCCCCAAATGACTGGGGCTTACAGTAGGCCTAATAGTATAGACCCAATAGTATAAAGGAATATACTAATATACCTTTACCTTTTGTAATTATTAAGTGGTAGGATGGAGACTTTCCATCATATCCCATTCACGTATATAAGCCCCTAAGAGGGGTATGAGTAGGTCAGATCCACTTATTTTACACACAAACTCTCTCCTGTCGTTAGCTCTCTCTAGTTCTACCTCCTCTAATAGAGAACAGGGTACACTATACTCACTGTTGTGCTCATGCTACAATAGTTGGCATCGTCCGTGTGAACTACGCAAGAAGCTGCACAGGGGAAGGCGCTAGAAAGCAACGATAACCAATCGAAAGAGAAGTACGACGGAAACGACCGTCGAGTCAAGCACACGACGACCAGTGGCCGAAGGCCCAGCACCCAAGGCAACGACGCCCTGGCACCACGGGCGGTGAGCGGTCAGCGTTGATGTGAGGTGCTAGCTCCGACACCAATATTGGCACGACCATCATCAAAGCTGCCTGCGCTGGCACGACCGTTGACCACAGCACCCACGCTGGTATAACCATCGACTGCGATGCCTGTGCTGGCACGGCCGTCAACCCCAACGCATCATCATCACGACACTAGAGAGTTAGCTTCCACGCGCGATGCCATATCCAGAGATTCTTGTCGCCATCATCACAACACTAGGGAGTCATAACCACGATGACGACCACCTCGTGGTTGTAGATGGAGCATGCGTGTCAAGTCTTCGTCCCACTGCCGACTTCGTTGATGCTCATCTGAAGGGTGGGGGACGGAGCGCACGCGCTTCAAGTCCTCGACCCATTGCCGACTTCGTCGACATTCACGACCACCTCATGGTCGAGACTAGACTTCGTCGACATGTTTGGTCGCTTCGGGGTCGGGACTAGACTTTGTCGATGCTCAACCACTTTGTGATCGCAACTTTATCGACGCATCTGACCACCCCGTGGTCGTAACTTGTCGATGCTCATTCGACCACTTTATGGTCATGTCTTCATCAGCATCTACGACCACATCGCGGTCAAGCTCCATCGCACTCCGCGCGGATGTCACCTCCACTAGACTTCGCAATATCTCCACCAGACTCCACGCAGATGTCGCCTTTATCGGACTACGCATGACCTCCACCAGACTCCGCGCGGATGTCGCCTCTGCCAGACATCACACGATCTCTGCCGAACTCTGTGTGGATGTTGCCTCCGTCGGACTTCGCACGATCTCTGCCGGACTCTGCGCGGATGTCGCCTCTACCGGACTTCGCACGATCTCCGCCAGACTCCGTGTGGATGTCGCCTCCGGGCCAAACAACGCTGATGAACATCGGGCCTCGCTGGGTCGAAGCTTCATTGACACCCACAACCATGTCATGGTTGAGACTTCATTGACGTCTATGACTGCCTCCTGGTCCAGACTTTGCCAACGCTTGTCCAACTGCCTTGTGGTCATGACTTCGTCAACGCTTGATTGGTCACCTCGCGGTCATCACTTCGTCAACACTCATCCGAGCACTTCGTGGTCGTGACCTCGTCCACATTTATAAACATGCTGTGGTCAAGTCTTTGTCGACAGCTATGACCTCCTTGTGGTCAAGATTTCATCGACCCCAGACCGAAGCATGGGGATGGAGTACGCACTCCAAAGCCTTCGTCCCGCCGCCGACTTCGTTGGCACCTATCACACCTTCAGTGATGTCGTCCGACCCCTCAGGGTCGAAGCTTCATTGACATCCACGACCACGTTATGGTTGAGACTTCATCGACATATACGACCGCCTCCTGGTTCGGACTCCATCGACGCTTGTCTGATGCCACGCGGTTGTGATTTCGTCAATGCTTCACTGGTCACCTCGCGGTCATCACTTCGTCGATGCTCACCCACTTCGTGGTCGTCACTTTATCGACACCTACGACCACGCCATGGTCAAGTCTTCACCAATAGCTATGGCCACCTTGTGGTCAATACCTTGGTGGCGCCAGTCCGGACGATGGGTGACGGAGCACTCACTTCACCAAGTCAAAATGGTGGGAGAGCCCCTGACTTTGTCAGCCTCAGCTCCGCCGACCTTTGCATCGTGAACCTCCACCTGACCTCGCACAGCCTCCGCTTCATCTGACCTCCACTGGACTTTGTGCAACCTCCACCGGACTTCTCCAGCGTTGACCATCTCGTGGCCGTGACTCTGTTCGACCACCCCAAGGTCGTAGATGCCCTCATGGTTGGGACAGAGTGCGTTCAAAGCCTTTGTCCTATTGCCGACTTCATCAACACCTACGACCACCTCGTGGTTGCACCTTCAGCGATGTCGTCTGACCCCTCAGGGTCAAAACTTTGTCGACAGCCTTCGTCCTACCGTCAGCTTCATCGACTCCCATGACCACGTCTTGCTCGACATAGTCATTGGCCACTTCGACACCCACGACCGCATCATGAGTGGCATAGTCTTGAGGCCTTTTCCGACCACCCCGTGACCAACTTGTGGTCATACGACCTTCGTCGTCCACGTCCGTGCGCCGACCGCGTCAGAGACACCAACCCGATGGGGCACCCTGGCCTTCGGTGTGGGACCTCGTTGCCCGCGTCTATGTGCGACCTTCGCGCGTCGGCTCAGCCTCTGCCGGGAGATTCCACGACCACGTCGAGATTGGTGAAACAACTCTGCTCTGTGAGGTTTACAACATATTCACCCCCAGGTGCTGGGGGGCTACCAACTACATCAGCTCACCCATCAGCACCTGTGTGCTTGCTACTGGGGGACAGGGCTAGGCCAAGTTGGGTCAATTGGTCATGTTAACTCATCCCTCGGGACCTTCGCACTTGTTGTCGAGAGAGTACTCTTGTGGGGGTGGGCCAACCCTAAACGACTGGACCTTGCAGTAGGTCCAATAGTATAAAGGAATGTACCAATATACATCTATCTTTTGTAATTATTAAGGGGTAGGATGAAAACTTCCCATCCTACCCCACTCATATATATAAGCCCCTAAGAAGGGTATGAGGAGGTCAGATCCACTCATTTTATACACAAACTCTCTCTCCTGTCGTTAGCTCTCTCTAGCTATATCTTCTCCTATGGAGAAAGTGATACTCTGTACTTTCTGTTGTGCTCATGCTACAACACTCATAGTTATCATATCATATCATGATAGTAGATTTTAACCATATGTATATAGGCAAACATAGAGCAACATGGTTGTATGTAGTATTATTGATAAACTGGAAGAGTAATTTCTGTAGATTTCCTCCCGTGTTGAGATGCACTGACATATTTGTTTGGTTTTTGTGCTTATCACAGACGACAGAATGGGGTGAGATGACCGTGTGTGATGTTGAGAGACGCTTACTGGCAAACGCTCTTCTGGATATATCCAACGAGTGATTTGTGCTTGTGTCTAGTGATGTATTCCTATATTTGATTTCAACACTACATACCGATACTTCCATTCATGGCATTTGATGATCCTGGACCATATGGTGGGGCCGGTACAATTGGAACATGATCCCCAAGGTTGAACTCACACAATGGCGCAAAGGCTCATAGTGATTTGAAGTAGACAGGGAACTTGCGATTGAAATTGTGAAAGACACGATCTATTATCCAAAATTCAAGGAGTTCTACAGGCCTCATCATTATGTTGATGAGCACTATTTCCCTACAATGCTTTGCTCACAATTGAAGCTCCACACAGCCTAGCTAGCAGAAGTGTTACTTGGGTGGATTGATCGAGAGGTGGTGCACATCCAGCCACGTTTAGTTAGGGCGATATCACGCAGGAATTCTTGAGAAGAGTTTAAGAGGGACGGATTTGTTTATACAATAATCAGAACTCGATGATGTGCTTCCTGTTTGCTCGAAAGTTTACTCATTTTGGTTCATGTGAACATGAGGCTCGGCTCGTTTCAAAAACGAGCTAGGAGAGAGGCTCGGCTTGGCTCGAAATGCGGCTCGAGCTGGCTCGTGAGGGCTCGTGAGCCAAAAACTGACGAACACAGCCAAAGGTCTAGAGAGCTCAATGTGCTCGGCGGCTCGGAGCAAGAACCACTGAACACAGCCAGCGAGCTCATTTTCTTAAAGAAATGCATGAAAAAAATCACAAGTTTACATATAATCATTCAACACAGTACAGAACACACAACAACAGTACAAAATGGAAAGTTTGAAAGTCTGGGAGCAGCAGCAGCAAGAAATAGGCTCGACTCCTTTCCACCTCAAATTGAAACACACAACAGCAGCAACAAGAAATAGAACACGACATTCGACACATACATTACGTTACACCATATACTTTGGCTTGACAGAATAACAAAAGGACACAATCACACAAGGCCATGTGAACATCTGGACGCCTCCTCTGCCATCTTGAGTCTTGACGACATTCAAAAACACCCAACTTCAAAGATCGCCATATTCGTTATTCAACTGACTGCATGCATAAATATTGTAGTTGGCAATTGCATAAAGATTGGAGTATGCATAAAGATATCTAAAGTGTGTAGTGTGTCATGCAAATGTAGAAATTATTGACACAAAGTAGGCAACCCAACTTAGCTGTGAACCACTCAGAATAATAGTTGAGCCTAGGAGAGTTTGGTCTAAATCATCACCAGAGCAATACATGCATAACAGTGGTCAACAAAAAAGTAATCAATCAAGACCAAGCTAAGTGTAACAGATATATATGCATTATTTGTCTGAAATTACAAAGTCATATTCATTTCAGTAATTCTGCTCTTTGATAATTTTCATGGCCTTGATATCCCGAATTGTGGCTGGAAACAATGCTATTTACTACTTTTCGCCACACTCCTTTCATTATAAACGCCTTGTATTCATGTATTACAATATGTATAGTACTTCAAAGTTTAACTTGTAATACTGTTACTGACAAGTGTATAAAGGATATGGCAAATTTGAGAAGGCTTATGTATATATAAATTTTGAAAAAAAATCATAATTTGTGTATATATGGTCTTACAAAGTTTGGACAAAAAATTTCATAAATTATGTACAAATACAAAAGAGTAAGATACAATTACAGATGAAGCGTTACAACCAGGGATATCATGGTCTATTTACCTCTAGTTCTCCTTTTTTGTTTCTGAAGCCAATCTAATAGCTAAATGTTTTCTATGGGCAACTCCAGATTCTCAGAGAAGTGGATTCTTAGAGAATTTAGAGTAAAAACCGAAAAATAAAAATCTGGAGCTCTACTGACACATAGTTCCTTAGTTATGAAACTACCACAATCTTCCATGCTCCTCAGGCAAAAAAATGAAAAATGTAGAAATTTACACATTTATTTAGGGAAAGGTGTAGCGTTTTACCTGTAGCATGAAGACAAAGGATGGGAGGGGACTGACTCACCCAGGTGACGGATGGATGCATCGATCACAGGGACACAGTAGTAAGACGATGACAAAAATGATAAGGTTTGGAAGTTTTCTGAAAGACTAGTTAGTAGTCTGACTAATGCTTAATGTCTTTTGTCTTTATTTTTTTAAGATAGTAGAGATATAGATATGGATGATATATATGATTTTAGATTTAAAAGTCGTTTAGAGGAGTGCATTCAAATCATAATTTAGAGAAATCATCTATTTATTTAGGTTTTTGAAGAAAGCAAAGCTATAAACAAAAAAAAAAAGAATGGACCACATAGACAAACGGATCCAACTCGCCATCTGTGGTGTTTCTTCCGAAGCCAGGCGGCCGCAGTGGATGGCCGACACAGTGCTGACGGGGCATGCCAGTGGTTGGAACGTGTAAGGTTTTCATTGCTTGTATTACTGTCGTATATATAGTACAGATTATAAGTCGATCGACTGATCTTAAAAATCTATCTGACGTACATAGTGTGTGTTATCATTTGATGCTCGACCTCTAATTTTATTTTATTTTTTACATTTTGCAGCCCATTTATTTGAGTAAAATATGCTTGCATCAAGATTGCAGCTGTTGAGGACATATTATTATCGTTGTCCCCGCACAAGGAAAGAGATGAGAGAGGAAAGATTAGGGGTGGAAACGGATCGGATACGGTCGAATAGTCTCAAATACGAATACGAATCCATATTTTTCAAACGAATACGGATACGAATTCGAATATTCTCAAATACGGATACGAATATTCTCGAATACGAATACGGATATTTTCGAATACGGATTTTCTCGGATACGAATATCGAATAAAACGGATTCCTAGCGGTTTTACCGATTTTTCACCAGTTTTTGACCGGTTACCGGTTTTAAACCGCCTAAATTCAAATTTTGAATCACAAAATTTGTACAAATTTTTCATAGGTTCTAGAAACGGATCGAATACGAATCGAATAGTCTCGAATACGAATACAGATACGAATATTCTCGAATACGAATACTCTCAAATACGGATACGAATATTCTCGAATACGAATACGAATATTTTCGAATACGGATTTTCGCTTACCATATTTGTGTTTTCTCGGATACGAATATCGGATAAAACGAATTATTCGTTACCGTTTTCCACCCCTAGGAAAGATCACGAGTGATGGTGGTGGCCTGCCAGGCCTGGTGCGTGCTGACGAATGCCAACCCCTAGAGACGCAAAAATTCAGTGGCCCATTCATGCGATACTCCCGAGTCCATGGTTGGTGTCAAGATACATTATTGGGGGGCTTAGGCTTCTGTTGTTTAGTGACAAAGGAAATGAACTAAAACCAAAAACGCGTTTATCTCTGTAACACCTCTGTTTTTAGAAACAGAAACATCGATACCTTCCGTAACAGTTTAGATGCTTAGTTATAGATAATAGTAGCATCATACCCGCTTATGAATATTACAAAGTTAGCTTGATTAAAATAAAGACCTAACGGTCAACTTTAGAAATTTTTAATGGGTGCCCAAATCCAAAACTTAACTTACATCTAGAAGAACCGATGAAAACTCCCACAGAAACGTTTGAGTACGGTCATAATCCGAACACAAAAACTTGAAGTATTCTTTCTTCTTTTGATATCTGTTATGGTGAAAATATATCAAGATTGAGTACAACCAACAGTACTTAACAAGTCCCTATAGCAGAATGCATTTATAGGACTATCTTCTAGATGTAAGATTAAATCAGTGGATGGTTTCATGTTTCTTTTTTTTGCATAAAGTCAGATTTTCAATATTATATCATAATTAGATTTCAAACTGAAATAAAATAAACAAGTAAAATGTCCACGTGCATTTGACTATGTGGGAGCAACCCTCCTCACAGGTATTTCATATGTTCGGTCTATGGACCTCAGTCCATGCCCTTTACTATACTCCCATACCAATAACTATTTTGCGAAAACTACACACTGTGGTATTCAACGAGTTGCCCATAACCGGGGGCATGGCTATTCGAATAGATTATTAACACTCTGCAGAGTGTACAACTTTACCCACAAGATATGATTATCTCATTATATCGACCATTACACGTTTCCGTAGACGTGTGACTAAGTAATCATAACAAGACCTTTACAATGTTTGTTTCGGTATTTCCTCCTGCTCTGGAGTTATGCCCCCTCAGCGCTAAGGAACTCTGTTATTAGCTTATTGCGAGTGCACGCTCCCTCAAGGCAAAGACCTTTCGAGTCTCTCCTAGGCAGTGACCCCAATAGGTTCACCCAAAATATATCCTTCCCCGGGCAATGACCCTGCAGGTCACCCCCAACTAGCGCAGGAGACTATATCAAAACAAAACAAATTAATCGGCCAGGTCTGTCCCATACCAAACTTGTGGTTGTACGGTGGGTGTAGAAATGAGCACACACGGATTCGGTCCTTAATCGACTCAGGCGAGACAAACTAACATTTCAAACCTCAGGCAGTATCTGGACCGGTCTTAAGTCAAACCTCTCGTCCATGTCTCCCATCATTTTTTTTTAAAAAAAACCATGTTTCCAATAGTAACCCATGTTACCATTACCATTATCATGTTTCGAATTTCAGTTGGCAATGTTTACCGTATTTACTCTTATCTCTAAAGCATGTCTAAGCACAGACATTATATGGCAATATTACTATTGTGATAATCCTATGGTGGCAAGAGTAAGGTAATATCAAATGGGAAGATAAGAGGTTTCACAGTATGGTGTAGCTAGGCAATCTATACATATGATAAAGGCAAGCATACATTTATATTTGAAATCAAAATACTGCATTTAAAAACTAGGTTCAACATGATCAATATAAGGACTTGCCTTAAGGATTTACAATTTCAACGATTTCAAATTCTTCCGATTCTTGAATTTTAGCTTGAGCTTCTTCCTCCTGGTCTGGTTGGATTTCAACGTCAGAAACTAACGCAAAATAAAAGAAAATAATTCAATCCCATGCTCGAAGGGTTGAGCTAGGGACAAAGGAATCAAATAAAGAAATAAAATCCAAGAAAAACCAAATAAAATATGTTTTGGGTTTATAGGTGTCTAATACGGGGAAACAGAGCTGAGGGATGAATAGAGGGGTTCAAAACGATTGAAATGGGTGTATATGTATTTTTAGCTTTTGTGAACAGTAACGGATCTGGGCACTATTTACTGCAGGTCTTACTGTTCGTACTCGGAGAATCCTACGAGTACTCAGGTGGTCGACGGTATCAGTGAGGCTGAAAGGCGTGGTCGTAAACCACAACGTAGTCATAAACTCATCGTGGTCATAAACCATAGAGTGGTCGAAAGCCACACTGTGGTCGTAAGCCGCACCGTGGTCATAAACTACAATATGGTCATAAGCCACACTGTGGTCGTAAACCACAGCGCAGCCAAAACGACAATGTGGTCGTAACAACTACCGAGTAGCTGAGTGTGAAGTCGATGAAGATCGAACGGTGCACGAGTTACTATTGTGATCGAACGATGTCCAAGTGGTTGCAGGGTTTGGATGGCATCTAGGTGGCTTAAGAGATCAGACGGTGTTCGAGCAATTTAATAGCATCGAACGGTGTATGAGTGGTGTTGCTTAGGACTCAAAACGGTGTGGTCGAAGTCTCTCTCGACTACAAGGTGGTCAGAGACTTCAAGCGACGGATCAAGGAGCGGCTAGAGATTTTAGGCGATGGGGAGATTGGGGAATCTGTGGTCAAAACATCAATTGACGACCATGGGTGGGTTCCTGGTGTTTGGGTATTTTCATTTTGGGGTTCGGTGGCAGCTGGGGAGTTGGCATTCGCCGATGGCGAGATTTCCTCTTCTTGAAGCTCTTGAATGGCACAGGGCTTAACGGCGGGTTAATCGGATGGTAGCGTTAAGGTTTGGGCATCACTGGGGTTAGAAAAAGCTCAGGGAAGTGGTGGCTTAGGTCGGAAATGGCTGTGTTGAGTTGTCCGTGGTGAGGCTCCATGGCCGAGCAGCGACACTAGTCGCCAGGGCAGGAGAGGTTTCAAAAGGCTATGGCAAGACTTTGGTGGTGTTTCTGGGAGTGTGAGGGTGCTATGGGTGGAAGAAATTGGAATGTAATTGATTGAATAGGCAGAATCGAGACTTGGCTTACTTTGAGGTTTTTGGGCGGTCGCTGGCGAGGCTCCGATCGAAAACTCAATAGGGGTGTGGTGGTGGCTTACTGGATGCTTGAGTGATGTCTGGAGGGGGGGGTCTCAGGCTTTTATAGCCGTTCCATGGCGGTTCGACACTGGGGCGGGGCTAAGGCAGCAACGACGCGTGTGTAAGATCAAGGAGACCGACTAGAGGGGGTGAATAGGTAATCTAAAAATCTCTTCTAATTATTACTAACAATTCAATATCTTTTCAATTTGTCTAAACCAAGTAAACAATGCAAAAGCTTAAATCAATTAGGTTTAGCACAAACAAAGCCTATTTCAATTAAGTTCACCTAAGTGCACCAATAGCTTTAGGCTATATTAAGGTTTGTAATTCTAGGATAATAAGTAATCAATCTAATTCTATGTATGTAAACTGCTTGAGGAAACAAACCATAATTGACACGGTCTCTTTTTACCATGGTGTTCGGAGACTTGCTAGTCTCTCCTAGTCTATATTGAGGTTAGACCAAAGAAATTGGACCAGCTCCACGAATTAAGCCTTCTACTTCAAATCCACTAGTGACAGCTCTTTCCCACTCTGGGTAGGTGAGCTCCAACCTTCACACTTCGCCGGGTCTTCTCACAACATTTGAGAAGATCACCGCGCATGATGCCTCCAACACCGTCTAGGAGTCGGCAACTCTAAGAGTAACAAGTCAAGCCCTCGCTTGACTCTCACCACGTGCAACTAATGCACAAGCTCAAATGGACGCTAAGTCCACCTCTAGATGCAACACATGCAATCTAGATCCCTTCTCCTTGCTCATAAAGTACAACACATGCACAATTGAGTGGAGAGCCTCACACTAGCTGAAGATGATAGAAAATAGGTCCAACAACCTTTACTCCAACCAGCCACAAGTGGGTATTTATACCCCACATAAGAAAACTAGCCGTTGGAGCTAAATTCCAGTACTTCCGCTCGCCTCCCCGACGGTCAAAAAACTAGTGGTTCAGTCAAGATCGGAAGTTCCGCCATTCAATCTTCGGTACTTTCGATCATCGGAAGTACTGCTCCACATATAAGGAACTACCAATTTCGCGGGGAAGAGAAGGCCACCACACAGGTGTCTCTCTGAAAAAATATACCGTGGGAAAATCCAAAGCTTCCGAAGACCAGTAATACCGTGCAACACACGCCGATACTTCCGCACCTTTCGGTAGTACTGCCACACAAAACCGGTACTTCTGGCAGCCAGACGAGCCGCTCACACAGAGCCGATCAGACCACTTGCATCCGATAGTACTGCGCAACACATGCCGGTACTTCTGATGTCCAGTAGTACCGCTCACACAGAGTCGGTACTTCTGACCTCCGGTAGTACCGCTACACACACAATGGTAGTTCCGATTTTCTTGACAAGTGTAGATATTTCAACAGATTTTGCAAAACACATTTGCAAACTATATTATCATGCACATAAGGATAAAGCATGATTTGCAACAAGTTGCAAAACACATTTGCACACTTTTGAAATCATGACACAAAGAATATATACATGAACTTCTCACATTTGTAAAATACATTCACAAATCTAAGTCACGTGCTATAAGAATTATATATGAGTTTCAATCATTTGCAAAACACATTTGTAAATATAAGCCTCATACAACAAAGAATGTAAACATAGACTTTAAACACTTGCAAAACATATTTGCTATGTATAGTCCCGTGTTACAAGGATTCAACACATGAGCTTCAACTATTTGCAAAACGCATTCGCAAATATAAGCATCATGCTAAGAGCTAGAGCAAGTGAGATTGAGCTATCGACACATGATGAGCCTCAAACTACTAGATATGATCCCTTTTAATAGTACGGCAACCTATACTAGCAACCCGGTCTTCCAACCAAACACCAATACTAGTAAAAGATTAGGAATACATCCTTAGTCCTAATTAGTTATACCTTTGCCTTGAGCATCCTCTTGAAGCATGATGACACACATCATTACTTCAAGTCTGGGTCATCATCTTGACATGCATCAACATATGATGCATCCTTTTCTCCAACTCCATCAGCTCATGATGGTCTTCACTTGACTTGATGATCAACACATGATCATCTGCGTTTGGACATGCATCAACTCATGATGTGTCTTCTTCTTAATGATGTGCCGTCAATACATGAAGCCATCTTCTTATCACATCTTGACTCGATAATCTTCAACACATGAAGTCATCCCAAGTCATCCTCATTTGTGGAACTAACCTATTCATCCAACTCATGGAAATGTTAGTCCACAAAACAATTGCCATCAATTGCCAAACTTCACCATTAACTCATAATGGAAGAACTTGATTCTACAATTTTTTTCTTTTTGGTAATTCATAACAATTTCAACAAACAATAAGATAAAGATTGATTTTTGAGTATACAACATGTACACAACAATTGTATACTCTAAGATAAACTTTTAAACCAAAGCTTACTCATCTGGTTGTCATTAATTATTTTAACCATTAACACATAATGGAGAAGTTAGATGACAACCCGATTGCAAATGAGTATATACAAACTACACAAGCTATATATACACTCAATAGATGTGTTTCGAAGTAAAGATCGTAAATATGTATATTAAGGAAACATGGATCAACACTTATGAAACCTCAAAACATACAGTGAACTCCCCCTAAATATGTGCATACTAGTATATGTAATGAAGACATATGTACATATTCATTTTAGACTATTTTGTGGAGTTTAATCTATATTTTGGATCAAAGGAATGCATTAAGACATAAGAATGTGATTTCAAATGCATACCTCTTTGATTTCACTTTTTCATCCAAATGAGACTACGTAAAATCTGCAAAAGTTGATTACTCTATTTAGGACAAAAGTTGATTTCAATATAGCTTTCCTCGATGATGCCTTAGGCATACCAACACTCTCTAACATGGCATTAACTAAGTCTGTTAGTGTTTAGTTTTTTCACTCGGCTACCTCGTTTGATTGTGATGAATATGGTGGTATAAATTGATGGACTATTCCATGCTCATAATAGAATGGGAGAATTCATGAGAGATATACTCTCCTCCATGACCAGACATCAATCCTTTTATTTTCTTCTCTTGTTGATTCTCAACCTCAACCTTATTAGTTCTAAAATAGTTTAAAGCTTTATCTTTAGTTTTTACCAAATACATATAGCAGTAGCGTGTTGCATCATCAATAAAAGTCAGAAAATATATTTTGCCTCTTTTTGCCAATAATCCATATATTGCACATAAGTCTAAATGAACAAGATATAATGATGCTAAGTTTTTGAGGCTACTTTGCTTGCACACATGATTAGCACTTTGATCATTTGATAATTTAATATTTTAGAATTAAATCTAATATGGATGTTTTAGCAATAGTATCAAAACTAATGTGACGAATACGAGAATACTAAATATTGGCCTCACATTTATTTAAATCAGTGACAACATTCAGATCATAACAAGACTCTAAAGTACTTAGGTGGAACAAGCTTCCACTCTCATAGCCTTTACCAACAAAATTCTTAAACTCATTACAACTTTATTTGACTCAAACACCAGAATATAACCATCGTTGCATTGGAGAGAACCACTAATAAGGTTCTTATTTATTGTTGGAACATGATGCACGTTCTTCAAATAGACAATCTTCTCTAAAGGAAGCTCTAGATCCACCGTGCCATACCCAAAATAGAAGCATGCGACCCATTTCCCAATAATATGGAGGAAGCCACTGCTTTCAAGTAAGAAAAAAAATAAGGAAATATCATAATATACATGAATATTTGCACCGGTATCAACCCATTAATCAGTGGATTGATATGCTCAAAAGATACCATGTGAATTACCATAGCCTTCTGAAGTTGATGCCTCACCTATGATCATGTTGGCAGTCTTCTTCTTTGGCTGTTCACCATCCTTGCTCTTGCAGAAGCAATAGTCATTTGCCATATGATCGTCTTTTCCACACACGAAGCAGGTGATGTCCCTCATGTCTTTTTTATCAGTTTTCTTCTTCTTAAAACTAGTTGTCTTGTTTAGTTTAGAGCCTTTTGTATTTCTTGCCATACATCTTCTCTATGGCATTGGCATTGTTCTGATTGTTCTGGATGGAAGTGCTTGGTGTATCTTTTGCTCTTGCCTTCTCTTCCACATCAAGCGTAGCAATGAGATCCTCGATAGAAATCCCTTCCCTCTTGTGTTTCAAGCTAGTGACAAAGTCCCACCAAGAAAAAGGAAGTTTGACAATAATACCTGCAGCCACAAACTTAAGAGGCAACACACAACCCAAGTATATAATCTCACTAACCAGTAGCTAGAGGTTATGAGCATGTCCAACTATGAACTTAGCCATATCCATACTAAAATCAAAAAATTGCTCATACATGTAGAGCCAGCGACCTACCTCTACCTCTGCATATTTATGTTATAGTGCATTCCACAACTTTATTGCAGACTTACAGTCCATATACACTTTAGAGCTGATATACCAGAATGGTCAGAATGCAGCAAAGAGTAATGTTGTTTGAATTTTTGAACTGCATGTACCTGTCAATCGTAAATGGATATTGGCTTTGGTCTACCATCTACGAAAGTTCTAAATAGAAAAGCTCTTAGGTTTTATTGTTTCCGATGTACCAGCCATTGCTAAATTACAACAAAGTTCATAACAAGGTTTCTAGAATATTGAAAATATGCGTAATATTTTAATTCTAGATTTTATTAGGAGGCAAATGCCATAAATAAGTAGTTACACATAAATCATTATTAACAATAGGCAACACAATGTACTTCAAAATATATGCAGAAATAGGATTTAAACAGAGTTGATCGGTCACACGAACGATCTACAATTGTGCCTTATGAAGAACAAGAAGCTACACAGGCTCAATATAGTGCAAAACATAGATAAAGCAATAAAGCAAGCAGTCACAAAGAAGTGTGCTACGCAAAAACCTTATTGCCGCCCCTGTACAGGTCTTCACAATAACAACAACTCAAAGATACCACTCCTCCTTCACATTGCACACCGGGAAGAAGAGTCGATGAGATTCAAGCTGCGCAATACAACATCATAAGTTTGTGGGAGGAAGGAAAAGAAATTGAGGAGGCAGTGATTCGGGACACACTATTCTAGATGTCTCCAAGAAAATATATAGATACTGACTGTTAACTTACATGATTAATCAGCCATTTATCCACAAGTTGCTAACGCAATTAATCGACCATTTACGCATTGGTAACTATTTGTCAAGTCTCAAATTCAAACATTCAAATCTCATTCAAACAAAGAGATATGCATTGTTTAGCAAAAATAACACAATTTACCACACAAAAATACATGAACACGCATGTGCATGTGTTTAGCCAAAGTCCTACTTATGCCATGTGTCACATGTTTCAAGGAGTGGCAAGAACTCCACCTTATAAATTATCTTTCCTCTGCTTGGCTATACAATGTGGTACTAAACCATGTATGCTTTGGAATTTCTAATGGTAATGTGTCTCAATTCATGGGCCAATTTCCAACACTTCAAACCTCCTCTGCCCAACCTAATTAATCAATATGAATCTACGATATCTCGTCTGACAACAAATGGTTTTAACTATTGAGCTATGGGAAAATTAAGTTGATTTCCCGTTGATGGAACCAATATTCCTGCTTGAAGATTCTCAGAAGATTCACAGCTAGATCACCAAAGATTTTTGGTTATTCGTTCAGGGGACAACAAATAGGTCAGACATAATAACAAAACAAAAACACCAACTGATGCATGTAGCTGAGGTGAGCAGAGTCGTGGAACATAAAACATGCGCATGACAGCATCTATCTGTCTGTCTATCGACCAGTGCAAGCTATCAATCTATCTAGGTAAAGTCTATCATGTGACTAGGTATGCGATAGCCTTACGGCGTGACCACCATGCTGAGCTCAGATCAAAGGATGGACAACACGATGAGAGCATCCGATAATGGCAAACGAGTTCTTGTCACATGCTTCTTCTTAGGCGATTGTGACGGCTGACGATGGGATTAGGTTTAGGGTTCACCAGGGTTAGAGAGGGGTTCATGAGACCCTGGGGTTTAGAGGGAGGGGGAGGTGGCGACCCGATGGTGGGGCAGCAGTGGCGGTGGGGCGACAAGGCGGCGATGGCGCCACCAGCCATGGGATCGAAGGAGGGCAGTGGGTGGCGATAGTAGGTGGCACAGTGACAAGTGTGACTGGTACTTAGGTTGGGCTGGGTGGGGAAGAGGTGGTGGCGTGGCATGGGCGCCGCCAACCACAGGTGGTGGAAGCCGCGGGAGGCAGTCCACTGGGCAAAGGCAGGGGAGGTAGGTGAGGCGCGCGAAGCTACCGATCATGGAGAGTTGCCGGGTGTGGGGTAGAGGAGAAGCGGACTACCAATAGTTGTGTCCATCTATCTAATTAAGTTAGTGCTGCGAGCAAAAGGCCCTAGATATGAAAACTATTGCCATTAGCTTCCAGGGGGAGCAAATGAGCAAAATACATAACCAGATGGGCCAACGCTGCCACCGCCCCGCGCCATGTATGGCTGGAGATGGGCACACCTATTATTGCTTTTTCCCCTCTAAAACTTTATTTATTTTGTGCCAGCAAATTTAAGATGTAGGGGAAAATTGGAAGCAAAAGGCATGTGCTTTTTTTGGGGTTAGATAGAAAGACGACGATCATGTATGCCCATATGTCAGCCATAATGATTTACTTTGGAGGTGAACCTATATAAAAACCATAACTGCATGATTTACACTATTTCAAGTAAAAAGTAAAACTGTTAATCTGTCTGACATCGAAGAAGCATGCCCATAGATTAAAAAGTCAAGGATATGACCAGCGTAGGCGTAGTAGAATCTAACGAGTGGGTAGAGATGACGCGTGTATTGTGGAATTGCAAACATATTTGTTATACTCTGGTAGCTCTTTTTATGCGCAACAGCTTCCATATCAAATTAGAGTTTATGAAATATAGCACTAGCATGCATGGTATTAAGAATATAGAAGATGAATCTTGTAGATAAAATCAAAATAACGACATTAAAGTGACCACCATGAGAGAGAAAAGATTTAACAAAGTCTACAACAAATTCTTTAAGCATAACATCAGAAGAGTACAAAGGATTGTTGCTCATTCATAACCCTCTCTTATCTTTTAGGACCCTTAAATTCTTGTCCTATACAAGAATATAGTGCTAAAGAATATCCTAACCTCTAATCCTCTTGTACGCCCTCTGCTTTATATGAGTAGGCTTGATTACTTTCAATGATCACCCCATGGTTTATGTAGTCTCCTCTAACCATTCTCTAATCTAGAGTTGCAATTCTAATTCAAATAGAAGTAGAAGTGATTTATCTAGGACATTTTATAGTACACCTTTTTAAATCCTAAAGACTTGATATGAGTCAATCTAACTCAACAATCTCCACATTGATTTTTATTTGTTGAAGTCACTGTGCTTCTCTAAGAATTCGCTCTAAGTCGGCTTCACCTTTTCTTTGCTTTTTTGTTTGTTTTTTTTGCTTTTTCTCCCACCTTTGGGAGTGCCCCTACCATGATGGTGGTAGAGATTATGCTAGTATGACAATCTTGTCGTCCTCCTCAATTTTCTTATTAGCATTAGTCAGCTGTGTGAAGCTTGTTGAAGATAATGAGATGGTTAACATACCGTGTACCTTCCTCCATTCTCAACCTGTGTAGTTATCAATTTAGCACCCACTGGTTTGTCAGCGACTTTACCACATATAATTTTCCTAAGTCCATTGAAGGACCATGTGAGAAGGTCCATAGTTTTGTTGTGATGAACTATTGTTATTTTAGAGGAGTGAAAATTTACAAATCTGTAGATTTGCAGATTTTTCTAAACAAGTTGTAGAAATGGATGATTTTGAGAAGTTTGAGTCATGGGATGATTTGATGACCTAGGTCAGCAGTTATAGATTGCATGAGACATGTTATTGCTAACGTGGGTTAAGTTGTGAAGAACTAATGTCCGAAAACAATGTCTTTGTCTTTGGATGTGTAGGGTCATGGGAGTCAACCATAGTCAACGGTGAGGATCGCAACTATGCTCATGGAGGAACCGAGGCCTAGAATGATCAAAAATGTTGGGTGAGTTGGATGAGCTCAAGCAGGGCACAAGGAAAATGAAAAATGTTGAGAGAAGTTCAAGCGATGGGTTGCAACATGTGGCTTGGTCAGTCTAAGTGAGATATGGTCCAGTAGAACTAGAACGAGAGAGACTTGTTGACACGTGACAAGCCAATGGTGCACCTACATGTGACAAGTATGGCGATTGCTTGTAATGGAAAGAGATGATCGGGTTAAGAAAGGGTATGTTGGTAGTTTGACCAAAATCCTAGAAGCTACCTTGAAGCAAAACTACAGTACATGGTAGAGCAGTTTAAATCAAGGAGAAGCTGGGGAGATTAAGTTGGATCAGGGCTAAGGACTTAGCAGATTCAGGTTTATGCGTTTTCAAAAGCGTGTATAAGTGTAGTGTGTGAATTAAAACTCGTGTGTGGGGGATAATCGAGTTTCCCCATTGTACTAAGTGGATAGTATCTACTAAATGTTAGATATGGCTAGCTAGCCCTCTATTTAAGGGGTTAGGATAGAGACTTGTGGTTAACCATCTAACCATCCTCTATTGAGACTAAATGTTCATGAGTTCTAGGGTAAGGGTTTGAGAGAAGTTGAGTGTTATGGTGTGCCCTCTTGTTCTCCAAATGGAGTGGCTATAAAACATTCATCCTCAAGTAGTAAGACATCAATCTTTGTTCATCTCCATGCATTTTTGGTGTTGATTGATTTGCTCTTGATTTAGTTAGTTTTCCTCTTTTATCTCCTCTTCTTGATCTTACTGTATCAAGGACGTGCAAGAGATGAAAATAACATCTAGAAGTTAATCTTCACTCATCTAGACACTTGGTTGACAAGTTCATAAAGAAACTCAGTTTTTGCTCTTTTTGCCTCTTCGAGTAATTTCTTAATCCAACTTTTTCTACCTCAATTTATTTGGTGTTCTTGCTTTTTGGGATATGTGGGAACACATTTAGATCCATCTTGGCCATCATTTACCCACGAGCAAGACATATTCACCATTTGTGATTTTTGACCGTTTTTGGTGAAATATGCCTTCAAATGAAAAAAGGTTAGAATTTTAGTAATGATTTTCTTGATCATTGATTGAGATAGGTTCCTGACATCCTAAAAAAGTTGCATACAAAATTTCAATTGATTTAGAGTTTTGGTTTGAGAGTTAGCTCAATTTTAGTTTTTGGCCTAGTTTTGGTACAATAAAGCTTTATGAATCAAAAGATCCAAATTCTCTCATGTTTTTTTAGTTTTTTGTTTGGGATAGGGTTCTTAAGGTAATTAACTAGCCTTGGTTCAAGTTTTAACTCTTTTGGATCGACGAATCAAAAGTTTCATGGTTTTTTATTTGAAATGGTGTTGCTTTCCACTATTCATGGGCTGAAATCACTGTAACAATAAGAATTTTTGGATTTTTGGCTTCTTTATCTACATAGTTTTTCATATGTAGTGGAGTGAATATTAAGGGAATACTTAGAGAAAAGTTTGAGGCACTATTCACCCCCTTTATTAACATATCAGTCCTAAATCCTTCCATAATTTCTTCGACAAATTCTCCTTAATCACCAAGTACTTTATCTCATCGGAGAGAGATAGACGGATTGTACTGATAGCCTTTCGCTCTATCACCTTTCAGTCTTCATCGGACGTCTTGTTCAATTTGTCCCCTTCAAGAGTATTGATTAGCCCCTACTGGACAAGGACATCATTCACCACGTATTGTCACACGCTAAAATTTCATCCGTCACCAAATTTCTCTACTTGACTCCACATCTTCAACATCGATCTTGATTTTGTGCCACCTGACACTTCACTGACCTTCTCACAAATCAAATTAATACGGTCTTGGCTATGATACTATTTTTTAGACTCTGATACCCCTTCTTATGCGCAGCAACCCTCAAATCTGATTAGAGTTTGTGAGATACGGCACGAGTGAGCGCGTAATCAAGAACGTAGAAGATAAATCTCGTAGAGAGAACTGAAACAACAATATTGAAGCAACCACGATGAGAGAGAAAAGATTTGGTAAAGCCGACCGTAAATGCTTTAAGCACAAACCTCAAAAGAGTATAAAGGATTATCGCTCACTCACAACACTCTCGAATTTTTTAAGATCGTTGGATCCTTGCCCTATACGAGAATATAGTTCTAAAGAATATACTAATCTCTAATCCTCTCGTATGCCTTCTGCTTTGGATGATCAGACTTGATTGTTTGGTTGCTTTCTATAATCACCCTCTATGGTTTATATATAGTTGTGTCTAGCCTTTCACCAATTTAAAGTAGAAATCATATTCTAAATTGGAGTAGAGTCTTAATCCACTAAAATTTATCTAAGTTTTTTATAGTATAATTTTCTAAATTCTAGATGACTGAATATAAGTCACCGTAACTTAACTTAAGGTGATTACTGTTGTACATTTAATACTCCAAATTTTTTGTCCTTGCAGGCAGTGAATCTGGTTGACGCGGCCAGCATCCATCCCAATGCACACCTACTTTGCTAGCCAGTGGCGATACTACGAACATTTAAATGGTTGCTGACCTTTGCTCCCGCTGCCGACATCGGAGTTTTTGTTACTTTGATATGTTTTAACCTGTATTTATAAAAATAATTATAAATGTGTGAAAATAATAAAAATGATATCTCTACCGTTCAATCATCGGACAGTAGCAACGTGGAGCTGACACGTAGACCTGGCCACCTAGTAGCTCCAAGCCTGCTGCCTTGCCACCAGACGACATGTAATTAAACTGGCTTAATTACCTGCCTTAATTAGTAGTTCCAGTTACAACTGCTTTTCTAACCTTCGACCATCGACCACGTTATCCGGACCACTGCTGTATTCGACCACAATTGTTCACGACCACAGTCACTCTGATCGCTCTCGATCACTCTCGAGTCTCGACCACTCTTTGCACTCGTAGCTTTCGACCACCTAAACCTTATCAACTAACTACTATATCTCCGACTACTATAGATTCGACCACCTCGTCCATTCGACCACTTCAGCCATTCGACCATGGCCATTCGACTATCTCGGCCATTCGATCACTTCAATCGTCCGACACGGCTATTCGACCACTTCAACCGTCCGACCACGCCATTCGACCATCTTGACCATTCAACCACTCGAGTCGTCTAACCACGGCTATTTGACCACTTCAGTCATCGACCACTTCCGACCATGACTACTCGACCACTTCAGCCATCGACTAATTAAGGTAGGTAATAGCCGGCTTAATTACTTACCGTCTGGTGGTAGGGTGGCAGGCAGGGAGCCACACGGTGGCAGGGCGGCAGACTCATGTATCAGCTCTACGCCGCTGTCGTCCGGTGACTGGACGGTGCTATGTCCATACAACTATGACTATTTTATAAATATTGATTCAAAATGTGTTAAAGTACAAAAAAAAAATTCCCGGCATCGTAGTACTTGGCATCGAGGAGCCAAATCTGGCTTGAGTTTTTCTAGGATTCATGGGGGCAAAAGGGACTGGCATCTCAGTTGTTCCAGCCTCGATCAAATGGTCTGATTCTGAAAGTGCCACAGTGTCACGCGATCTATGTGGAGCAAGGTAAAGCAAGCATCGATCCTTCGTCGGTCGTATCATTGTATGGACGGTGCTCGTCCGCGTGCACCGGAATGCATGCATGATCTGACGGCTCACCACGCAGATGACGTCAGCTCGCGCATCTTCGTCTACGTTATCGTGCCATTAGGGCCGGCTCATCGTTTTCCTCACGCCTCTAATAATATCTCACTGCCAGTACTACTTGACCACTGTACTCTTGTTTGACGAAGACCAACTGGTACGCCATGTCCATTGTCCAGCTTTGAGAAGCTGTATGGAATATGTTAGTTTTTTAACGTCATTTTTTCTTTTATTTATTTATTTTTATTTAATTAAATATATTAGAGAAAGCTAACAGGCACTACAGTTGTTTTGATCAAAAGGTAAACGTTTCAATCAAAACGTAAAAGCCACGATATTTTTTAAGTGGACCTAATTAAGCAGTTTAAGGTGCCGTTCGGTTGGACTGAAATATGTTGACTTATGGTTAAAATTGTACCGTATCTGACTAAAATTACAATATAGCTGTTGATGTCTTATTTGGTGTAATGAAATTTTTAAAAAAATAAAAATAGAAAAAACCGGTTAACCATCACGGATAATACAAATGAATACGGAAAAAACCGGTAAAAATCTAAAAAAATTAAAAAAATCAGAAAAGAACGAAATTTTAAAATAGTAAAAAAAATAAATAAAAAACCAGTGGTTTAAGCTGAAATGGCCGGGAGCTAAATGAGCTTCTTGATTGCGCTAGTGTGCTGAAGAACAATCGATGGTACCATGAATTTCCATGGCGGCATCTTCGTGCTTCACGCAGAATCTTCGGACCTCATGGATCGACGGTCCATATTGGTCTGCACATCCTACGGACCATTATTTTCTTTCTTTCTGTCTTTCTTTTAAAAAACATAAATCTGCGGGATGCACGGATCCAACCCAAAAAAAATGTCACTGGGAGCAGCGTGCTGTCTCAAAAAAAAACGGCAAGTCAATTTCTTTTCCATAATTCGCCTCCTCACCACGGATGCGATTCCTCTGACTTCAAAGTCACGGTGCCTTTGTCACTGACAGGTGGGCCCCTCCGCTCGCAGGCCCACCTGTCAGTGACAAAGGCACGGTGATTTTGAAGTCAGAGGATCTCAATCCCCTCACCACCCGCTGGGTGGTAGTAGTCGTCGTAGCTAGGCTGGGCTAGGCTAGTAGTAGGGCAGGACTACTGGTTCTAGATGGTGGTGAATCTAATCGGCGCTTCCCGTCCGGCCATGTGACGCAACCTCCGGCCCCACCGCTCCCCGTCTGACGTCACCCTCCCGTGTGCCGCCTATATATACGCCTCTCCCCATCCATCTTCACGGCGAGGCGTCTGCTGCCGCGGTAGATTAGCTAGCTAGCAAACGGCGCCGTTTGTTTCGCGTCGATCTTGACGGCGGCGGCAGGAGGAGAGAGCATGCAGGCGGTGGCCGGCATCCGGCGGGGGCTGACCATCGACCCGGCGGGGGAGGAGGAGGCGCCGGCGGAGCGCATCGGGCGGCTGGTCCGGGAGAGCCCCGTCGTCATCTTCGCGCGGCGAGGCTGCTACATGGCGCACGTCATGAAGAGCCTCCTCGCCGCCGTCGGCGCGCACGCCACCGCCATCGAGCTGGAGGGCGCTGCCGAGGAGCTCGCCGCCGCGGAGGCCGGCGGCCACGCGGCCGTGCCGGCGCTGTTCGTCGGCGGCGCGCCGGTAGGCGGCCTCGAGGGCCTCATGGGGCTCCACCTCAGCGGCCGCCTGGTCCCACTCCTCAGAGAGGTCGGCGCCCTCTGCGCCTAGCTAGCTCCCCTTCTTCTCTCTCTCTCGCATTCGCACGTTCCAAGCCTTGGTCTCCATGTATGTAATATGAAATCCATGTGCTCCGTAATTTGCAAAATCTAGAGGGGGCGGGCTGGAAAAAACACGCTAAATAAGTTGTACTGCACTGCAAAATAGTAGGTGGGGGAAAATCCAGAAGAGTGGCTTTGGCTGAGTTGTTTCTTGTTTGTGGGGAACTAAAAGGAGTTTTGTGATAACCGGTTGGACCTAAATGTAATTATCTACCTAAGAGTTAGCTACTCGCTGCTTGTTTTAATTCTTGCTTCTATTTTGTCCTGATCGATGTGATGTTTTGTTTTGGTGTAAATTAATTACTACACATGATTGGCGTACAATCCTTCTTGGAAGCTGATTATTTTATACCAGCAAGATAACATATTAAAGTGCCGCGGTGGGGGTCAGTAATGGAGATGGACGTCAACACAAACTTACGGCCTACATACATTTGCTATTGTTTTAAGTTAAAAGATAGAAATTCATATAGACGGCTTCAACTTTCTCATTTTTTCTCTCTATTATTTTGCTTTAAAGATAAGATAAAAAAAATCATCAGTCGCAATCAATACGAATCCTCTTAAAACCCTAATGGCCGCTTTCCTGCCAATGATCAAAATGCCCATTAATTTCATTAGCAAATGGCATGCAATTGAGATTTCAATCTGTCATGCCCTGTGGTCAGTATTCAGCTACGTGTGCGCTTTGCATGGTCGATCTCTTTTCATGGATTTATCTGGACCATCCATATTCGCCAAGCGCTCTGTGTCTCCGGTTGATCTAGACCATCGATTTCGGAACGCGGCATTTTTACATTGCTTTTAGGAGGAGAAATCGAAGGAACGTAAAGATTTAGGGTTGCTAACGTTGCAAGGCAGCGCAACGGTGAGGGAGTTGATTCGATGCATGCATGGATCGCATGGCATGTGCCTGCCGCTTAATTCCCGGTAGAAAAAAACAAAACAAAACAGACTGGACGCGAAATTTCATGTGCCTATCGAGACAAGCAGCACACGATCCCACACTGTTCACCCGTGTACACGATTTTAAGCTGCAAATATAGGGTCTGTTTGGCAATAGTTGTGGTTTATGATTTTTAGCTGAAATTTTTGAATTTTGGTTGTTTACGGTACAGCTTATAGAGAGACAAATACTTGTGATTTTGGCTAGTACAGATATTGGCCTTTAAATATGTAGATCGTTTAACTTGTAGAACCTGCCTTGAGAAAATACTCCATTTGAAAGTTAGGTACTATAGCAAAAATCAAATACCGTCAGCTTCGAAGGAAAAGAAGAGGCCCATATATACTACACATTTACCAGTAATGGGGCAGTGTGGAAAATACTGCAGGCCTACGTGATCCTTTTTTTTTCCTTCTGTATCATTTTGGTTGTCTTTTTCTGCGAGGGAGTCTTCGTTGGACACGTCACCGTGGCGGCATGCAACTCGTTTGAAAGCTAGCGTTTTGCAAAGTCAATTTTATAGCGCGCGCATGACTAGTGAGGTTGCAGGTCCTCCGAGCCGTAGTACTGTGGTAGTAATTAAGTAGCACTCCAGGTCTCCAGGGCACAGATGTAGGTCTTGTTTTTTTAATGTCTGTGCCCGATAGTTTTTAGTTATGTTTTACGAGTCGGTAACAGATGTTGAAGATATTAGTGTGGATATCACATATGATTTGAGCTTGAAAAATTATTTAGAGAATCTGTTTTAAGGAGCTATCTGTTTGTTTTGATTTTTAAAGAAGCAAAAAGGTAAAAATATAAAAGAACAAGATTGTAGTAGCACTAGTACCATAGTATAATACTATGCGAGTATACCAGTACCCTGTTGAGTGATTATGAGATCTGATTCTGACAGGCTGCTAATTCAAGGCAGCAGATCGCCCACTGATTTCTGCTGCGTGCTCCAACCCAACGGCAGCCGATGCTCTCTGGTTCTAATCATGTGCTCTGATCCTTCAGCCCGCCCTTGCGTCTAGCCGTCTACCTGTGCCGTTGCATCGTGTGCTAAGCCTCTGCTTAGCAGCTTCTGAAAGACCTTTCCTGCATTTTTTTTAATTTTGTACAAGTACGAAATTACCATTCTTTTTCTGTGTTTTTTTGAAAGAAAGCGAGAAAAACTAACCATGCTAGTCATTTTAAGGCTCGCAATACATAGGCCATGGTTAAAATGCAACTGAATCAAAATATACACAAACATTGGTAGGCTAGCTACGATCGGCTCATTCTGTTTTGTGTTGAAACTTAGTAGATATAGGTATTTTTGACTCGAAACAAATGGACGGCCTCTTCAAACAGTATCCCGAGGTTAAAATCATATATATCGTTTACATCAATATCTCTATCATATACCACTGTCTAAAAAACACAAACAAAAACAGCCAAAAATCATCACTCGCAGCCGAAAAAACATGGCCATCACCGTTGACAGTGGCCCACAGAGACAGGGGATGGGCTAATTGACGGGCCTGAATGTAGTCAGACCTATATTGTCCCATACTTCAAGCGGGCCCAAGTTGCCGTTTGCTTTAACTCCATTGTTCATGTAGGCAATGTTAAGTTGGCATAGGCCTTAGAAATACTCACTATGGGTCGTATCGGGCCCAAATCAAGAATCGGGCGTACTGGCATAGCTTGGTTTTGGGCCACATTTTCTCGCCAACTTTGGAAAGTCCTGTATGTAAAATGGGCCTTTCCGTGCTTCTCTAATTACGGTTCTCTGAAACCTGAAAACACTTACATATATATAAACCTCAACCTTAAACATTTTTTATATAAACCTGAACCTTAAACTAAAGATCATCTATGTTTTGCGAGGAAACTAAGGTGCATCTATCTATAATCTATCCATCCACAAATACTTGGACCATACCTGCAGAAAAAAGGACCACTATAAAACATTAAGAAACAGGACTGGTTGATAATATTACCTAAGCATTTGACTGGTTGATAATACTACCTAAGCATTTTCTTCATCAAAACCTGCTAATAGTGTTATTTCCAGATCATTCGACCAGGCTCGCCGTGGTGACACCTAGCTAGCATCATTTTCAACCGGACGCAGTGCTGCAGACTACATGCTGAAATCTGAGGCACCAAGTGTACCGGCGCAACTTCTCTGACGTTAGACTTTGCTTCGTAACGTCCCTCCATCTCACGATCAATGGTCCAGATTAATCTAGCATTTTTTGATTTTTTTTACTTCTAATTTTTAGCTTTTTTATTTTTATCTTTTTCTAGCTTTTTTATTTTTTCTAATTTTTTTATATTATCTGTGTTAAAATAACCTATTTTTATTTTTAAAAAATAGGTTATTTTAACACAGATAATATAAAAAAATATTAGAAAAAATAAAAAGCTAGAAAAAGGTAAAAATAAAAAGCTAAAAATTAGAAGTAAAAAAATAAAAAAATACTAGATTAATCTGAGCTGTTGATCCCGGGATGGAGGGACGTTACGAAGCAAAATCACGCGGTGTGACTTTACTTCGCAACGTCAGACAATCCCGAGCGAAGTGTACGGGAGTCAAATGACGTCATGGCTCACGACCATCAACTGTTCGTCTCGTGTGGATCGCCTGTCCTTGTCGTGGAGCATGTACGTCTCACTCGATCGCACATTCGCCTGTGGACTTCACTCCTTGGCGGCCTTCACTTGCTTTCTTTCTTCCCCACAGCTGCCATTCGCCTATCCTAGTTAGTAATTAACCTTTTGGATCGATGCACGCATCATGGCCTAAGCTAGCCAACCACTCGGAGATAAAAGAACGACGCCAACACTTGCTCGAACTGGCTTCAATTCACCTCGTTGCTGCGAGATCCATGCGTTCCGAATAGTACATGCCTAGCTCAAAACTCTTCTTTAAATTAAACTAGATACTTTTCTTTTTACAAGAATTTTTTTAGTAATTATTCTAATTTATTAGGTAACATCTAGGGTTATAGATTGCTAACCATAATTAAGATCTACTAAATTAAGCAGACAGATGTTTTCTTATCTTTGAGAGAATTTGTACAATATTTCTTTTTCTCTTAGTTGATGTAATCAGCAATACTAAGTTTTTATTGTATGATAGAGAATACCTAATAGTTGATATAGTTTAACTTTAATTAGAATCCAACACATCGATGTTGATTCTAGAGAAAAAAATTCAAAGTTACAAAACATACGTTATAGGGAAGTGTGCAGATAGAATAGGTCTATCTTTTTCGTTTCTATTTTTTCTTACCGAGAGTCACTTTTCTTTTTTTTTCTCATGTACGGTTTTTACTCATTTATTTTGCACATCCTTGTGTTTCCTCTTGTATGTGGCTTTTAGTGCGGGCTATCAAGAATTGTTTTATTTATTAGGTTCATATAGAATCTATAATAACGTAGCCTTGTGTTGTAAGATTCCATGTTTAATTTAAGGCATCCAATGGAAATTATTTACTGATCACAATAAGGGTCTACGGAATCAATGGAAGGATGTTTTCTTTTTTAAAAGAATTTCTAGCATATTTTTCTTTTTTTCTTAGCAACTCTAAAAAGTCTATTATTGACTTTTAGTATATAAAATAGATAGGTTTCAAATTCATTTACAAAATAAAATCTAATTATATTTTAAGTTTTATTCCTACTTTGCATGTTTTTAGATTGTACCTATAGAAGATTTCTTTTTAGTTACAGCTAGAATGCATATAAAAAACCAGTTTCTATTTTCTTTTAATTATTCTTCTGAATTTACTTTTTTTAGGGGTTTACTTTGAAGTCCATATGAAAATTGAATTGCTTATTTTATTTTATTTTTATTCCAAATTTAGTTAATTTAGATTGTACTTGACAAGAACTCTTTCTTTTGATTTGCTAATTTTTTGTTTAATTATTATTGTGAAATTTAGTTATTTATGGATATTACTTTAGAAGTTGTATGAAAATAAAATTACTAATTTTTCTTTATCTTTAAGTTAAAATTCTTTTAATTTGGATTGTATCTGAATTTCTCTTTTTTTATTAGCAATTCTAAATGGGTTGCCATCAACTTTTAGTATATAAAATAGACAGTTTCAAATTCATTTACAAATCAAATATCTAATCATCCTTTAGTTTTATTCTGAATTTGCATGTTTTTAGACTATACTTTGTCGTTGATTTCTTTTTAGTCTTAGGCTAGAATTTGTGTAAAAAACTAATTTCTATTTCCTTTAAGTTATTATTCTAAATTTAGTTTTTTGGGGAGTTTTACTTTGAAATTCATATGGAAATCAAAATGCTATTTTTTATTCTAAATTTTAGTCATTTGGGCTGCACTTGACATGTACTGTTTATTTTATTTTGCTTTTTATCGTTTACTTATTATTGGGTATTTTATTTTGCTATTTTTTCTTTATTGTTAATTCAAAATTTCTCTTAGTTTGGATCGTACTTGACATTGATTCTTTCTTTTAAGTTAAACCATTTAAGACATATGTGGTACTCACATGCTAACCATAATACTGACAGATGTTTGGATTGTTCTTCACATCCATTGATAGATGTTTTTCTTTTTTTAGAAGACTTTCAAGCATATTTATCTTTTTTTTCTTGCAATTCTAAAATGGCTGTCATCAAGTTTTAGCATACAGAATATATAGGTTTCAAATTCATTTACAAATCAAATATCTAATCATCTTTTAATTTTTATTCCAAATTTGCATGTTTTTAGAATACTTGCGGTGGATTTCTTTTTAGTTTTAGGATGGACATTGTATTTAAAAAATCATTTTCTATTTTCTTAGTTATTATTCTTATTTTAGTTTTTAAGGGTTTACTTTGGCATTTATATGGAAATCAAACTGCTAATTTTGTTTTATTTGTTATTCCAAATTTCAGTTAATTTGGATTGTACTTGACGTGAACTCTTTTTTAAATTGCTAATTTTTTAATTATTATTACGAATTTTAGTTATTTTTGGGTGTTACTTTGGAAGTCGTGTAGAAATCAAATTGCAATTTTTTATTTTTAATTCTGAATTTCTCCTAATTTGGATTGTTGTTGATATGGACTCTTCTTATAATCGAAGCTGTTATGACTCAGGTCTGTTAGGATGATGACTATATCTTTCTCTAAGTGTATAATTAATATAGATATAGATAGATTATTATATCTGGCTAGTTGTTTTTGTTTTTTGTGAGGATTTCTAGCATATTTTTCTTAGAAAGTTTAAAAAAACTTGTCATCGACTTTTAGTGAATAATAGACTTCCCCCGCCTTGCCTGAGAAATTTGTGTGTTTTTCACAAAAAATTTACTTGAACGATGTATGCCAAATCCCTGGTTAAAAAAATACCAAAAAAATACCATGTAAATATGATGCTCTAGCTAGATCCGGCACTGCTCTATACACCACTTGGATTTTGATACATAAATTTGTTAGTACATTTTAGGGGTCATTAATTCTTACAATCATGTTTTACTGATATTCCGGACATTGGGCCCGTGATCACGGTACCATATAAGTCGATCTAATTCGTTCCATCCGCTGTACCTACACTGAAAAAACCATTTTGGAATAATAAGCAGCAGCCCATGAGACAGACCAACCTATCACACAAGGGACCAACAAAGTTGCCAAAATTTTACAAAGCTCCCACGCACAAAAGCGTCACGGATTAAGGAATCTACTGTACATGCATGCTTGGTTGCGTGCTTTGCTTACCTAATGTTTCACCGGAACAAATTAACAAAAAAGGAAGCTGACGTGGAAATGTATGCCTCCGTTGCTGGGCTCCAAAGGAGTTATAAATTAAAGGAGGGCTAACCTGGAAGAATATCCGATCTGTGCACAATTAAAAAGCCTTTAGTTTTGCGTCCAGGGCACGCTAACCCACGGGTCTATAAACTGCTCCTTTGATGTCTCCTTTTGTTTCTTTCTACATGTCTATGCATCCGGGGACCAACTTGCAGGCTGGTGCAAACCCTCAGGCCTCCCTCAGGTGATTAACTAGCTTAAATTTGTCGAACACACACATTCCCCACTGTTTATCTTCTTATCTACTGTAGAACACTACATACCAGTCATCTACGTGGCACTTAGACACAATGACGGCAGTGACGCCCGCTAAATCACATCCCGCTCATTTCAGCTTCAATTTCTGACTTATGACTTATTTTTTACTATTTATAAATTTCGTCTTTTTCTGAACTTTTGGCCTTTTTTGAGCTTTTTTGCCTGTTCTTTTTTCCGGTATTCGTTTGCGTTGTCCATGTTGAGCTAGCATATTTTTTTCTATTTTTAAAATTTTTTAGATTTAATTACACCAAATAAGCCACCTTCGGCTACAGTGAAATTTCAATCGCTATGGTGCAATTTCAGCCATAAACCACAACTTTTCAGCCCAACCGAGCGGGACCGTACCAACCACCGTATGTACTTACAGTCCCAACCATTGTGCTTTGGGCAGTCCGTATGTATGCAATCACAGTAGTAATACGGGTGCCTTCTTCTCTGCCACGGCAGATATTTTTTTTGGTTATAACATAAATATTTATAAAAATAAATTAAATACTAATAAGCTGATAGAACAAATTAAATATCAATAAACTGATAAAATATTTTTAAAAAATTATTTTGGTATACCACTTTGAAATTTGAAATATGAACGAGAAGCCATCCGAATAAGCTGAAGAGACGGCCTACGTGATGTACGGGGTAATATGTCTGACCTCGCGGTCGTGGGTGGTGAGATCTGAAATGGGGAGCGCGCGGCCGTTCGACGGTCGACGCGGTACATGCGTACAGCGACGTGTGACGCCCGAGTCCGACAACGCGCGCGAGCTAGCAGGCCGGCCGGGGCACTCACGTACGTACATGACAGAGCAAAATGTACTATGCATGCATGCTGCATGTACGACACGGCTACTGTGTGAGGATTGCACATTCAGGCCCTGATCAATATGGCTTCAGCTTATTTTTGCACTATTCATAAATTTCGTCTTTTTGTGAACTTTTGACTTTTTTTGAGTTTTTTTACCGGTTCTTTTTTCCCTCGTATTTGTTTACATTATACGTGATGGGCTAATATGTTTTTTCTATTTTTAAATTTTTTTAAAATTTAATTATGGTAAATAAGCCTCTGTCAGCTACAGTGCTTTTTTCAGCCAGCTACAGTGTTTTCAGCCATAAGCCATGAGGCTTTCAGCCGAACCGATCACCACCTCAGACATTCTGCACAGTTAGGGCGGGTTTATGTTGGGTGCGGCCAATGATTTTTGGTCGTGGGTGATGTTTTTAAGCTAAAAATAAATAATAGTAGTTGAAATAAGTAGTTTTTAGAATGAGTAAGTGAGCGGTGTGAAAAATGATGGAGAGATATGTGTATGAGATGGGAGCGAGAGAAGTGAGGTGCGTAATGCTCCCGTGACACCTTACTTTATCCCCGGAGGGAGATAAAAACGAGGAAGCTACTTCAAAAATACATGTGTTCATATTAACATCTGACTTTTGTTAACCAGAAATTAAAAAAACAATATGAATAGCCTACGGTGAGATCAACAACTTCGATATCTCCCTCTTTTCATATCAAGGTAACAAAAATGTATGCCCAATAGAGATTCCAATGATTTGAAAGGTATTTGAACCATGTGATGTTTGGACCGGATGGCAGGTCGATGGAGGGATGGAACGTGTTGGAGTGGGAAAAAAAAGATTTTAGGTGTTTTTTCCCCTTAAAAGCTGTTTTATTATTATTATTTTTCTATAGTAACTAATTTTTAAATAAATTATCTTTTCAAGATAGAATTTATAAATAGATTATAGTACACATTATAATCACTTCATTATATCTACTAAATTACAAACAAATTTCTGTTATTTCATTCTCTTCCTCACAAATAAATCAAAATCTTTCGGTCCAGGGCGATGCATGCATGCATGGTGGGGTGTGGCAGTGAAAGCAGTATAGTCAGGCCAGGGATCAGAATTCTTTGCTTTCGTAGCGGTCCCAAAGGCTTTAATTGGGACCTTGCATCAAAATGTGTCGTTTGCTGGCCTAAGCTCCTAGTACAAACTCCTGCGAGTCCGGCCACTGGCCACCCAGTAGTACTACACTGCCTGCAAGCATTGACATTGCAAGCTCAGCTAGCAGCTGGGCTTTATGGCTATGGAGGCTAGCTAGCTAGCAGTCCAATTATCCGCTTTAGTGCATGCTTATATATCTTTTTAGTTTTAATTTATAAATAATAATAATTTGTAAAAAAATTTACACAGATACACTCATATATCATTTTAATTGATATAAATAAATTCGCTATAATATGTACTATGGTCGATCAGTAGATTCTGTCTCTAAAAGATACTTCATTTAAAAGCTAGTACTATAGAAAAAACTACTTACTATAGAAAATCAGGTTTTAGAAGTCAATATAAACATAATTTGATCTGACATGCATACCTTACTCCTTTCCTTTGCAGTTTTTGTTCTTGAGTAGCTAGACTTAATTTCGAAATGTTCTAGCAATAGTTATTGATCATCTCGAACAATTGGAAGATTGAAGGATAGTAGATTGCTTATGATTGTAAATAAATAAATTGGCAAGATGCTCTTTCCCCATCAACTTCACGAAAGATTGGTTAATTGGAAGCTACTAAGACGGGCTAATATATAAAATGATATGGAAGGCCAATATAAAACTTGGATCAGGGTATAGGATGATGGGCATATCATTATCATTGCTATTATAAAAAAAATGAGTTGATGGTTGTACGTCTCTTCTTCTCTAACTATCATATTCTCAACTCATCATCACTCTTCATTTTTCAACTGATTAAAGTAGCCCTCTTCTATAGTATGATTCTCTATATATCCAATAAATTTCGTTGCAACGTAAAAGCAGATGACTAGTCAAGCTAAATTCAATTATCATTACTACTATAAAAGAATGAGTTGGTGGTTGTACGTCTTTTCTCCTCTAACTACCCTATTCTCAACTTCTCATCATTCTTCACTTTTCAACTGATTAAAGTAGCCCTCTTCTATAGCATGATTTCCTATATATTCAATAAATTTCGTTGTAACGTACAAGCAGATGGCTAGTCAGGCTAAATTCAATCAATGGACCAATGATGTACGTGTAAATGCAAAAGGCTGACCCTTTTGCTTAGCCTGCTTTACCACTCACTCCCCTTTTTCCCCCTTAACAACATAAATGAATCAAGAGCCCATCATTCTCCCGGAAATCATACCAGCCTTTCTATCAGACTTTCCCACTTTTAAAGACAAAGTTGTGTGCCCTAATTTCATTGCCCTACCTGCTGAACTTGCCGTGCTCACTACATTTGCAAGACACCAAACCCAAAGCTGGAAGAGAGAGAGAGAGAGAGAGAGAGAGAGAGAGATGGATGTTGAAAGACATATACACATGCATGCACTCACCGATCGAGCAGAACAATGGAAAAGTCAGATCTCTGTGTCTCATGTCTTGTTGTTATCTCGTCCGTGATGTGCCTGGTGGCTGACCCTCTGAAGTAGTACCACAAAACGCAATCAACCATGTGAAGACCCTGATTAGTTTGGATGATATGACCTAAATTATGCTAGGATTTAGTGTCTAATTTTTTAGCTTTGGTTTATAACTTTTAGCTATGGTTTATAACTTTTAAGCTGTTCGTAAGTGAGAATATGAAATAACAAAAATTTACGCGTTATTTTAGCTAATATAAATAAAGTGGCTATAGTGCATACTAAAATCAACTTGTTGATTCCATCTTAAAAAGACACTCCGTTTAAAAATTTAATGTAGAAAAGATAAAAATTAGTTTTTAGAATCTAAAAAGAAAAGCCTAACCCAATGTATGTTCTTCGTATAATTAACACCCCGCTCATTTCGGTTTGAACTTCTAGCTTTTGGCTTTTTTCACTATTCATAAATTTTGTCTTTTCTGAATTTTTGGTTTTTTTGAGTTTTTTTTTGCTGATTCTTTTTTCCCCATATTCGTTTGTGTTGTCCGTGATGAGCTAACATATTTTTTCTATTTTTAAATTTAATTACGCTAAATAAACCACCTTCAGCTACATTACAATTTTAGCCAGTTACAGTGTAATTTCAGATATAAGCTACTATTTTTCAGCCCAATCAAACAGGGCCTAAATATGATGCTGACCCCTTGTTGAATCAATCCTGCTGAGCTCCTGGCTAGCACATGACGCAAGCCGTTCGGGTGTACATCGTAAGGTTGGAGGTTGATTTCAGTTGTAATTCTCGTAGAAATTGGAAAATATTCCCGTCTTCCAAATGCCACGATGGTAGAGCACTTTAGCCAGATAAACCCGAAAGTAACATATTTATACTTCAGGTAATACTCCATGTTCAGCAAACAAAAGCATGCAAACTAGAAAGTTGCCATCTACTATATATCCTTTCATAAAAGTTCTTAGAAAAAGGCTAACAACACACACAATTTTTAGGACTGTATAGCACTGTGCCGTAGTATTGTAGTAGTATATCCGATGCCTTGGAGCTAGGTGATTAAAATCCCCTGGAAGAGCATGGACTGGGATTAGAGAACTGCAACAGAAGGTACAGGGGATTTCTTCAGGCGAGTGCATCACCAGAGAGAATCCAGAGAGAGAGAGACACAGAGGAAAAGACAGAAAGCCCAGCGCTCCGTGTGGCTGTTGTTCAGAGAGAGAGAGAGAGAGAGAGCAGTGTATACTCCAGTGTGATTGTGGGTATCGAATGGGTGGACGCTTGCACACTTGCTCTTTCCCCCCGCATCCGCATCTCTCTCTCTCTCTCTAGCCATCAACCCTAGCTTAGCTAAGCTACCACCTGGCCTAGCTTCTTCCTTCAACCCACTCTTCCATCTCCCAGCTCAATCCGATTGATCAATCAATCACTCACTAAGCTGAGAATCGAACCTGGGTTCTTGCTCAGAATAGCCAGCTCCATGATTCCATCTTTGCCAATGATACTAGTTGTACATCACTAGCTAGTGGTACTAGTCCCCTCGGCCTCAAGATTCAAGGAGCTGTGCCCACTGCAGCACAGCCAAACGACTGGGCCGGTCTGGGTGCAACTGCTAGTACCACCGCCCCAGTCCGCTGCACATGATCGGATCGCCCGCGAGATCTGATCCGTATATCCGATTGAATTCTCGCTGAATCCATCAGAACATCGCAGCAGCAGCAGCAGCAGCTGGTTGATTGGTGGCATCGGAAGAAGAAGATCAAGATGATGTTGAAGGATCTGGCAGCAATTCAGCAGCAGCAGCAGCAGCTGGCCGCCGCCGCCGACGAGAACATGTCGAACCTGACCTCGGCCTCCGGCGACCCGGCCAGCGTCTCCTCCCACCCCCTCCCGCCTCCGCCCAAGAAGAAGCGCAGCCTCCCGGGAAACCCAGGTGCAGCGAATCATCCATCGATCAGCTGATATAGTTCTTGGTTAATTTCTTGATGTGAAGAATTCAGTTCATTATTGAGTTATGACGGGTGGATGGATGGATCAACTGCATGGTAGACCCTGAAGCGGAGGTGATCGCGCTGTCGCCGCAGACGCTGATGGCGACGAACCGGTTCGTGTGCGAGATCTGCGGCAAGGGGTTCCAGCGCGACCAGAACCTGCAGCTGCACCGGCGAGGGCACAACCTGCCGTGGAAGCTGAAGCAGCGCAACCCCAAGGAGGTGGTGCGCAAGAAGGTGTACGTGTGCCCGGAGCCCGGCTGCGTCCACCACGACCCGTCCCGCGCGCTCGGCGACCTCACTGGCATCAAGAAGCACTTCAGCCGCAAGCACGGCGAGAAGAAGTGGAAGTGCGACAAGTGCTCCAAGCGCTACGCCGTCCAGTCCGACTGGAAGGCCCACTCCAAGGTCTGCGGCACACGCGAGTACCGATGCGACTGCGGCACCCTCTTCTCGCGGCAAGTCTCCCATCTCTTCTTCTTCGTCGTCGTCTTCTTGCTCACAATTACGCGCTATATACACGCCATGCACGAGCATGATTAAGCCGTTGAGTTGATGTGTGTATGTGTGCATGTGTTGGTGCGTGCGCGCAGGCGGGACAGCTTCATCACGCACAGGGCGTTTTGCGACGCACTGGCGGAGGAGAGCGCGAGGGCGGTGACCGCGGCGGCGGCAGTGGCGGGGCAGCATCCGGGCCTGCTCTTCTCGCACGGCGGCGGCGGCGGCGGGAGCGGCCACGCGGGGTTGCAGCTGCCGGCTGTGCTGGACCCGTCGCAGCCGCTGGGCGGGCACGGGCTGATCCAAGAACCGTGCCTCAAGAGGGAGCAGCAGCAGCAGCAATTCGCGCCGTCCTGGCTCACGGCGCAGCAGCTGGGGCTGGCTAGCGCGGGCAGTCCGGCCATGTTCGGGTCGGCGAGGCTGGACCAGGAGTTCATCGGGAGCTCCACACCGGAGAGCAGCGCGCAGCCGGCGGGCCTGACCTTCGGGTCGTTCTCGTCGTCCGCGACACCGGCCGCGGCGCACATGTCGGCCACCGCGTTGCTGCAGAAGGCGGCGCAGATGGGTGCAACACTGAGCCGGCCGTCGAACCAAGGCCAGATGGCAAGCACGCACAGCACCAGCACCAACGTCAGGACCACCAATTCAGCAGCAGCTGCTACTAGCAACGTGACGAGCACTGCCGTTGGCGCCGGCTACGGGCTTGCGTTCGAGGCGTCTCACTTTGGAGCGGACGAGAGGGCCAGGACGACAGACCGTGACGCCGGCAATGGCGGCGGCGGCGGCGGCAATGCCGCAGTCGCCGGAGGCGGCAACGACGGACTCACGAGGGACTTCTTGGGGCTAAGGGCTTTCTCCCACGGCGACATACTCAGCATGGCCGGGTTCGATCCTTGCATGTCGACGTCGGCCTCGTCGGCGGCGTACGAGCAAGATCACCAGTGCAGCAAGCCATGGCATGGCTAGTGATCATCTTCGCAATCAGCTCGCTCGCCATGGATGAACTGAATCGTATCCAATTTGATGCACCATGCATGGACTAATCATCGAACGCCCAGCATTGCTTGATCATATATATATCAAGATTAATCACTGGGTAAGTCGGATTTAGATCTATCGATATAAATGATTGGGTAAGTCGGAATTAGCTCTATCTACATCCAGTTCGTTTTTTTTTTGCTTGGCACTTAATTTGATGTTCTTTAGGGGGGTGATGGGCTGATCAATTCATATAAATGCTTGAAGGTGCTATGGGGCTATTCTTTTTGGCTGTGCCTGTTGGTTTATGACTACGGTCGATTAGATTTTATTCTTAGAATAAACGTTTATGCAAACGAATCGAATGACAATAAGATGTTTCGAAAAGACGCAAAAAGCCATCCTGTTTGTTTTTTTTGAGAAATCCATAAGCTGAAAAGAATATGGTGTGTGTATGTACATATATATGTGTGTATTTATGTATGTGTGTGTATATATATAGCCCTTCTGCTGATACAGTTGTGTACTGCTGCTGCTCCATTTGTAATCAGTTAAAATTAATAAAATAATCCCTACCTAGTTTTAGAATAATTAATAGCTCTGGAGTATATCATGTGATGCTCAATAACTTATCTGGGTAAGTCAGTAGTGTATGAAGTTAATTTTGCAAAGCCTGTGTTCAACGGTTAATGGTTCTGATATGTTATGCTTATTGTCGGCTGTACATGAGAATAAACGGAGAAGCTTCAACTTTTCAGGTATAATCAAATTTGTATGCTCTAAAACTACACAAAAAGTTGAATGACATGTATGTTTTTTTTAAAAAAAAAGCATGCTAGAAGTGAAACTTTATTAAACGATTAAAGATCCGTAGCATTTTAGAACATTAATTACAGCAGTGTGAACGAACTGTTATCATATTTACAGAAAACATCTGACTAGCACATAAATAAAGTGTTGACAAGGAAATAACACCGTACAGTACAGCAGCAGCAGTAACCTACACTACTGACAAGGGCATGCAACAGTATAAATGATCAGATATCACTCTTTCAAATTCATCAGAGCATTTCGCATTTTGGTTAACATAACTTTTATGTAGCTTTGCTTACCTATAGCTACATTTTAGCTAAACTAATGCAAATGTAACTACACCGATCATGAATATATATATATGACATGCTAAATAATGTCTCTTGCTCGTTTTATATACTGTCACCTTTGACAAGATTAATTCAAAATTTTATCTACCTTGGGGACCATTGCATATTCTCCATATACACTGTTATTAATGTTGTTCACAGTTACTGGTAGGTTACACATTTAACAACACATATATAGGTCAGGTAAAGTTGCTACCTTTTTAATTATGAGAAATGCATACCGACATCTTTGTTTCCTTCAGCTCCCTGTGAATCATGGCTTCATGGAAGATAAAAATATTCCTTACAAATCTTTCATCGAAGTGCAAGGAATGGGCATTTGTGTTAGTTAACTGTTATAGCTAGCTAGGTTACAACTTTGTCGAGCAAGAACAGAATGGGAAATTTTCTTGTTCCGACAACAATCGAGCTGACTTCTTTGGAATTTCAGGGGGGAAAATCCAACAAAATCCTTACATTCTAAATTATTAAGCCTTGGTTACACACTTACACAGCTGTAGGCCCATGTTAAATTGATGGTGAGGAGGTCTTCCATGGCAACCAAAATGATGATATAGCTGCATAAAAATCAGTGAAACCTTGTTGGAGTATGCATGTATATATGTGAGCTTTGGGCAAAAACGATTTGTTTCTGGTACTTCTCTTTTGCTCAGAGATCGATCATCTGGTTCACCTGTCACCACGCACGAAGAGGTAGAAGTAGCTAGAGAACCTGTTTCGTTTCTTGCTCTTTTCCTTTTGCTGCTGCTGTAGTTTCTATCATCATTGCAACGCAGACACGGAACACCAACAAGTTCCTTTCCTCTTGGCCATGCCTTGGTGATCATAAACGTTTGTATTTCTCCCTTTGTCTTGTTTTTGGGGAATCCTCATGATTCCATGGCAGCTTTCATTCCAGGAACAAACCCTAAATTTTCAAAATGCCCCATCATTTGGATCTAGCTAGCTAAGGCATATAGTGTACAGCCATAATTCCAACTCCCTACTGTTTCTTTGTTTCTTCCTCAAACGCATGCTCCGTTGAAGAAGAAGTAATGTGCATGCCCACACAAGTGCAACTACGCAAGCTAGTAGATTGTTGTTGCCTTGTCACGGCAGCTAAGCTTGGCCAGTGGCTGCTGGCCCTGCAGCGTCCGGCAAGATCGGCACTGCTCACATGTGACTGGCCTTTTCTAAACAGCTATGGCCGGCGTCTTTTGTCTAATGGTTGAAATGGCGTTACAGTGACTGTTAGTTTGTGTAGACATTCGCTTAATGAAAAATAAAGAAAAAGAGAACAAAATTAAAAAAACGCTGCTATATATTTACGAATAATGCAAAGCAAAAAAAAACTATTAAGGGCCTGTTCTTTTCGGCTGTGGCTTATGGCTGAAATTTTCGAATTTTGGCTGTTTACAGTACAGATACTCACTTGCGATTTTGGCTGGTACAGATGTTGGACTTTTACTGTGTAGATCGTTTAACTTGTAGACCCTGCCTTGAGAAAATACTTCGTTTGAAAGTTAGGTACTGAAGTAAAAGCCAAAAGTGCCAGCTTTTGACTTAAAGAACATGCCCTAAAAAGAAAAAAAACTGTATTAAGAAGTTAATATATTTTAAATATTTTTTAGATTCTAAAAACTAGAAGTTAAAAGCTATTTAGAACGGAGTCCTAGTTATAAGGATGATAAGTATGTTACTATACTTAGAAAAAAAAAGAAAGAAAATAGAAAAAAGAAAGGAAAAATATCTTGTGAGCCAGGTTTGTAAGTTTGGCTTTTGTGCATAGACAACTGCCTTCCTTTCCCCATCAAATATTCCACGCATCAAAGTTTGGGAGTGCCTCCAAGAGCTACCCGACAAATGCATCGTCACGTGTCCCTTTCCCGGTGTGCTTGTGTTGTGCACGAGAGAGAGAGAGAGAGAGAGAGAGAGAGAGAGAGAGAGAGATGCTGCTGCTGCTGCTGCCTGCTGCTTTGCGCTGCAGGTGTGGTACGCTCCTCGCAAAGCTTCAAAATTTGAAGGGGCCAGGAGAGCACGCACAACTGCAGACGCTGAGATCGATGGTCGAGGAGGCAGCCTTGCCCCGTGTCTTGTTGTTTTGTGTTGTCAACGGGGCCAGGTGGGGGACGCGTTAGTATTAGCGACTATAGTTTATAGATTTTTTTTGTTAAAAATAAAACAGCAGTGCTCAAAGAAATATTTTTAAAAAAGAAAACACAAATAATAAAAAATAAGAAACAAATATGTACGTCAGATATAAATAAGAGGAGTACGATACATAATATACCTATAATTCCCTGTCTAATCTTAAAACGAGAAGCCTGATATTTATATCAGCTAGCATGAGGCAAATGCACGAGGCGCCGCGCAGCTGGCATACGTACGTCCGTATTGCTTTTTACATGCAGTTATTTCCCATTTTACTTGCGCCCTATAGAGAGAGAGAGAGAGAGAGAGAGAGAGAGAGAGAGAGAGATCAGAGTTATGGCTGCGTTGCCAGGCATGCATGCATGACCGAAACTCCCAGACACCTGCATCCTTGGTGGTGCAGTGTCATTGCTTGCTCGATCGATTGTCTGCACACTTCACAGACGAGAAGAGAAGAGAGAGATGGAATCTGCCAGCTGCAAGGTTACCCGTTCCAGACGGCCATGCCTTCTGGTCAAAAGCCGTTAGCATACTTTTCCTTTTCTTTCTTTCTATTATCCGTAGTGAGATAACTATACTTAAGTTACAATTTTAGATAAAGTTATAGCAATTTGGCTCTATTATAGCCCTGATGAATTTGGCTTAAGCTTCTGGCTTATTTTTCACTATTCATAAATTTCGTCTTTTTCTGAAATTTTTGGCTTTTCTTTTGCTTTTTTACCGGTTCTTTTTTTTCCCGTATTTGTTTGTATTATACGTAATAGGCTAACATATTTTTTATATTTTTTTAAATTTAATTATGCTAAATAAGCCTCTGCCAGCTACAGTGCTTTCAGCCATAAGTCACCCAAAAAAAGCCCAACTGATCACCACCATATTGTACTATAACTAATGAATTTTGTCTATATTTTTTTGAGACGTTATACGGTTTTAGACTTAGAAAATAATTTAGAAAAGCAGCATCGAGAAATCGCTTAGACATGTCGCTTGTCAAATCAAGCCGAACAGAGAGATAGAAGCATAACGGCACAACGGCGTCACTCTGTACAAGAAACGCAGCGGAAGTACGGTGTAGAAAAAATACGACGACCTTAGAAACTCAAAACGATGGCTTAAAGAAAAGTGATAACATCATAAACACTTTAACCATCCTAAGAAGAAATTGAAATAAAAAAACAAAAAGAACCGGTCCTTTCAACAAGGCAGCTTCCTTCTTTCGCATGCTTTCTTTTAGGGTCGCGTCCTTGCGTTGCGTGGACGTGTAGGAAAAAGTTGGCGGCCAACACGAGGCCTTGTTCCATGGGGCCGAGCCGAGGGGCTCCCCACCACTACCACCACACCCTACGCCACGCCACGCACCTCATGCACACCCCCCTCTCGTTCCTAGACGGCCGTGCATGCCTCTGCATGCATGCCAAGAACGAAAGCAGGAGAGAGAGAGAGAGAGAGAGAGAGAGAGAGAGAGAATTCTTCTTGGCATGGCAGGCAGAAAAAAAGGAGAAGAGAGACTCAGAGACCGTGAACTGTGATCGATGCATGGCATGATGGGGAGACAACTGAGAGGTCAAGAACGGAGAAAGCCTAAACTTTTGTAGCCGTTGACATGGGAGAGCCGGCCAGCCATGCTTTTTTTTAGGCGTCCGCAATGGTAATAGCTAGTACTAGCTATATAGTCAGTTGACGTAGAGGTGAGAGACAAAAGTAAAAACTATTTTATACTGTTGGATCCACATACTCCTCTCTCATGTTCTTGGACTACGTGAAATAGATCAGCTATTTGCTCGTCGCTAGTGACTACTCTCTCTCCTACTTTTTTTTGCTACATCAGATTTAGCTAACTAAATAGCCAGCTGTTGGAGACGTCCTTAGAAAAAAAAACTTGGATGCTTCGAGCTAAGGAGTGAAAAGCAGTGCATGTCCCTGTGCGTGCATGCTTGGTAGTAGTTCCGGTTTTACTAATGGTTGGTACCAGTGTGAAGGTTGGGACACAAGGTTGACCGTTTCGTCGCCTCATCATGTACTCATCTACGGTACTAGAGGTATGTTTTTTTACTATGTCTTGGTCGGATCAATTAAGCTTGGGTTTGGTGACAAGTCCACATAAAGTTTGACCACTTAGATTTTAGATATCCCGGGTCGTGGTTTGGTGTGCTGGCTGATAGGATTCTTTCTCATCTCAGTTCTCGAATAATGTCCAGTATGGGGTAATAGCATTGGCTAATAAGTTTTGGTTGGGGTTTTTTTGGGGTGTGTTTGGTTGCTGGGATGGAGTGGGATGAGATGGGATAGGGATGAAGTGGGATGGTTCTACAAAAAAAATGGAACCACATGGTCCAGCATCTAAGAAGAATATTGTCTAAATTTGCACAGGCTCATCCCACTTTGGACCATTCCATCCCACCCCATCCCTCAAACCAAACACATGGATAGACTTGGTCAAAGGAACCATCCCATTCCATCCCACCCCATCCCAGCAACCAAACACACCCTTACAGTCCACTTATCAGCCTATTCATATAATAGTTTACAGACAGCTGAAGGCTGTATGACCCACCCCTTTCTCTCACAAAATTTCTTGGTTCTTGTGCTTTAGCTGGCTGTAAACTTAGAGCCCACCTCTCTTCTCTCTCCTCCACCTCAGCATACAGCCTACTAACAGCCTCTTATTATACTTGCTCTTAGTATGGAATACGCCTCTAATAATTGCTATCGGCAGTGGTGTTTGAGAAATGGATATGCAACCATGAACCATAGAGCCATTCAGGGGCAGACTGGCAGGAGCTGAGCCCACACGAGCATATAATTTCTATTACAGTTCATCGATCTTTAGCGAATTTCATTTGCGTTAATACCTTTCCGTCTCCTTCATCAAATATCATTACATTGTACAATTTATTTAGCCCTCGCAATCTAATTAACTTTCTGGCTTCGCTTCTCAAGGTATGAGCTCATTCGTTGCTCCGCATGCATGCATGAGCTGATGCATGCATGAGCTAATTAACATAGGTATGAGCCTATGGGGCTGTTTGGTTGCCTGCATGGCTGATGCAGCTGCATGAGCGTGGCCAGGCTGAGGTGGGAAGCTCCTCAGCCACGTTTCTCCTCAGCCTGGCTCCAGTTACTTTTTTGCATCAGCTCATGCAGGCTCTCTCCTCCATACAGCCAACCAAACACCATCTCCCTGCATGCGCTGGTGCGAGCCACCTGCATGCAGGCAACCAAACAGCGCCATAATTCCTGGCTCACACGGCACGGCCAACCAACCGCGTCGCGCGCAGTTGCACATGCACACAACCAACGTACGCCCAATTAATATTACAAGGGCTACGCACGACACTACTCCACGCCCGCTGGTGCACGGCTCGATCGTTCCGGCCGGCCTCCTTTCCCCGCGGCGGTGCCGTGCCCGCGCGCGCGTAACCCTGATTTTGCCGGCCGGCCGCGCAAGCGTCTTCTCTCGATACGGCGGCCGAGATGATTCTTGCGGGTGATCGCGGGCGGCGCCCACACGATGGCCGGTCATACATATGACATGTTGTTTTCTAGCTTTTAATTTCTGTATAGTAATTAGTTTTTAAACGAAATATCTTTTTAATACGAAATTTACTAGTTAATTGTAGCATATACTGAACCGACTCCATTTATATCGGCAAAAACCGCACATGAGTTTCTGTTACTCTGTAATCTCTCGCACAAACAACCCAAAAATCACAAGTCACACCCAAAAACCATATCATAGTAGAATCCGGCCCTTCCTGTTGCCTTCCTTGAAAATGGCCAGGGAAATCTTTCGACACGGAGCATCAAAGCAGAGCCCATGGGAAAAGGCGCTCTCTCTCTCTCTCTCTCTCTCTCTCTCTCTCTCAACTTTTCTCCTAGTCCTTAACCAAGGAGAAAGTAATCCTTCTACTGCTCGTCAGTTGTTAGTCTAATTGGTAACGTCCCTGGCTATCCCTTAATCTCCTACCTAGCAAAGAGAAAAATCTTCGACTAATCAGTTGTAGTACTCAAATCGGTAAGGCACTGATAAGACACTCCAATAAAATCTCAGACATTTAGTGGATGTCTCTTTCTGCTCTGTCAGTCTCCGTTTGCCCTTGTCTCATTTGTCCCAAGGAGCTTGTGGTTGCATCCTATCGCACCCTAAATTGCATCATTGTTCATTCGCTCGTTCACACTTTTCACGTCTCTTACAACTCATCTAGCAACTACTGCATCTCTCTCTCAAAACATTCTTCGTTCCTGTTTCATTTGTGTTCTTGCGATGTTTACTTTCATAGGAAGATTTCGATAGATTTCGATTCTTCAAAGCTTGAAGTTTTTGCCATTTCTAGCAGTCTGTTTTAAGGACTAAATGAACATGGTTTACCAATCACAATGTGGTGATAGCAATTTGGCACATTACAAGCAAAAAGGTGTGACTGAAAAGGGGGGAAAAGTTAGGAAACTTGCAACATCAAGCTGCAACTTTTGATCCTCTACTGAAAAACGAAGTGAGACTTTTCAGAAAAAGAAAGTGGCCTTAGAGCTAACTCGATTGCGGTTTTGTCTCGCCAAAACTGTGGCTGCACGGCGAGCTGCGAATTGTTATTCCATATTCTCAAGAAAAAGAGTCTGCAGATACGTGCTAGAGAATGTTCAGAACTTTCAGGATGTAGAGTTGCAGATTTCGGTTCAGAAGGCATCTATTCTCAACAAGTTGCACAGCAACACCGCAACAGCATTATCCACTCTGACAAGAGGGAAGAAAGAACAGAAGCAAGCCACGGTGTCAGAGTTACACTCACAGTTTCTTCTGAAAATCAAGTGGAATCAACCAGAAGCAGCCACTAGTCAGAACCAAGAAGCTATCATCCTCATTGCAGCAAATGTTAGTGTACAAGGATTTGAAATCCACGTCCAAATGTAGCCTGAATCTATACATCAACAATTCCTACCAAACAACTAATCAAACAAAAAGGAAAATAGATTAACTCAAACTGACATGCTGAAAAAGAGAAACAAAACAAATCCAAATGCAGGCGTATCTGTGTATGGCCACATAGCAGTACCCAGTAAATCGATCCAGATGTTGAACTAAATCCGAGCAGATCTTACTAAAGCCTCCAGTAGTCCACAAGACCACAACTCAGCTCTGCTACTCTGATGATCCTGAACTATATATAGCCTTTATCTCCACATACGTAATGTACACATACTAGGCCTGGAAAACTCTTTATTTCCAATCAACTGAATATTCGTCTTGAGAAAGACTGGAAGCTGAGAAGCAAAACCTCACCTATTGCTACCCTGTGACTGTGAGCGCGTCTCGAAATCTGGTGAGACACCATGCTCACTCATACTACCTCTTGACAAGCTTTGCATTCTCTGCCAGAACTTCCTGTTCTTGCCTGTCATCAGAGGGCCTGAGCTGGACTGCTTGTGGAAAGAACTTGAATCAGCAGCTGGAGTGAAGACAGGAGTCGAGCCAAACATCTCAGATAATAGCACCCTCTCCGCTTCCATGCCACTTACATCATAAACCGCTGTAGTATGAGCCGCCAACTCCAGGCTAAAACTTCCTGATCCAAGACCCTCATCACCCTCACTGCAGACAAGTTTCAAGGCCTGCACTACTTCACCCATGCTTGGTCGGTGTGCAACCTCAGGTTGTACACACATTGATGCGATAGCAGCTGCTTTTGCAACATTGTCCAGTGGCACATTAGGGCCAAGAAGCGGATCGACAGCCTGACGTAAGCTCACCACATTTGTCAGAAGTGGGCGAGCCCATGAGACTAGATTTTCTTGCCCCGCGGGCTGAGACATGTCCACAGGCTTCCTACCAGTGAGGAGCTCGAGTAATACGACACCGTAACTGTACACATCACTCTTGACAAGAAGATGCCCTGTCATGGCGTACTCCGGTGCAACATAGCTGAGAAGAAAGACAAGATATCACAATTTGTTTAAAACTTTATGAAGACAGAGTGAGGAGGATATAGTTCATACCCGAATGTTCCCATGACACGAGTGGAGATGTGCTGGTTCCCCTCCCCCCTAGCAGTCCTGGCCAGTCCAAAGTCAGACACTTTTGGTGTGAAATCATGCTCCAGCAGTATGTTGCTTGACTTGAAATCGCGATGAATCACGCAAGGGCTTGAATCTTCGTGTAGATATGCAAGTGCTCGCGCTGCCCCCAAGGCTATCTTCATGCGTGCATTCCAATCAAGTGGGGCTGTCTCGCGATCCGCTCCTACAATAAGCCAACACGTAAGTCATTTCTTTCAATCAATTGCTGACACTTCCTACGTGTTTATGGAGTTAAACCAGAAATTACTTACCGTGCAAATGGGACTCAACACTGCCGTTTGGAATAAGTTCATATACCAGACACCGTGCGTTCTCCTCTACGCATATGCCTAACAACTTTACCAAATTTCGGTGATGCAAGCGTCCCAGCATCTCAACCTCAGCCAAGAACTCTCGCTCACCTTGGCCATCACATCTCTTCAGAACCTTTACTGCAACCCTGGTTCCATCTTCAAGTGTGCCCTGGTAGACACATCCGAAGCCACCCTCCCCAAGTACTGTTGAATCATCAAAGCCATTTGTGGCCTTTTCAATCTCAACAAAATTGAATGTCTTTGCCTGTCCTGTGTATGTTGCGATGCTTGAGCCCAATGAACCCGATGGACCTGACGGTGAACTATAGCGACCAATTAACAGTGTGTGACCTGTTCCTGCAATCATGCGATGTTTCAGGAGGGAAACTAGTGCTGGCAGAAATGGACAAATAGTACTATAACAAGGAAATGTTACAGGATGTGGAAGCTGTAAAGAAGGCCTTATCTGAAAAGGTATTGCCAGTACTGTTCATTAGCATTTCAAATAGGCAAATTAATTTTCTCAAGCATATGCTTGAGCTATTATAAATTTAGATTTTAGCAATAAGGCCATAGGTATAGTTAAGTGCTTGAATGTAGCGTTAAACTCTAGAGGCAGTGACTAATTTAGCCCTCTCAACATTGCGAATTTCCAGTTCAATAAAGTAGATGTTAAATGAAGATGAAATCAGGGCTTTGAATGTCCACTCTATAGGTACTAATTACTGTATGTATGTGACCAGGACAAAGCAGGGGAAAGTATAACCAGTTTATGTATTGTGAGGTGCATTTTTTTAAGTGAGGCTACATATAATACCATAGTAGGTGTTTCTAAATATACATTATTATACGGGATGTTTGAAATTGAAAATATATGCTGCATGGGAGTCCATGTGGCACCATTCAATAAGATAACAGTTTGGTATATGGTAGTCCAGAAGGATACTGCCGGAAAATGTCTGCCAATAGTTCACAGTGAATTTCCATAGCCACTTGGCATCACTTGATTGAAAATGTGCAACTGTTGTTCTGCTGTCAATCAAACAGCTAACGCAAATGACATCACAGGATGGTGCATTTATCAGAAAAATGCATGATAAGAACACATACCAGATGACCTGGAAAATTTCGGAAGTGCACTATGTGGAAATCTTTGAGCCGTGTCATCTGAACCCCTGAATCTGAGTATCAGCAACCATGCAGCCAGAGTGCAAATAATCAACGCTATAACAGTAGACAAGACAGCAATAGCAATTAGGCTGCCATTCACTTTTCTTTTGGGCCTTCTTACATCAACCCCGAGAGGCTTCATTGCCCTTGCATTTCTGCCGTTGCCAAATGCACCATCACCAACACCTTCTGGTGCTGAAGGTGGAGAAGGAGGAAGCCCTGAAAAAAAAATCCATACTATCGGTGAAAACTCATGGTGCAGAATTTCAAAATGTTCAACAATGAGATCATAAATAATGAGGATAACACACTGAACTCCCCACTGATGTTTATGAGATCAATCAAATGACTATAGTACAACAGAATAACAATAGCTGGTAGCATTGACCAGCCACAAGATAACCAAATAGAAGGGGTCAACAGCACAAGCAAGAATGCAAACCTGGATATACAACATAGAGAATCTCGTAGTCCCCAAAAACTGATTGTTTTAGAGAAATTTTTTTGCTCCACAAGCTTTGAAATGTTGAAAAGGCAGTAGCATTGTCAAACTTCACTTGCATTGGTACCAGATCAACAAGAACCACTGTCTTGCCAGGTTGATCCCCAGCCACATTTGCACCCATAACACGAACCTGCCTCTGGGCCATGTTTACCCCAGACCCCACTTCTTCAGCAAAATCAGAAACCAACGGAAAGAATGAATAGAGGTCCACACTTAAACGGATTCCAACTTTGATTGGTAGAACGCAAACACATGGGGCTCCTGCAGGTGGATCTATTAGAGGCTCTGGGCATGCTAACGAGTTGCAATCTGCATATTAAAGGCTCAGTAGGTAAGCAATCATCAATATTACACACTATGCATATATTATTAGATCCAATCTGTAAATTTTGAAAAGACAAGGGTTTGAGAACACATAAAGAAAAATGTACCTAAATTAGGTGGCGGTGGAGGTAATGCCCAAATAGGATGAGTTGATGGTGCTTTGGGCTCTGCTTTGGGAGGGATTGATGGAATAGTAGGAGAAATATGATGCCCTGAAAAGGCCAGCAGTTTTAAAATTTTGTACTGGCATGAGGAATAAGAATAACAAGCGAGGCAAAGCAAGAAGGCTTGAAAGTACTTTTGTTGGCATTAGTGGGGCCCCTTGGTGACACTGGTGAAGGAGATGGAGAATGTCCGGGTATGTTTGGATGGCCTGGACAGGAGAACATAAATTAAAGTTGTCAGTGCTATGAAATGAAATCAATGTGTTTAAACAGGAAGTAACCTACATTACCTCGAAACATCGGTGGAGGTGCATGGTGCTTTTGCCTTTTAGCCCCAATCTGCCTTGGAGCTCGAGAGATCTTGGGACCTATAATGCAGAACTTTTGAGAACCTTAATGTTCACAATTGGCAATAAATAGGTTGTTGGTGCAAGTATTTTGTCGAACCTTGAGCATGCGATGGTGGGTAAGACGGGGCAAATGGTGGATTTTCTCCTTTCTTTGGTACCCATCCCCGAGCACGAGATCTACTAGTGGGTGCTGGTTTAGGAGCTACTCCTCGTGATGGGGGTTGGGCATGTGAAACTGATGAAGCATTTTTTGGGATTGAAGGCATATTTGTGTTCTTGGGCAAAGGACTTTTTGCAGGTGCAGACCCTGAAATCAGGAATGTTAGCAGTCAAGCTACATTGTCATTTGCAAGCTGAAGCTGCCCAATTTTTTTTGACTAAGATTACCTCTAATCGGTGATTTGTGAACCGGGGCATTACTAGATTCCTTTGGAGGAGGTGCGTGTGGAATGTAATGGTTCTTGCGACTTGCAGGAGGGGAAGTATTTGCCGGTGGCACTGCGTTTGCTAAATATAATCATGAAATTCAATATCAAAGAACAAAAAGACTTGGAGAAACATAATCAGATCAATAGCATCAGATATTTTTACACTCACCATTGTTATGCTCACTACTTGGAGCCAGTGCCTGCTGTTGCGGTGCTTGTGCAATAATGCGATTGGGCGGTGCAATCGGTGGTGTCACACGTTCCCGCGGATCTTCTAAGAAATGGAAAATGGTAAAAAGATTTGCAACTTGGCTAATGTAATCTAATCCCCAAGGAAGCAATTTACCTGAAGTGGAAGGAGGAACGGCAGGGAAACTTCTTTTAGGTGGTGGGTATGGAGGAGCATCATTACCTAGAGGGGGGAATGCAGGGGGTGAATAACGAGGGAATTATAATTATTCGCAAAATTGTGATTAGCTTTTTGTACATAAAGAATCCAGCAACCTAAAGTGATGAATCGTTACTGTCAGAATATATACCTGACCCAATTGGTCTACTTGGTTGATTGTTCGCGGGAGGAGGCGCTACTGGCAGATTAGGCTTCATGGCAACAGATGGAGTAGGAGCCTGAACAGAAGGTAGCAATGCAGGTGTCCCAGGAAGCATTGGCGTGCGTTTTGCAACTGCAGCTCGCGGAGGAGCTACTGGCGGAGGCACCTCATCAGTGAGAGCAGGAGGCGTAAACTCAACTGGAGGAGGCGCGTTATATTCTACACAAGATATAGTTAGTGATGCACCCAATAGGATTGGAATGCCATATCTAACTGCAGATGAGCTACCTTTAGGAGGAATTACTGGACTCGGTGCATTTTGCAGTTCAGCGGGAGCTGCAGGGCTAATAGCTCCCTTCTGGGAGGGAGGGCTTGCTGATGGAGTAGAGGGTGCTGCAACAAAGCAATGTATGGGGCTACACATCAATGCTGATTATGATCTGAGACGTAATGCTACAATGTATAAGGAATTCAGAGCAACCTGTTGGAAGAGTTACAGGACCGAGAGCAAACGTAGGTTCAGGAGGACTAGAAGCTTGTACTTGATCCGCAGGCGAATTACCAACCACAGGAGAAGGAGCCAGAACAGTACCTACAGCAGAGTTGAGAACACAAGTTCATGGAAAGAAGAACAAGTGTGCACACCACTACGAATTGTCACTGTTCAATAACAACCAATCTGTAGGTTACTATTAGAGGCCAATTGTCACTCTTCTTTCACCATATCAAATTAGAATATTGCAAAACAAGGGCAATGATTATGCAAGTAATGCCCAGCATATTTATGTTTAGGGGAAAAATATTCAGAAATGCCAAGCATTTCCCATAAATAAACAAATAGATGGAGAACCAAGCACATGTGATAGAATTAAAGCGGCTTGCAGTTAGTAGAAGCCTAGGACAGCCCGAGATAAGAAATTAGAAATGCCAAGCCACCGACATTGTACCATCCCTCTTAATGAGAATTCAGAAATAAAGAGCCCATTTAATTCTAACAAACTTCACAACATCCTCCCCACAATTTGGTCAAATTCTGAAGTAAAAACAGTGAATTGCAGTCTCCCAGCCACAGATCAGCTAACCAACATGTGCGTTGCAAAGAACATTCTTGAATCCACAAGTTTGTCACACAAATCACACAGCATCCTCCTAACAATGCTAAATTGATGCAGGAAAAAACATGGAGAAACAACCAGGTCTCCACATTACTGGGCCATCATCCAGAAGACATCAGATGATCCCAAATAATACCAAAAAAAGGGGGCAAAAAACCCTGAAACTTTGGCAATGCTTGGGACTTCCCTCACCTCTGGATCCAAGAACCGAAGCAAGAAGAACCACCACACAAGCGAGAGGCCGCCGCATCTTGCCCTAGTCTGACACGCTCATATCAAGAGCAAACGCAGCAGCAGTCGCCAATGCCGTCCCACAGATCACAACCATCTCCGCTCAGGCGCGGCACCGCTCCTCCCACACCCGCAGCAAGAAGCCCCTAAAGCGCAGGAAAACGACGGAGCCTGACTACCATTTTGGCACCAACGCCACAAGCAACCACAGGCCTATGTGGGGAGGAGGCAGGAGCAGCGGGGGGAGGAGGAAGAGGGTAAGGTGCCCAAGAGGCCAAGACACCAACAACAGTACGAGACTACTGGTACTAGTAGTTACAAGGGGAAAAAGGGTGCAGTAGTAGTAGCTAGGAATAAATTAGACACCCTAACAACAAGAGAAAAAAGAAAAGAAAGGAGAAAGCTTTGGTGATTCAAGGAGCAAGAAACCTTTCCCGGCTCAAGATACAGTAAACAAAACATTCCTTGCTTCCTCCTCTCCTGCTCCTCCAGACCATACGCTCAATTAACTAACTAATCTCACACATGGAGGTGAGAAGGAACCTTGGTTGGTTTAACCATGGAGTGGTACGAAAGATGCAATCTTTGGGCAATTAATCCAAGGACAACGCCAATGCAAACCACACGCAAGGCGAGCTTGCTGTGTCTGTCTGTCTGTCCCTCTCACTGTAGATTCTTGGCCTGCGGGTGTGGGGCTTTTGTTTGTGCGCCCGGGTGGGTCAGGTGGAGCTTGTCCTCCCCTCGACAGCCTGGTCAGAGATTAGTCGAGCGCATTGCTTTACTGTGCAAAATTAGGTTGGTACTTGGTGACTTCTTGGTTGGTTTGGTTACTTGGGCGGGCGCGCCTGGATCGGAGTACGAACCCTAAAATTCGCTCGGTTTTGATGCACTTCCCCCCGTGCCACGGCAGTCGGTTGATCACGAGAGCGCGTCTGCGTTTACTCCTCCTCCGCTCCTGTCACGGCTGCTGCGTAAATGAGCAGAGCAGGACATCGGATTCTGCGTATATCTCCATTGCCGGCCGGCCGGCCGGCCCGCCCGCCACCGAGCCTAGATGCAAATGCGAATGCGATGCGAGGCTATCCGAACTCTGAAGCAGACATTTCAACCGTGCGCGAAAACGTAATCGGCTCATCCTGACACGCAATTTTTCCCTGCATGCGTTGGTTTTGGGGAGGCGAGGTTGTGGAGTCGCCATCGCTGAGAGAGACCACTAACGAGCAGCGAGCAGCAGGGTCAGGCTCGCTTGTGGAGGACGGACTTACTGCTGTAACTTTGTACACGTATGTGTGTGCACAACAACGCGGCAATCAGAAGGGTGTTGGTTGGTTCTTGACTGTAGCTTTCACTTGTAACTTATAATTTTAAATTATAACTCTTCACAAGAGACAATATACAAAAAGAAATAGCTATATATATAATTTTAACCGATATAACTAAACTTAGTACAGTATTTACTATAATGTACCTATAGACATCATCTTAAAAATATACCGTTTAAAATTTAGTTACTATAGCAGCAAGTGATAAACCTGCTTGAGCCCGGTCGAACCCACCTATTATTACTGCTAGCCTATTCGGCAAGTTAAAAGCTGGCCGACTTTTGGCTTTTGCTACAGTACCTAACTTTCAAACGGAGTATTTTCTCAAGACCGGGTCTACAAGTTAAACGATCTACACGTTAAAAGCCGAACATATGTACTAGCCAAAATCACAAATGAGTATCTGTTTCTCCGTAATCTGTATCGTAAACAGCCAAAATTTAAAAAAAATTAGCTAAAAGTCGCAGCTAAAAAAACAGCCCTGCGTCGAGTGTAGTGCTCTATACATATTAGTTCTTTCCCTGATTTCCCGGCGACCGTGGATTAGTTAAATATAAACCATTCGCGCGGTTTTGTTAACTGCCTCACGGGGGTTCCTATCAGACTAATTAAAAACTACTAATGTTCTATGGACAAAGTTTGTTCATTGGTTGCAATCTTATAAATTTGAGCAACGGGTAACATCCCTTATTGCTTGCAATATTAACTAGTTAATAAAAATGAAGCGGTAGTATAGATAAATCACATGAATTTCACCGGAAGCCATATAAATACTCCAAAATTTCCTTGCGAATCCTCGACTCCAAACGAGACATATCTCTTGTCGTGTGTTTAGATCATTTCTTGATGTTGCAAGAAATCAACAAGTATCTTTTTCTTTTTGGATGATTAGATCAACAGGGATCTTGAGTTGAGAATTAGAGAAGCAAGCAAACAACATACATTATACATGTACAGCGAATCTACTAGTTTAATTAGATAAATTGGAGTGGCATTGTCACACTGATATCGCTCGTGATCACGGAACAGACAGCTATAGACACCATATCGTCGGGTAGAGCCCTTCCAAAAACCACAATACAAAACTAATACTCCGAACCAAATAGACTGCGCCCGTGGGAGACTGCCTGCTAGCGACTGAATTACAAAAGACAATTTGCAAGTGGGCGTACAGTAACCAATAAATCTACAAGAGCTTATCTTTCACTTTATGTGGACGATTGATTTCTGAAGCAACCGTATTATCTTTACTACTTAAAAGAAAGAGTTGATGGTTGTACATTCTTTCACCTTCCTCTTCCTCCTCATATAATTTGCACTGACAGGTGGACCTACTCACGCGCGTGAGCTCGCTTCAAGCATGATCCCATCTGTCCATCACCCCGCATGAACCTCAACGCACACTCCCCATCCCCTTACCCCTCTTCTTGGCCTCCACTCCCGCCGTCTCCTTGTCTCCATCTCCCTCTAGGTCAAAACAAATCGAGCCCATCTCGCTCGCGTCTCCACTCCGTTCCCCCCAAGGCGCCACCGCCACCAAGACCTGAGAGCTCCACCAACCCACTAACACCATGTGGTGCCGCCTCCAAACCCTAGCCCGCCCTTTGCCCGGCTGCCATCGGCGCGGCTCCCTCCATCACCACCGCCTGCCTCCAACTCCACCCTGCGCCCACCACTACACCTCCCCAACTTCCTCCCCTCCCCTCCTCACTGTCTCCTCCACCGTTCGCCACAAGCACTCATCACCCACCCCTCGGTATAATTTCTGCTGTGACCCCCTCCCCCCCAATTTTCCTCGCCCCCTGTTACAATTTTAGCTGATCTCGCTGGCCACAACCCAACCCAAAGTATCTCCCTCTCTCTCTTGCCCATGGCAAAGGGGATGGCACCGCGCCCTGGCGAGCGAGGCCATGGCAGTGGCGATGGCATCTCGATGAGCGATGCGCAAGCCTGGCTGCTCCTTGTCACCAATAGGGGACATCTGGATCCAGCCATGACGTGGCGGCGGCCACGAAGTCATCTCCACTCCGGATCAGGATTCGGGCGAATTGAGGCAGAGGTGGGTGGATCCACTCAGATCTAGCCTAGAGATGCTAGATGCGGCTCAGAGGCAGCTCCCCGGGGCCGGGCGTGGCAGGATTCAGCCGAAAAACGAGGGGTGGTTGTAGGATCAAGTATAATCGACTAGAAGGGGTGAATAAAAGGCTATAAAATTCTTTCCTACTAAGACTAATTACCTCAAAATAAGACTAAGTAAGATTTCAATGCAATTTAAACCTACACAATTCTAGTGTACATAAGGCACCATAATCACTAGTCTCTACAAATATGTCTCTAGCACCAGTAAATAAGACAATCTAAGTAATAACAAAGTTAGAAATATAAGTGCGAAATGTAGAGGCAAAGAAATAACCACAAGATGACTTGAGAAGTTTTTCCTATGTTATCGAAGATTTTCCGGTCTTCACTAGTTCACATTAAGGAAAACCTGAGTGACTTGGACCGACTCCACGAATTAAGTCTCAACTCTTCAATCCATTAGTGATTGTCCTTCCTCCACTCCAGAGATGGTGAGCACTAAACCACTCACAAGTCGGCGTCGGACCTCTTCACAATCTTCTTGAAGAGGTCACCTCACAATCTCCCACCAAGCTGTCTAGGTGCCGGTAAGCACCAAGAGTAACAAACCAAGGCTTCGCTTGACGGCGATCAAGTGCCAAAGGATCAATCTATATGAATGCACTTGATGTTGGCTCAACTATCTCAAATGAATGGAATGAAAGCAATTGAGGTGTGGAGTGAATGCTTTATGCTCAAGGATGTTTTAATGTAGTGTTTAGCTCTGTCCTTGAGCAGGTGGGGGTATTTATACCCCCACCTGCCAAATATAACCGTCGCAAGGTAATCCCTGAAAAAAATCAAGGCGAACGAAAGTACCACCGTTCATTGGCCGGTACTACCGCACATGTACTATAGCAACAGTAACGGTTATATCAGAGCGTCAGAACTAGCCGTTGAAAGTCGGCACTGTACTACCACCGTTACAAGTGCGGTAGTTTCGATCTACAGAATTTACGAAATTCTAGCATGGTACTTCCATTTGCTTCGATGCCAAAAGTTGGCACTCTCCGAAAAAATGTACCGCTCGGATTTTCAGACCTTCCGAGCTCCGAAAGTACCGCTCAAGGGTTGCGGTACTACCGCTCTGCGGTAGTTTCGCCGTTGAAACTCCGGTACTTCCGTTTTCCAGAGAGACAAAGTGATTCCACAGGTGCTCTCTGGGAAAAACATTTCACTCGATTTGCTGAAACTTTCGGAAAGCGGAAGTACCGCCGACTACACTCTGGTACTTCCGATATTCCTAACAGTGCACTGTTTGGCTATCAATTTTAATTTTAAGTGCATGCATGATCCTAAATTGATCCAATGGCATAAGAATATGCTATCAAGTTATTATCTACCACCCTTTCTCCATAGATCGGTAAAAACAAAAGGGATCCTAAACTACTTATACCTTTGTTTTGAGCCACATTGATCTTTATGATGACTCTTAGCATGCATCTCACATTCATCGTTGGGGTTGGACCTTTCAAACACAAAATAAATATGTTAGTCCAAAATTCACATAAAGTTATTTATTACCAAAACCATTTTTAGGGATCTAGATGCTTTCAATCCTCCTTTTTGGTAATTGATGACAACACAAATATTATGTAAGAAGAATAAAATTTTGAATATACCACTTGTTTGAAAAATGAGGTGTATATTCTTTTGTGACTTTGAAAAACAATTAATTCTTGCAATGAGCTCAGTTTAGTTTAGAGAATTAATTGCTTCTAGAGTTAATACATGGAAAAACTCCCCCTAAACATGTGCATATAGATAAAAATTTGGCAGAGTTTTCTTTGTTTGTTGAACTTGAGGGAATAGACAATTGAAATGATACAATTTATATAACAAAAGAGCACAAGTTGCAATTCTATAGAATAACCACGACTTCAAGTTTAACATAACATAGAGCATGTCTACAATTACAATAAGCATATGCATTTCAGAGCATGGCCTCAGAACATGTCTCATAAAACCAAAGAGCACAAGTTTATTACATCACAAAGACACACACATATATATAGCGAGTAGCTAAGATACGCTTCTTGTTTTTTTCTCCATATCTTCTTATTCAACTTGTTTTCTCGTCCAACTCTTTCTCAACTCACAACTCTTTCTCCCCTTTTAGCATCAAATAGCTAAAAAGGCTACTCCAGAGATGCTTGAGGAGAAGGGCCACGACAACAACAGCGGCCATAACAAACTGGAGAAGGAGATTGAGTGACAGTCCACTCAAGAGAGGATACTTGGTCCCTGAGAGAAGCAACAGTTGCAATCAAGGATGCCAGCTGAGTTGTAGTCTCTGATAGTCAATTCTCTAGCCTCAATATTGGAGAATAAATCTAAGTGAGAGTGGCTTCGCTTTCTCCTTGTGGTGCCACAGCAGATGTGCCTAGCATATGGTATCATTTTTTTACGTAAGTATGGTATCATTTTTTACTTCAGCCATCATATGCCTAGCATGCACCACGGCAGATGTGTCGGTAAACCCTAACAACATGTCGAATAAATTTGTTAGCGCAGTAAAAGTGGTTTCATCTGGTTGTAAATTGATATGTATCTGGTCGTAATTATGATTTTTAATTTTACTACCACCGTCACATGGCCAGCGTGCGCCGTGGCTAAGCGTGACAATAAAATCTAATGACATGCCCAGTAAATTTGTACATATCTGGTGGTAAAAGCGGTTGCGCGGGGACTCCTAGGATCATGCACAGGTGGGTCATGGTCAGGTGTGTGGTCGGGTCGTGTGGTTCATCTTGATGTAAATTGGCATGTATCTAAACGTAAATGAGGTATATGCTTTTTTACGACCGCCATCACATGGCCAGCATGTGTCACAGCAGTTGTGTTAGTAAACTATAACAATGCGTTTGGTAATTTTGCCAGTACAGTATAAGAAATTTTATCTAACCATAAAATAGAATATATTTGGTAGTAATTATGGTTTTTAATTTTATTGCAACCGTCAAATGGCCGCGTGCGCCATGGCTAATGGCTTGGTGTGGCAATAATATCTAACGACACGTGCAATAAATTCGTCAGTACAGTAAAAGTAATTTCATCTAGCGGTAAATTTGTTATGTATCTAGTCATAAATATGATTTCCATTAATACTGCCGCCATCACACAACTGTGGCATCAGCACGGGAGATGGCGGCAGTGCAATAGCAACAAAACCGCACTACACGAGTGACAATGATTGATTATTGCCAATCGGTGGGCTACTACGCCTGCGTTTGGATGGCCACACACCATTTTATCGTCGATTCCACACGCACCACCATGCGGCGCGGTGGAAGACAGGGGTTGGGTGGCGATTGACGAGGGTGGCGACCGGAGCAGTTTTACAGGCTTGCGTGGGAGACATGGGATCGCATGGCACATTGAAGACTTGGCATTGTGTGGTTTTACGATCATATTGTACGGCTCTCGTTATGATCAGAGCGCTCAGACGTAAAATAACGCCACCGTGTGTGTATATATATATATTCAATTCAACATCAAGTAAGAAAGTTTAATTTGCCACAGTTCTAGACAGTATTTGGTAGCTATATTTTTTATGTTTACAATTAAGATTGATGTTTGGACGTATATGCCAACCAGCAATTGAAGCAACAATGTTTTCGCTTTGCAGGAATGCATGTAATGTCAACTGCAGTGTACAAAGCTTACGACATACTACAGCCAAAAAGAACAATGTGCGCGTACGTGTCAATGTGTCGTGGTCGCTTGACCTACTTCTGCTTTGGCCTTTTGGCATCGGATGACAATGTGTGCGCGCATACAGAGATTGCGTGACATGCAAAGCTGAAAGTTACCGGATCGATCGCCACCTTTGCTTGCTAAGTTGCCATGCATCCACATGGTCATATGTAATACCACTAAAATGCAAATAAAAAAGTGAGAAATAAAACAATCCAAGAAAAAATAAAGCAAAAAAGTATAGTTTTGCCGTCAGATCCATCGGTTTTAGAATGCCGAATAAAGGTAGCGCTCACAGAGGATCCTAGACCGTCTGGGGCGGGTCGGCACCATCTCGCGTTATAGCTTTTCGTCATCCGACAGAAAATTTCATTCTTACCTTTCTATCATTTCACCTCACCGTTAAAGATAAACCAACAGGCAGCCACGTATGCACTAAGACATGGCAATATATGAGTTAACATGCAGCCATGCATAAGACACGTCCTATGCCATGGGTCAGGGCCAAGGCCCCCATACAAAAGAAGGGAAGGCCAGCATAAGCCAACATTTTCTTAAGTCACCATTCCATTTTCACCTTTCCACCAAGAGCAAAAGCCAACACCAGCCATTCTCCCTCAAGCAACTGCATTGCTTAGCCTTCAACCGAGAACACACCAGAGCTCAGCAAGAGGGGCATAGTCTCTGCGTTGCTCGGCTGCTCTCAAGAGCCTAACCAATCAAAGCAACATAAAGAGGCAGTGAGGGAGAGATAGCCGAAAGCAAGGAGTTCAAGAAGCAAGGGAAGACAGCAGAAGGTAGTAAGGGGTAGTAGTAAACCAAACCGACGACCAGTAGATCTGGGTAGTAGCCGGAGGTGGAGAGTGCACTGGGCTTCCAGCAAGCTGCGTGCCAAGGCCGATGAGCCCGAGAGAGGGCCGTCATTGAAGCCAGGCGTTGAGACCCCCGGCTGACTGCAAGCCGTGGCCGGTGAGCTGGAGGGGAGCGACGACGGCTGGAGTCGGAGCTAGGAGTCGGTGATAGGCAAGCGACGGATCCGCCCAAGCAGGGCGTCACTGCTGGAGGTCGGATTGGGCCCTAGCCAGGTGAATCTGGCGGAGGGTGAGAGTAGGAAGGAAGGGGGAAGGCTGAGGCATGTGAAGGCCGGCCGACGGTGAGCTCGAGGCCGGCATGCCCGAGCTAGGCCATGCACCGCCGCGACGCCTGGGAGGAGCCAGGCCTTTCGGCCAAGAAAAATGAGGAGAGGGAGAGAGTAATGAGAGAAGGAGAGGGAAAGATGTTCAGCCAAGAAAGAAAAGAAAAAGGACGGAGGAAAAGAGAAAGGAAAGAAAAGGAAGAGAAAAAGAAAGGGGAAAAAGGGGTTTGGTACCTGCGCGTCAAATCCTTAACTCCGGGTGTTTTTATGCCAGAGTTGGGTTATGCACGTAGGGTCATCACCGTTCGCTTAAGCACTAGTTTTGATATGATATGTTGAGTCTGGTTGATGTTTGTACAGGTGGAGGTTCCGGGTCGAAGCTGTCCACGCATTGTCCCCAAGGCTAACTAAGCAAGTATATGGTAGAACAGTGGATTGTGGTGAATGATTGGTATTTTGTGTTTTCCATTCTATGTTCTAAGTACTTATGATTACGTGCTAATCATACTTTGATGAGTGTTGTTTATGATTAAATGTCAACATTGAAAGCATGTTGCATCACGCATTGCACTCATACACAAACAACAGGACCTACTTCAATAGGTACTCCACGGGAGTGGAGTTTGGATCCCCGTATAAAAGAGGACGGGGATTGAGTGGTTTATCAACAGGTGAACACTTCGCTATACAGGTATAAGCTACAGTTACAGACGCATCGCATTGCATGAAAACAGAACAGTGATACAGTTACAGACGCATCGCATTGCATGAAAACAAAACAGTGATACAGTTACAGATGCATTGCATTGCATAAAAGTGATAACAGTGAAACAGTTACAGAGATAGTGATGAACAATTTACAGAGATGGGAATTACTAAAGTGGTGTGTTAATGCCACTATTTTATTGTGTGATTGCTGAGTCTTTGGACTCACCCTTGTTTTATTGTTTTTTTAGGTGATCGTTGAGGACATCATGCACGGGTGGGAGTAGCATATGAATAATTTCACGAACCAGCAGCACTCCTTGTACCATCTTTTCTTAGTAAATTTTAGACTCTACCAGTATGCTAGAATAATTGCTTAAAATGGTATGGTGTAAGTGATCGCTGCAGTGTGAATACAGTAGAGTTTTATTAAAATGATTAGCAGTTGAAAAAAATAGTAAAAGTATGCAATAGTGGTAGTATTTCGGGCCTAGAGGATGGGCGGGGTGTTATATCATCCTATGAGGATACGTACGTACACAGCCCTTTTTTGTTTGAGAACTACTACCGCATGGCATCCCAACGGCAATACCTTCCATTGCCATTGCTCCTCCCCTCCCTCTCTCTTCTCTTGAACCGGCACCGTCGCTCCCCCTCTCTTCTCTAGCGTCAGAGTAGCTTCGTACCCCTCCTCTACCCCCTCCTCCATCATCGGACGCCCACGGCGACCTCGCCACCTGACCACGCCGCCATCTCCCCCTCCCCCGCCGCTACCACCCCACCCAACTAATATTCAGTGTGCCGCTATCGTTGTGTCTCCCTCCACCGCCGCCCACCGCCTCCCCAGCCTCTCTCTATGTCCGGAGGGCCACAGTGAACCCGTCGTCGACAAATCTGGAGTCAAAGGTGAAGGAGGAGGGGAGGGTGGCACTAGAGTTGAAGAAGGAGATGAAGGGGCAGCACCAGAGGTGAAGAAGGAGGGCGACGCCGTGAATCCTGTTGATTTTGGCTCGGACGGTATACCGTGCGTAGGTTTTTCTGTTTTTGTTTTTGATTCCTTCTAGATGTTCATGTATGGTTCTATGGATAGATTTAAGCGCGATTGTCAGTTTAGGGTTGTTTGGAACGTGAAAAATATAAAGATATTTATACGAATTTTACACGAAACAATGTAATTCCTCGTTGTTGTGATCTAAATTTGGCTTTGGTCTGGTCCATTGAGTAAGATTAGATTGCACCCCTCAATCCTTTTATTGTTCTTTAGCTAGAACTTGAACTAATAGACCGGTCCAGGTATAGGCAATAAGCAGCTAACCTTTCTTGCGCAGGTCTATTGACTCGTCCTTGCCATCAAAATCACCATCGACGCACCCTCGCCTATTAAAGCCATCTTGGCTGTAGCTAGCGTGCAAAGAGGAAGGCTTTGTACAACATAAGGACGTTCTACCCATTGAATGCTCCAAATCCAATTGTAGTCGGCAAGAAACCCAAAAGAGTTATCTTACTTGGCCTCCAAAACAACCAGTATCACTATCACTTTTCCTTCTTCTAGGCATGCATCCACATCAACATTGATCAACTTATGTAATTTCAAAAAAAGAGAGAGAGAGAGAGAGAGAGAGAGAGAGAGAGAGAGAGAGAGAGAGAGGGAGATCAAGTTGTACATGCTGTGCAGCTCACATTCTCTTATGGGAGTCAACTTTTGTTGTACTCCAGAAATTAATTTGCTTAATTTCTCATTCAGATCATGTACATGCATGTAAAGTGCTAGCTCATTTGTTCAGTTACTTACTGCGTCCTTCGTATTGCCAGGATACATGTGGCGCATACATGTCTGGCTGATGCTGCAGGAGCCAAGAATTAATGGAACAGCCAGGCCACCAGTTGGTTGGGCTAGCTCTTGTACTTGTACAGTTGCGCTGCTGAGCGTATTAGCACCACTGCTCGAGCTAGTTGCTGTGGACCTGCATGACAAGAAGCCATCAAGCCAGTTGGTCCAACATATATTGCTTCTCTATGTACCTGCCTTAATACTCTTAATTTGATCGATCCATGAAGCTGTAACACATGTATAGATCGATCGAGAAGATGAGCAGGCAAGTAATTAAGTATGAAGCTGTGCTACGATGAAGTTGTTAGATAGGACAATTCCCACATCAGTTTAGTAGGGCATGGCAAGTGCCATTGAGTGTTAGTTGCATGCACGATCAGTTAAGAGATTGTCACAACTGAAATGGATTAATTCTTGGAGAGATGGACATAACGAGTACCATCAAATTGTGTAGCCAGCTTAATGATTGATTCCGTATCATTAGATTTTTGATGATGTGATTTTCGTAATGCCGTGGTCGAATACTAATCAGGCAATCATGTCCCCTTTTCTCGCACAAGAATAAGGCAGTACATTGCTATTTTAATTTCGTCATTACTACTTCAGTTTTGTATTGTCATTGCTTCATTATTTGTGTCACGCGAACCATACCAAATTAATTTGTTCCTGACTCGTGCAATTTTTCAATTAGCACGAGCTACAATATCCTAGGATTTAAAAATTGGGATAAGAAATATCCATCATCCTTATGTCAACTTCTTATATATCTGTGTGAAGTCACAATCTCAGGCACTCGAGTGCTTGCAAACAAGAACAACAACTAGTACCCTTAAAAAGAAAAGAAAAAAGAAAGGAACGACGACTAATGATTGGGTGAGATGGTTTTAGTAAGAAAGAAGAAGAAGAGTAATGTCAACATGGTGATCAGTGAGCCCTCTGCTGTTGTGCGGTGCTGTAAAGTGGAAAAAGAGTCGGCATTCTTTCACTGCATGTGCCAAGGCTCCACCACGCACAGGCAGGCACACCCTCCCTTTTATCTCTTCTAACCTCCCCTCTCTTATTAACACATGCAAGATCACGGCGAACTAGTACCGGTAATGGAAAAATCGGACGCAAATCACCATTCACACTTGGTCAGAACAAGACTGATCGATGCATCACCAGGAAAGATTAAAGAATGAGTGGTTAATTTATGCTCATGGTGTCTGCATTTTTGCAGAGCGTTTTCAGAGTGATCGTTCTGAGAAGATGCATGCTCCTGCGGTGCCATTGCATTTGCATGCTTGCAGTGCTTAATTCCAAATAATTTGAGCTCAGGCTCATCCAAACCCAAACCCAGACCGAAAGCTGTACATCCATGGATCATGAAAAGCATCCATCTGCTTGTCCTTGGTGAAGCGATAAAGGGATCGACCTAGGAAGAAGAGATGGACCCGGCCACCAGAAAAGTGTCTGAATCCAGCAGCAGGGCAGGGCTGTGCCACCACTGCAGCGCAGTGTGCATGTGATGCAAATTTGCAGATGAAATGCAACCCTGGCAAGCAGGCAGGCAGGCATGTGACCGAGGCATGCACGTCGCTTTGCCTCCAGCAATCAGCGCGCAAAGCAGCGACAACTTTTCCTTTGCCCTAGCAAAGGAACAAGGCACAATGATCATCGCTTTGCCTTGTCTCACAATTCTACCCACGCATCTCGCTCGCGATCTCACAGTGGATACGCATGGATGAACAATGATGGATTGGCTGAATGGTTGTAGTAGATGCCAGTAGCTACTAGCTAGCAAGACTAGCATGAGAGATGATGAGACTAACAATAATCCTGAACTCAAGGGGCTTGACCAGGATGAGTAGCAGACAGTGATCCTGAACTCAAGGGGCTTGACCAGGAAGTTTCTATTCCCTCTCTTTTTGCGGGGCCAAAAAAAAGAGCAATAGCTAAAGGAACAGTTATGAATATGATAAAGCCCTTTAAAAAGATTTCAGAGATTCATCCTATACATTTTATCTTTCTACCTTTTGCTCTCTTGTGGCACTCGTATATGTTGAGCGGAATCACCTTATCTGTCTAGGCCTGAATGGATAAATCTGGGTAGGAGGTCAAGGAGTTGTGCACAGTCTTCCATGAGGCTTTGATCTTTTGGCCTGATCACACACAGAGGAGAGGAGAGAGGGCCAGCTATGCATGCATGATTAGTCTTTCGTTAGTCTTTTGATGAACAGCCGCACGGCATTCTAAGACGGATCACACGAAAAATTAGCAGGAATAAAAGGGCACCGGACGCATGCAGCTAGCTTTCTTCAGTTATCTTTGCATTTTTACGTTGCGAACGATGCTGGCAATTGCTCTCCCTTGAGCTGGGAATTGCAGAGAAATGGCAATGTTACAGAAAGGGAAAGGAGATGGAACGAGCGATCGATGGCCTGCGAAACTGAAGCCCATATGAACTGATATGACGCTGTAAATGGGCCCGACTGGCAGCCCTTGCGCGGCCGTTCTGATGAAATCCGCCAGACCATACTCTCTTCCACTCAAGACTCATGAAAACTCTCTCGAATGGGTTCTCGTAGTCTTTGAGTTGGTTTGATGATCCAGTGCCTGTGTTTACCTTCACTGTTGCAGACAGTTTTAGGAAATACATGTACTGCATCGATCGTCAGCTGGGCGCTGTTCATTTCAGTATGGATAGGTCATATCAATGCATCAGCAGAACAGCAACAGTAGTACGCTGCAACGCGCGCAATGAAACGAAAGGATGGCATGACGCCAACTCGGTCTGCCTCGACGGACAGCAAACGGTAATGAGCACCGGTTTTCGCAACCTAGTCAAGCTCAGGATTTCCTCCTTGTCGATCCACCGCTTTGATCTTCTCTCTCCTCCTCATGCGCACACACGTACATATAAGCAGCTTTGCCGAACAAATTTTGCTAGCGTAAATTAATCCAACTGCCAATGGTAATCACTAGCTAGGATTGATACATTCAGTGCAACTATTTCGCGCCTGTCAATAGCATGCAGACGAGACGTCGAGACGAGTATGCGGTACCTAACCTAGCTTGAAATTTGGAACTAGGGTAGATAGAACTCACCTGCATGCCCGTACGTGTTCGCCTTTGCTCCCTGCGCTGCAGTCTGCATTCTGCACTTTTGGTGTGTCTCTCTCCTGTAGCAGCGTCACCTCTCTTCTTATCGCTAGCTGCAGTCACTACTGTGGATGCAGCCGCTGCCTCTGGCTACCTGCCAGCCCAGCAGTCGATGGATGGAAGCTGCAAGTCTGCAGCTACAGCGATTGATCGATCTAAAGGCTGTCGTCCTTTTTCGTTCATGAAACTAATCTGGTTACTCTGGTAGAGCTTTAGGGTGCTCGATCGCCGAGCTACGTACTGTTACATTAATACATTGTTGATCATCCTGATCAGATGCTAACCTTGAACTAAACGTGCTCGTCGTCCATCCGTACAAGTGGGAAAGGAGAAGCATCTCGTCCGTGGATCAAAGATGACGGCTTGAATGGGTTATGTGCATCAGTGCATATGCCCACCAAAGTGGTCTTGTTCACCTGATATCTCCTCTATACACATATACATACATACATACGTACGTACATACATATATATATATATATATATATATATATATATATATATATATATATATATATATATATATATATATATATATATATATATAGTATGTGTATATACATACATATATATGTGTGTATATTTATATAATTATTTATTTTGTCGTAATCTTTAATTTGTAGTATTGTACTGCCATTATATGTATGTATGTGTACATAGATGTATATATACATATATGTGCACATACACATATATACACATATATATACACATATATGTACATGTACATACATACATACATATTATTATTATTATATATATATGTACATACACATATATGTGTGTGTATTTACGTAATTATTTATTTCATCGTAATTTTTAATTTGTAGTATTGTACTGCCATTATATGTATGTATGTGCGTAAATGTGTGTACATAGATGAATTTCCGAGTAAAATTCGGAGTGCAAAAAATACGAGCAAAATACGCAATGAAGTACGCTGCCTCGAGAAGCTTCACAAAATATTTTGTATTTTTTGTGCTTATTTGCTACATCTAAAAAATTCTACGGACAATGCGCAAATAAAATTTCTAATGCAATTAACCAGCTAATCGCACAGGCTAATAATCTTCAGGTCTGTGGCCGCATGGTTGGCAGGTGGTATGCACCTGCCGCCCGATGGTCAGGCTCCGTTGGCCTTGTGTCAGCATCATGGTATTGCTGTTCGGCTACCAAACAACATAAATGATATTTTTACAAATTTTATATGTGTCCTGATATTTTTGTAAGTACGGACTCTAAAAGCATTATATATACCAAAAACTCCTCAATATAGTACTAGTACATTGCACGCACGTCCACCGTGAAATACTACAGGCCCCGGCCCGGCCGGATCGACCAGATCGGAGGCGGTCGCCACGGGAATTTTTTGTACGGATAATCCGTTTTTTATTCGAAAATACATAAATATACCCGCGACAAAAATTTTTACAAAAATAATCTCCAGTCGCCACCCCATTGGGCGACTGCTACCTTTCGCCCAACCGGGAGGCGACATTTAGGGAATCTGTGTACCGTTGGGCGACTACTGCAATCGCTGTACGGTTGAGCGACTTCGATTGAAGTCGCCCAACCGTTGAGCGACTGCAATTGCAGTCGCCCAACCGTAGGGCGACTGCAATTATGCCGCCCACTAACCCCGAGCACATTCCCCTCGTTCTGCCATTCTACTCATTCATTCTGCCCAGAGAGAAGAGAGGAGGAAGAGGAAGAAAAGAAGAGGAGAAGAGAGGGAGGAGGGGAAGAAAAGGAGGTGAGGAGAGAAGAGAAGTCGAAGCTATTCAATCGATTTGGATCCAGGTATTTTTTTAATTATGTTGTATTTACAGTCTTCAACTCCCATGTTATTTGACATGTCGTAAATTTCAATCATACATGTAGGCATACATCATTAATGGCCAGTACTACATTGAGAGTGTATTATGGTGTTGGAATCATTCGTGATGGTCCGACTGGTGTGGATTTGAGCGATTTTCCGCAAGTCACTCTCGTACTTCCGGATGACGAGAATGCTCAAATGACAGATGTGCAGCATTGGCTGACCCAGAGTTTTTCATTGGACCCCGAGGTGTGCAGCGTCGTTGTGCAAGGGCTTTGGAGCCGGTCTTCCACTGACATCAGATGGGAGTTGAAGACATTGGTGCGCTCTGGTTCGTGGAAGGGCTTTGTGCAAGGGTGCCGGCGCCGTGGATACGAGTGTGTCCTGCTTGTGCAACCGTGCTCACTACAAGCAGCTGCGCAAGCTCGTGCGTCCGCCTATGCTTCGGGGGGTGCTAGCACCTCGGGCGGGCCGCACGTCGGTGGAGCTGATGAAGTTGCTCGTGATGAAGGCGATGCGGTACACGGAGGAGAGTTAAGGCCGTCAAGCTATACAGAGGGAACTGGGCAAGCCGATGCGGTACATGGAGGAGAGTTACAGCTGTCAAGCTATAGAGAGGGAACTGGGCAAGCTGATGAAGGAGAGCATAATGAGTATATCGTGCATCAGATGGAATCTGATGACCAGAGGGCATGGGATGAAGAGCAAGCTGTAGAGGACGACGAGGAGGACAGTTCCGATGATGAAGAAGTTCATATCCCCGAAGAATGGAACCAGTATAATGCGGAGGGTGTTTCCGCACATGATGAGCATGAATCGCCATGGGAGTATCATCAAACAGAGGTTCGGGTGCATGCTATGTTTGCTGACAAGGAAGCGCTGCAGGATGCCATCAAACTTTGGGCCCTTTCAATGCAACGGACATTTCGCGTCGTCAAATCAAGCCAGGAGCAGTACACTGTGAAGTGCGAGCAGACTGGTTGTCCTTTTAGGGTGCACGCACGTAGACCCAAGTATGAGACTCATTGGATTGTGTCCAAGGTGGAGCCGCACTCCTGCATTGTAAACACAGTCTTGGCGAGGCATCGTAACCTGACGTCCGGATTTATCGCCAATTTGATGTATGGGGAGATAGTGGAGAAGAAAGATGTTGCGGCCACACATATTATGCTAGCTATTGAGAATAAATTCAAGTATAATATTAGCTACGCGAAGGCGTGGCGTGCGAAGCAAAAGGCGTTGGAAGGTGTTCTTCACAGCACAATCCGCTACTTCAGGGAGAGGCACGCGAGTGCCGCGCTTCATGCGGCCAATCCCGGAGCCCAGTATTCGTCAAAAATTACTGCGTACATGGAGGCGAAGGCACAGAAGGGTCAATTGCACACAGTGCATGTCATGGGCAACAGGGAGCATCGTTTCGAGGTGGTACTCCGTGATAGAGCCGGATTTGGGACATCTCGTTCACTTGTTACTCACGATGTATGCCTTGGAGATCATGCAAACGAACCTAGCTGCACATGCAACAAGCTTAAGTTGTTACACAGAGTAATTTATTGCGAGATGACAAAAGATGCCAGCTTTGCCCAGTCACGCACTTACAACACGAAACAACACATACATTGCACTTGCAGGATCTATGGAAAGTACTACACCCAACAATTTTACTAAACACAACAGTCCTACCGCCACAGCATCAACACATCAACAACTACATGAAATAAAATACGACACAACCATAACCCTCGTTACCTACACGCCAAACGAGCCTCGTGGCACCCACATGGAGAATTGCTGAGGGGGCCGCCTCGGACGTGGCTGGCCGTCGTGGGAGTGGCATGCACATATGCAGCTCGGGTTCGCGCAGCAACATGTGGGATCGTAAGAGCTTCCTATATTCACGACCTCCTCGTTGCCCCTCTCGCGTTGCATCTGTTCGCGGAGGTCGTTGTTCTCCTCAGTCAGACTCTCCATTCGGTTCTCCAAGTCCCATATTCGATCCCATAATGTACCCACATAACGATCAACATACCGTTCATGAGGAGGGTCGATCCAGCGGGAGAAGTCGCATTTTGCAATCTGCAAAAAAAAGGACGGTAAACTTCGCGGGTCCATAAGCAATATAAGAATGTAATATTACTATTTTGTACCCCGTAGCGTGAGCATCGGAAGAAACGTCGCCCGCCATCGTTCGGGGAATCTAAGATCTGGACGACCACGAAAGAGATGGTTCTTCTTTGTTCGATTTACAATGTCATGAGACCCCAACCGTGCTACTTATAGCAACACGGAGGGACATTTAATGCTACACTGGCCTCTGAAAAGCCTACATAGAGACATTTATTGCTACACTGGCCTCTAAAAAGCCTACATAGACTGGCCTCTAAAAAGCCTACATAGACTGGCCTCTGAAAAGCCTACATAGACTGGCCTCTGAAAAGCCTACATACACTGGGCTCTGAAAAGCCTACATAGACTGGCCTCTGAAAAGGCTACATAGACTGGCCTCTGAAAAGGCTACATAGACTATGCCCACTCACCAGTTCACCTGCCTACATAAAGGCATCCCATGTATTACATACCACAACACAACCTCCTCCTCAAGCCATCACAATACTACTACACAACAATGTCTTCCTGGAGGTCCGACCCTTTTGGAGTGCCGGAGTGGCATGAGCGTCCGAAGTGCCATTGCGGTTTTAGGACGATGTTGTGCGTCTGCACGGATCCACTACCACGAGCCAACTACGGCCGTAGGTACTTCAAATGTCCAGACATGGATGACGACTTCGTGGTAACGACGACAACTAAATCCTTTGTTTCTCGTTATCGTTCTTCAACTTTATCCATGACATCTACCACGACACACATAGGCTTGCAAGTTCATCGAATGGGTGGATCGGGTGCCGCCGGCATGGCCACGGAACCCTCGCGAGGTGGAAAACAAAGGACAATACCTTGTCAAGATGGATCAGGCTCGCTAGGTGGAACGACAAATGCGGCATGAGCAAGAGCGTCGCGTGAGGGTAGACCAAATCCGTCTTAAGGGCAAGGAGGATGAGCTGCAAAGGAGGCGGGAGAAGTTAAGTTCGCGTGAAGCAGCCATCAAGCGTCAGGAGGAAGAGCTTCAAGCTCGTGAGGCAGCTCTCAAGACCAAGACTGACAGGAAGAAAGATGCAGCAGAGCCATCTTCAGGGCGCGACAAAAAGGGCAAACAACCACGCTACACCCAGTAGACAAAATGTAATATTCCCTAAGGCATGTTACGACTAGCGGTGGAGTTCTGAACATTACAAGTACAGAGTTCCACACATGCCACTGGTCACATCACTTATCACTTTATGTATCGACCGTTCTTCGGTCAATCCTGCCTAAAAAAAATTTACCAAATTTTTTTTTGCATCTACAACTTACATTGAACATAAACTTCTATTACAACTTTATCTGATTTTTACGCAGTTTATAACTAAAAAATTGACAAAACATACAAAAATCACGCGGATTGCAAACCCTTAAAACATACCAATGTATATATCAAACGTTCTACAGTCAATTGTACTTACAAAAAATTTCTCAAAATTTTAAACGCACCTACAACATACAATAAACATAAACTTTTATTACAACTATACCATATTTTTTTCCAGTTTAAAACTACAAAATTGATAAAACTCTACAAATTCACGGGGACTGAGTAAAGTCGCCCATCCACTGGGCGACTGCAATTGAAGTCGCCCAACGGTTGGGCGACTGCAATCAAAGTCGCTCAACCGTACAGCGATTGCAGTAGTCGCCCAACGGTACACAGATTCGCTAAATGTCGCCTCCCGGTTGGGCGAAAAATAGCAGTCGCCCAATGGGGTGGCGACTGGAGATTATTTTTGTAAAAAATTTTGTCGCGGATATATTTATGTATTTCCGAATAAAAAACGGATTATCCGTACAAAAAATTCGTCGCCACGGATGCCGGCACTCAGGACCACGTCGAAACATGTCCCCTCACGCACCCGTAACGCACGTACGATTACTCCCGACTTTGACGTTTGCTGCTTTGTTTCGTCTCTAATCCATGATCTCTCTCTAAAAAATCCATGCACGCACTCTTTTCAATAAGTGCTTCGTAAGTTCACACTGAACCGTCGAATTTTACGCGGCTAGGCGTTAACTTGTGTATGTTTATATCTAAACATATGTACATACTCATTATACAATTCTAATTTTTAATGCTTGTGATAAATATAAAGTTGTATTACTTATAAATCGTAACAGTGTATCTGTGAGCGCTGGTGAGCCAAGGATGGAGGACATTGGCGGAACTTCAGTTGAAGGAGGCAAGGCTGGTGCGGACGGAGTGACTGGCCCAAGCGCGGCAGCCGGGCAGACAGTGGCGTAGCCAGGATTTGTAGCTATGGTGGTCCATTGTCTAAAATTTATTTAACCGCTATAAATTTAATATGTCGGTACACAAGTATATGAATTACGAAATGCAATTAAGGGAAAAAGGACATACGAACTTCATAAAATAGACGAATATAGCTTTCTTAATATAGAATTGAAATATTACATACCCATAGTAGTTGAAGAACAGTAGTCACTACTTCTTCTTCTTGTCAGAATATAAAAAGAACATCACATTAATTTTATATTAGAACATTAAATACATTCTATATTTATGGACAAATCTATTTAAAAAATACATTTTATAAAGGAGTAGATCAGAAGAGTTTGCTTGCATGGGTAACTTCCTGAAAGCCGCATTTGGAGCAAACGCAAGCTAAGACAACAAATACCTACCTCGGTAAATTTACGAGACCGTTTACACCGACTTCTGTTCACAGAAGAAAGAAGGTAATATAAATATTTAACTTTCTAAAATAATTTCTCTATTTCTCTCATCCTGAAAATAAGTTATGGGACACAGACATATCACTACCTCACTCTTCTCGCTCCTGTCTCGCACACGCATCTCTTTTTTATTTTCCCCACCACTCGTATCCTCCCACTAAAAGCTTTTTTTTAGTCCTTACTATTTATTTTAGCTAAAAACCATCAACTGTCGTTCAATATGAACATGCCAAGCTAGTCATCGATTTTATTGTACATCTAGATGCCAAGCTAGCCAACGATTTTACTGTACATCTAGATTCCCAAGTTGCGTGTCATTAGCTTGACACATATAGAGCAAATTAAATGATTTAGCGGGAGGTAAAATGTAGCTGTGATTCAACAAATTTTTGCATTATGATCAAATACATGAATGCCTCATTATCCGAGCGCAGGGTGGTCCGCGGCCCACACGGACCACCCTGTAGCTCCGCCAGTGCGGGCAGAGGCCCAGGAAGCGTAGTGCGAGGTTCTACGGCCCAGAATGGGAAATTACAGAGTAACCGGCGTAGTCGCTAGAAGCTCCTCCGCCTGCGTGCGGATAAAGGGAAGGCTTGGTTCCCTTGTAAGAACATACAAGAAAGTTATTGAACTACTTCCTGTCTTCTCCTAATTCCTGTCTTCTCCTGCTCCGATTCCTCCTTTGTTCTCCTTCTTCCTTTCCCCAAGCCAACTGATGCTAACATAATTGGTATCAGAGACACTGATCTGGACCCTAGCAACATCCACCACGATCATTACACTCGTTTTCGCAAGCGAATGGGTGCGATGGATCCCAATCTCCAGCTCATCATGCAGGAGTTGAAGGGCATCCGCGGCGACTTCTCGAGTCTCCAAACATCCCTGTCACAGCGCATCGATGCTGTGGAGCAGACGTTGGCGGATCGTTTTGGTGCTATGGAGGGTGCGGCCAAGGTGTTCGACGAATGGAAACCCCGCATCGATGCCACAGTCGACGACCTACGCGTGGAAATAGGGGCGTTGCGCAAGACGGTACATCGAGTGGTGCTCGATGGCAACCCGAACGCCTCCACGGGCATCTTCGCTAGTCCAGAGGCGGCCGCGGCAGCTTCATCAGCCGGTAACCCGGTCGTCGGCCCCAATGGGCACCGCGCTGCAAACCATCACCGGGAGACGGGGTTCCATACCCATCTCCCGGTCAAGGGTACGCACGATCTTTCCCCTCCTCCGTTGGGTCGTTCTACTTCTTTGCCCGTGTTTCCGAATTTGGGGTCTGAGGGGCTTGCGCCGCGATCTGGGAATGAGCATTCTAGTTCGCACTTGCATCAGTTACCTAAAATGCATTTTCCGTCCTTTGATGGGGAAAATCCTAAGTTGTGGATCTCTCGTTGTGAGGATTATTTTGACATGTATTCCGTTGAGCCGTCCTTGTGGATCAGGGTTGCGGGTATGCATATGTCCGGTGCGGCGGCGCGTTGGTTGCAGTCAGTTGAGACCCGCGTTCGCCGTCTCCTGTGGTCCGAGTTTTGTCAATTATTGCTGGAGCATTTTGGCAGGGATCAACATGAATTGTTGATTCGCCAACTCTTCAGCATTCGTCAACAGGGTTCGGTGTCCGAGTATGTAGAGAAGTTTTCGAGTTTGGTCGATCAATTGATCGCTTATGGCCGTCATACTGATCCACTTTATTATGCCATGCGTTTTGTGGATGGTCTTCGTGATGATATCAAGCATTCAGTTCATATGCATCGACCTTCGAACTTGGATTCTGCTTGTGCTCTTGCGCTGTTACAGGAGGAGATGCTGGACCCGGCCAAGCGCAAAGAGCACCGCAAACCGGAGTATTCTTGGAGCACCAGACCGGTGCCGCGGAGCTCCTTTCCATTACCTCCGCCACCTCATCCGGACAAGCTGGTCGTACCGTCATCGACGGGGGAGGACCGGCGCGGTAGACCGATAGAAGACAAGCTAGCCACCCTGCGTGCATATCGCCGCGCACGCGGCCTGTGTGTTCGGTGCGCAGAGAAATGGTCTCGGGATCATCGCTGCCCCGAGAATATTCAGTTGCATGCTTTGCAAGAAGTTTGGGACATCTGTCACATGGAGGAGGTTTGTTCTGATGCTGGTGAGCCACTGGCCGACAGCGATCAGCAGTTGTTCGTTTCAATTTCCATTTCGGCAGTGCAAGGCTCTTTGGACGCTCGCACGATGAGGTTTCAAGGAACTATTCAGAACCGTCCCGTATTGATTCTTCTGGATTCGGGCAGTTCGCATTCCTTCCTCAGTTCGTCAGTGGCGGCTTCTTTGCGGGGTGTTCAATCTCTCTCAACGGCAACTCTGGTACGTATGGCTAATGGAAGTCGAGTGATTTGTAACTCTCATTTGCCAGATGCAGTGTGGTCGGTGCAAGGCTACAAGTTCCCGTCTCAGTTGAAGATTTTTCCATTAACCGTTTTTGACATGATCGTGGGTATGGATTGGTTAGCCGATTTTAGCCCGATGAAGATTCACTGGCGTGACAAGTGGCTTCGTATTCCATACAACGATGGTTGGGCTGAGTTGCACAGATTGGACGCGCGGTTACCAGCGGGTTCAGTGGTGCAGTTGGCCACCATCTCACCGTTGCCAGCTGATAGTCAGTCTTTGTTACCGCCGGAATTACAGGACCTTCTCCAGGAGTTTGATTCGGTGTTTGCTACTCCTACTCAGCTGCCACCCCAGCGTGACTGCAACCATACGATTCCCTTGCTGCCTGGTGCTACACCGGTTTCGGTCCGCCCCTATCGCTATCCTCCAGCTGTCAAGGATGAGATAGAGCGGCAGGTCCAGCAGATGCTCCAGTCGGGTGTTATTCGACCCAGTTCTAGCCCGTTTTCGTCGTCCGTGCTGCTCGTCAAGAAGAAGGATGGGACCTTTCGTTTTTGCGTTGATTTCCGGCATCTTAATGCAATCACCGTCAAGACAAAGTATCCAGTACCAATCATCGAAGAGTTGTTAGATGAATTAGCAGGGGCTAGTTGGTTTTCCTGTTTGGATTTAACTGCGGGCTATCATCAGATTTTGCTTCACCAAGGCGAGGAACGCAAGACGGCGTTTCAAACTCATACGGGTCATTACGAATTTCGTGTCATGGCCTTCGGTCTCTCTGGAGCTCCAGCCACATTTCTCAAAGCCATGAACACCACACTTTCTTCGCTTCTTCGCAAATGTGTTTTGGTTTTTTTGATGATATCTTAATCTACAGTCGCACTTTTGAGGAGCACGTGCAGCATCTCCGGGTCTTATTCCAATTGTTGCGCAAGGATTAGTGGTTGGTCAAGCGTTCCAAGTGTAGTTTTGCTCAGCGGGAACTCAAATACTTGGGTCACATTGTTTCAGCGGCTGGCGTGGCCACGGACCCAGAGAAGGTGCAGGCAGTGCTTCACTGGCCACAACCGACTTCAGTAAAGGAGTTACGAAGTTTCTTAGGCTTGGCCGGGTACTACCGGCGGTTTGTGCGCCATTTTGGTATTATCTCTAAACCATTGACAGCACTCTTGCGGAAAGGATGCCTGTTTATTTGGACCACTCAGCATCAGCAAGCATTTGACGTCCTGAAATCCGCTCTCACCTCGGCTCCGGTCTTGGCCTTACCGGATTTTCGTCAGGTTTTCGTGATTGAGACTGATGCGAGTGGCACCGGCATCGGGGTCGTGTTGATGCAGGCCGGCCATCCTTTCGCATTTTTAAGCAAGGCTTTGGGACCGCGTTCTTTGGGACTATCCACATATGAGAAGGAGTACATGGCCATATTGATGGCGGTAGATCACTGGAGAAGTTATTTGCAGTTAGCCGAATTCCATATTTTGACAGATCAAAAGAGCTTGGTTCAACTTCATGAGCAGCGGTTGCACACACCTTGGCAGCAAAAGGTGTTCACCAAGTTGTTAGGCCTGTAATATAAGATTTTTACCGAAAAGGAACTGATAATCGGGTTGCCGATGCTCTATCTCGCTGCCCGATTTCTGACAGTCAGTGCGCGGCCGTCTCTATTGCTACTCCGGCTTGGACTCAGCAGATCATGGCATCTTATGAGTCAGATGATTTCTCACGCCAACTCCTTACCAAGTTAGCCGTTGAGCCCACTGCGGTGCCTCATTTTACTTTGCAAGACGGTATGCTTCGCTACAAGAATCGTCTATGGGTGGGTGCTGTTCCATCTTTGCATCTTCAGTTACTATCCGTGCTTCACTCTAGTCCGGTTGGTGGTCATTCCGGTTTTCCTGTCACACTCCGCCGTGCTAAGCAATTGTTTGCATGGAAAGGAATGAAGACTGCAGTCAAAACTTTTGTGGCAGCTTGTCCCATTTGTCAACAAGCAAAGCCAGACCGCACTCGCCTTCCAGGATTGCTTCAACCATTGGAAGTACCTGACAGAGCTTGGAAGGTTATTTCCATGGATTTCGTGGAGGGATTGCCGTTGTCTGGTCGTCTCAATTGCGTCTTAGTTGTGGTGGACACATTTTCCAAGTATGCTCACTTCGTGGGATTGCGGCATCTTTTTACTGCGATGGTTGTAGCTCATGTTTTCATGCAGCAGATCTATCGACTTCATGGGTTACCCTCCGCCATTGTTTCGGACAGGGATCGAGTTTTTACAAGTCAACTCTGGACTCATCTGTTTAAGATGACGCAGGTGCAATTAAGGATGAGCTCGGCATATCACCCGCAGTCGGATGGCCAAACCGAGCGCGTGAACCAATGCCTTGAGACGTTTCTTCGCTGCTATGTTCACGCCTGTCCTAACAAGTGGAGCGCCTGGTTGCATCTGGTAGAATATTGGTATAATTGTTCCCCACACTCTGCCCTGGGTCGTTCGCCATTCGAGGTCTTGTACGGGTACGCTCCTTCTCATTTTTGCATCTCTGATTCGGATGTTGTTCCGGTGGCCGATCTCCAGTCCTGGATGGATGAACGACAGTTGATGACCGATCTCATTCGCCAGCATTTAGTTCGGGCTAAGGAACGCATGGTTAAGCAGGCTAATCTGAAGCGTTCCGAGCGCCAATTTGCCGTGGGCGACTGGGTCTACGTGAAGCTTCAACGTTATGTCCGCTCGTCGCTGGCACCCCGTGCAAATCAGAAGTTGGCATTTCGTTTTTTCGGCCCCTATCAAATCATCTCACGCATCGGCACAGTAGCATATCGGTTGGCTTTACCTGCTTCTTCCAAGGTACATCCTGTCTTTCATGTTTCACAGTTGAAGCAAGCAGTCGGCCAGGGTCAAGGGGTGTCTCAGGTTCTTCCGGATGATACCAGTCAGTGGAGTGTGCCGGAACGCATCTTGCAGCGGCGTTCGGTGGTCCACGGTACGACTACCACCCTCCAGGGATTGATTCAGTGGTCTCATATGCCTGCCTCTCTGGCGACGTGGGAAGACCTGTTACCTCTACGGCAGCGTTTCCCTCGCGCTGCTGTTTGGGGACAAACAGCTTCTGAAGATTGGGGGGATGTGAGCACTGGTGAGCCAAGGATGGAGGACATTGGCGGAACTTCAGTTGAAGGAGGCAAGGCTGGCGCGGACGGAGTGACTGGCCCAAGCGCGGCAGCCGGGCAGAGGCCCAGGAAGCGTAGTGCGAGGTTCTACGGCCCAGAATGGGAAATTACGGAGTAACCGGCGTAGTCGCTAGAAGCTCCTCCGCCTGCGTGCGGATAAAGGGAAGGCTTGGTTCCCTTGTAAGAACATACAAGAAAGTTATTGAACTACTTCCTGTCTTCTCCTAATTCCTATCTTCTCCTGCTCCGATTCCTCCTTTGTTCTCCTTCTTCCTTTCCCCAAGCCAACTGATGCTAACAGTATCGCTTGTCAAACTATAGTAGCTCTCATATCTATACCTGTTTTATCTGCAATGTTGTAATCTAGACTTCTTTTATTAACGTAAGGATTTTTAGATATTAAAAGTGGCATAGCGGTTTCTTTTATTATTATTATTTTAATAATATAATAATAGATAGATAGACTGTCAAGTTTGGGTACCACATACGACAGGCATTTTTGACCGTTTGTAGCTTTGCCTCGACGGAACTGAAGCAAGACTTGGAAACAAAAGCAAGGAAGTTGGCACGACGCAGCTAGTACTGCTATCAATTTCGCCATTTCCTTTCTGATGCAAGACCGCCGCGCCGCCCAGGACGACATGACAAAACTTGAAAAGCGTAGCGATCAAACGCCAAAACAAACCATTCTGATAAGTTTTGTGAGGGCTGTACGTTCGGAAAAAAAAAGGCAAAAGGAAACAAGCGTACTGCGTACGTTCACGCGCTCGGTACGCCTCATACCTTAGCACGGCTTTGCTCTAAAATATTTTAGCTATTTTGTTTATTTTAACTTTTAATTTATTTAAATCAAAAACTACTTAAAATACTAACAGCTGTTATAGTGTAATTTCAGCTTCTTTTAGTTATAACTTTTAGATTTTTCTTTTTTATATACTTTTGTATGATCCTATAATGATTTTTATTTATTTTTATTTTTTTAGAAAAAAAACTAACATATAGTACATAAACTAAAAAGTATAGCCAATATTTTAAGTCATAAGCTAGTTGAGGCACCATCTTAGCTAAACCCCTCCTCTGGAAGCTACTCCTTCGGCAGGGGCCCACCTGCCAGTAGCTCCACCAGCCACTCCCCGTCGATCAGCTCGGCCACGTCCGCCGCTATCAGCTGCTCGTACTCGAGCGCCGCCTCGGCGTCCGCCGGCGAAGGCCACGGCCACGGGACGGGCGGCGGGGGCGGAGCCCCGGCGCGCGCGTCCACGGAGGCCATCACCGTCGTCGCCGCGGCTGAGAAGGACGGGCCGCAGCTCTCCTCGTTGCCGTTGATGGTCACGAACCCCGGGTCCACCTCCTTCTCCGACACGAGCGAGATCTCCATCTCCAGCCACCGCATCACCTCCTCCACGGTCTCCTCCGCGATGCCCTCATACTCCTCCTCGCCACCCCCCAACTCCTCCTCATAGCAAGCACCTCGTCCTCCATCCCCCGCCTCTCCGTCAACGACGCCGGCGCCGCCTTCGGCCTCGCCATCTCGCTTCCGCTTCCGCGCGCCGCCGCCCCCCTCCTCCTCCTCCATCGATAGATCTCACCGAAAGAAAAGAAATCCGAGAGAGAAATCGCCAAGTGGAGAGGAGGCGGCGGCTTGGCTGTGCGGGAAGAGCGCGGGGTTTGGGTCTTCGCTCTCGGGCGGCCACGTAGATATATATAGCCGCGGAGAGGGGGGGCTGGACGTGGCTGCGCGGCGAGCCCCGGACCGTCGGATCCGCCTCGGCGCACGTCCGGCGGTCGCGAGGGGTTACGTGGGAGAAGGCGGAACGGAAAAGGACGCTTTCTCCTGGGAGAGGTGGGGCCCACCCAAAACACCGGCACCCACTGCTGGCGCCTAGCGCGCTTTGCGAAGCTGCGGTGTTCGGACGCGACGCAACGAGAGAGAGAGAGAGACGGGAAGGGAATGGAAAGCCTTCTCTCTCTCTCTTCTTGCCTTGTTGACCAGGGTGGCCGGGGTGGGTGCCAGCTGGTCTCTCGCCCAACGTTTGCGACCGAAGCCGAAGCATTTTTTTTTTGTTTGCGACCGCGAGGAAGGGAGCCGAGGCACATCTGGTGGCTGCTAAAAAACGCACCGCCACTGGAAGGATCGGAACAAAACTGCCAGGTTTCGGTGTGGTCAGGAAATTAAAGGCTCGGTGCACATCGACAAAGATGGCGCATGTCTACGTGCTGCCACGCATAAAGGTTGCCGCCTCGCGCCGATCTTATTCACGAAACGGGAAACTCCCCAAGTGCTGTAAAGGTATGTTCTTTTTGGCTGTGACTTGTGGTTTTTAGTTGCGGCTTGTAACTTTTGAGTTATTTGTACGATAGATTATAGAGTAACAAAAATTTATGTGCGATTTTTGCCAATATAAATGAAATCGGCAAAGTACGTACTACAATTAACTAGTAAATCCTATAAAAAGCTTTTTGAATAAAGGGGCGAGTTGTAAAAAAAGTGAGGAAAAGATACATATATAAGATGGAAGCAAGAAGAGGAGGTATGTGATGCGTGCATGATCTCTATATTATTCTAAAGTGAAATAGAAATGAAAAGAGTAGACTAGATATTTATAGTAGCTTCTAACATCTTTTAGCGGAAGCTAGAAGTGGAGCTATGAACACTTGAAGAGCGTCTTAATCATCTGATCCGTCCAGGGTGTGCGAGCAAGAAGTTTGCTGCAAAGGAAAAGGATAGGCAAAATGTCTTAAACTGCGCTTGTGCACATGTGTGTTGTCGTGTTGTACAACGTACTCGACCACCAATTTCAGCGCCTCTTCTCCTAGCCTAGGCCCACCGGCCGAATTACATATTTGGGCCGGTATGTGAATCAGGATTGAGAAGGCTATGGACAAGGGGATCAAAGTAGAGTAGCATCCAACGTCCTCTTAGGGTCTGTTTGGTTTAGGGTATATCCCGGGATGTGAGGGGGCCAACCTATTTTTTGTAGTGTTTGGTTGTAGGATTTGGTGGGGTGGGTTGGACCCAAGAGAGAATATTCCGCTGAAATGTGGGTTAAGATGGTCCGCTGAAATCAAGCGAACCGCGCCAACACACTTTCCTCCGCTGAAATCGAGCGAACAGGGGCGCGCGGGTGAGATTACTCCCTCAACCCTAATCCCCATTCCCACCGCCTGCCATTCTCCCCCATCTCCCCGCGCCGCTCTGCCCTTCTCCCCCATCTCCCCGCGCCGCTCTGCCCTTCTACCTCCACGCGCGGGCGCCGGCCCGGCCGGGTGCGCGCGCCTCCCCTGCCGCTCCTCACGCCGTCGGTGCTCCGGTCGCCGTGCTCGTGTCTACTCAAGTCGCCGCTCCGGGTCTGCTCGGGTCTTCGCTCCGGGTCTGCTCGGGTCGCCGTGCTCCGGTCGTCCTCGTCCTCGTCCTCGTCGCCGTGCTCGGGTCGTCCTCTCCGGCCTCCTCTCCGCTCTGGCGCGTCCTCCCCGCCGTCCTCTCCACTACCGACCTCCTCTCCGCCCCGGCGCGTCCTCCCCGCTGTCCTCCCCGTCGTCCTCTCCTACCAAATTCATGGTAAGGTGAGTATATGCAGCTATCCCACTCCATTCCTTGATCCAAACAAGAGGTGGGATCACTAGATCTCATTCTATCCCTCCACCCAAACAAAAAACAGGGACTGACCCATCCTTGCAACCAAACAAAAAGTGGAATTATCCTATCCCACATACCTGGGATGGAGCTATCCCATCCCACCAAGTCCACAATCCAAACAATACCTTAGAAAAGAAAGGCAGCAGAGACGCCGCCACTACGAAGCCCTAGCTGCCAGCCATAGCTCCCGTCAACCCTCCGCCTGCCCCTTTTTCGATGCTTTTCACCGACGTTAAATGGATAGGGAACTCTTGAATTCCAAAAGTAATTTCACATTTCTTTAGTTTCTCTGTTTTATTTTCTAGATCAATTGATTTTAGTTTTGTTCTTTTCTAGTAGATTCGGTATAAATAAATACTCTCTGGTTTTCTTTCGACGAGCAGCACTGCTACTGAGGTGTAGATCTTACACATCAATAAAGACCATCAATATTCTATTTTCCTGCTGCCATGATTATCGATAATCATAAAACCATTGCAAGATACGGTGTCTAGATGAGAAAGATAAAGAAATTCAACACATTCGTTAAGGACTTATGGTAACCAGGGGGTGGACTTGCTTTCCACTTAGTTGAAACTGAAAACGAGGTTAATGTTATTAAGCACTTCCGCACATCATCCTTACTGCAATACTTAGGGCGTCTCCAACAGCTGGCTATTTAGCTAGCTAGATCTGATGTGGCAAGGAAAAAGTAGGAGAGAGAGTAGTCACTAGTGACAAGCAAATAGCTGATCTATTTCACGTAGTCCAAGAACATGAGAGAGGAGCATGTGGGTCCAACAGTATAAAATAGTCTTTGCTTTTGTCTCTCACCTCCATGTCAGCTGACTATATAGCTAGTACTAGCTATTACCATTGGAGATGGCCTTAATCGGGGAACTTGCCAACAAGTGCGTGCTATTTACTACTAGACAATTAGGGCATGTTCAATGATGATTTATGAGCTAGCTCTAAACATATTATTTTATATTTTAATAGAAGAGAGAGAAAAGCTAGCTCTTGATCAAGAGCTAGTCTCATACATACATTCCAAGATTATATGAGGATGTCATGTGGGACTATTCATGTTATGAGCTATGTGCTAAAAGTTAATATCATTGGAGAAGTTATTTTAGAGCTAGTAACTAGCTTATACCATTGTACATGCCCTTAAAGACAAACAGTTTAGGATCCTCCTCTACCATTTAATTTACCACCCTTAACCATCCCATCAGAAAGTGGAGTGACACTTGCTATCAGGATCGACCGAGATTACCGTAGCAAATTTACTTCACTAGTAACTTTGTATAATGCAGAATATAGTTGCAGCAACTGATCTTAACCTTCAATTTTCGGATGATCAGATCGAAAAGTTAAAATTAAGATCACGACATGGTACTGTTCAGTATTCACCTCAGTGACCATCATAGTAAGAGTACTAACAATGAGATTTCACTTGGCTACGAGCTTACATCAAATCAGCAATTGTATGATGGGATCATCAGATGAAAAATCGCCAAGCCCCGATATATACGTTGTGGTAAACAGAAACTAGGGGCAGTTTTTTCCCCCAGCAAAATCTCGATCTGATTAGTTTATCAGATGATCAGACTGCCCATCGCAGAGGCGTGCAACCCCTCGTCGCAGTTCTTGTCCAACCTACTCCATCGCGGTTGGTTTACTGTTTAGGCATCTCAGCTCAAGTGGCTTTTCATTACGTGAGTAACCACAGGCACGAAATGTAAATTGCCTTTTTTTCTTTTTGGTCACTTGGGCGTGTTGGGAAAAGATGCAACCCCGCTTTAATGATTGTGTTGACCTTTAAATTAAGGGTTCATCAATCCCATTAAACAACCCTCGTCATGCTTAAGCACGAAGCATTTTTTTTACTCTTTTTATTTGCCAGACAAAGGGGGCGCTCCAGAAGACAGAAGGCACTTGAACGTGTCAACTTATTTTTTTTCTTTTTTTTTGTATTGTTTATGTAAATATAACGATATTTTTTATTTTTAATTAAATGATTTAGAAAAAAATTAATAATCACTAAATTAAAAATCAACTGGTACGGTTGGAAACTTAAGCCCGTTCAACGAGGGCAAGCCTTTTGTACTGATATACTGACAGCTGTGTTCGGTGAGTAGTGCTACTACTATACACAAGTGTGTGTCCCACTCGCAAGTCACGTAACGCCCAGAAGGCCAGAACTAGAATGCAGGAGAACCTCCTCACTTCACTATGCTCCACATGAAAAAGCAACCCCTTAATTCGACATATCTCATTTTTCCCCTGTGTACACGACTAGCCAAACACCGGCAAGATCCGCTCACCGACACCACCTCCCAAATATCTCATCACATTGACACGTCTTTTGCTAATAAAAAAGTTCCTTTTTTTTAAAAAAAAAGGAAGCTTGTGCAGCTGTGCTGGAGGAAAGGAAAGAGTGTAATTTCACCGTACACTACTACATGCCACTACCAGTTACACATTCATCAGATAAATTTGCAGTAAAGAGTTAAAAACAAGAAATCCCCAAATTGTACTTGCACTAACAACAAGAAGGTACAAAAAGGAATGCAAAACAAATAAAACAAAGGTTTCAAGCCTCACACTGACTCCATAGTCCATAGCCTTCACCTCCCTCCTTTCACCTCACGTCACAGGTCGCTTCCGTCCCCCGCCAAATTTCGTAAAATTCAAACAGAAAAAAGAAATTTACAGTGCAACAGACGGTTGATTTTGGTTTGGTTTCTACTCCACCCCACCACTTTCACCCCTGGTGAAAAGTAAAACGACTTTCCTTTTTGCCCGGAAGCTTTTGCAATGCGGGCCCTAGGAGTTTTGGCGTCGTTACTAGAAGGTCCACTTCCAGATCCTTACGCGGATCCTGACCTGGCACGCGCGCGCGACGGTCGTCGGCGCCGCCGCCGCGGGCGTAGTTGAGTCGTCGACGGCCGCAGAATCCGGAGCCGGCGCCGCCGCGACGGCGAGCTTGACCCCCTTCTTCTTCTTCTTCGCCGGAGCGGGTGGCGGGGCGGGCGCGGCCACCTTGATGCCGTCGCAGTGCACCTGGATGCCAATCTTCTTGGTCTTGAGGCCGCCGACCCTGACGCCGGCCTTTGTCTCCAGGTCGAGGGCGATGGCGAAGTCGCCGGACTTCTTGATGTCGGAGCTGGCGGCGGTGGGGTCGACCCCGAGCGCGGAGGCGGAGACGGTGGCCTTGATGACGGTGATGTTGCCGGCCTCGTGCGCGAACCCGGGGACGGAGGCCTCCCCGAGCGGGACGGCGTTGGCGGCGGTGGCGGCGGTGACGGTGAAGTCGTCGTAGAGGTAGACGAGCTTCTTGTTGGGGTTCTTGGCGGTGAGCGTGACGTCGATGGAGTCGGTGAGCGTGGGGGCGGTGGCTGAGTTGGAGAGGCTGAGCTTGTTGACGCGCGCGACGGAGAGGGTGAAGGCCGGGCGGTGGGGGCGGTAGAGGAGGTAGAAGGCGCCGCCGGCGACGGCGGCGAGGAAGGCGAGGAGGAGCACGACGAGCACGCCCCAGAAGATGCAGCAGCAGCAGCTGAAGCGGCAGGACCGCCCGCCCCCGCCGCGGCGACGCTTGGCCGGCGCCTGCGGGCGGTAGATGGGGCGCTGGTACATCTTGGGTGGGCCGCCGGCGCCGTTGCCGTTGCCGGCCGCGGGGGGCTGCGGGTTGGGCTTGCCGTTGGAAGACATTGCCACCGGGGAGTACGAGGAGGCGGTGGTTCTTGGCGCGGCGCTGCTTGGATTGGCTTCCGTGCGCTTGGCGAGTCTTGGAGGAGATCTATAAGCGTCGCGAAGGGAAGACGACGACGAGGAGGAGAAGGTGAGGGAAAAGGGACGGGTCACCTTACGGATGGTTCGACCTCACCAAATCATTTGTTGCTGCTGCTCACTTGCTCAGCTCAGCTGATGCTTTGCTTTGCTTTCCTTTCCTTTCCTTTTTTTTTATAAAAAGAATCGAAGCAAGCCTCGTCCTCAATTCTCATTGGTGGTGACTTTTCCCCCGGGAAAATCGGTTTGGACGCTGTCTACTCTAAACTGGTGTTTACCGATTAACTAACCTGGTTTACGTAATTACGTATTTCTATTGCTGTTGCGTCGGTCGATCCTGATTGGATGAGCAGAATTTGGATCATATCTCAATGAAAATCCCCCTCTGTTCGGGGAAAATTTGTTTGTATATACAGCCAGTCAATTTGGTTGCCGCACATGTACATGGCTACCAGTGGTGTACTACGGAGGTGTTTGGTTGCCAGCCACAGTTTACTACGCCTAAGGTTAGACAAGTTTGATCAACTTTAAGAGCTGTTTGGTTGCAGCCACAGTTATGGCAAAATTCTCTTCCAGTAAACTAGATCCCACGTGTCAATGACTAAAAAAAGTGTGGCAAGATTCCTTTATGCTTGCTAAGGTGTGGCAAAGAATTTGAGCACCTCAAATTAGGCAAGTGTGATAATTTTTGTTGACAAAGTGTGGCTAGCAATCAAACAGCCTACGTACAGTACACCTTAGTGCCACTTGTTTCTGAGTGGTCAAACTGCCGAAACTGGAGCTCCTCCGGTTAATCGTAGCAGTAACGAGCTGCTTCTGTCCCTCCAAAGCATACTCTTTTTTTGAGGGGTCCCTCCAAAGCTTGCTTAATTAGGAGTGAATTGTGTTCAGCAATATCTTAAGCCAAACCTTACTAAACAACTTAGCGTAGCTGCAGGCAGGTACAGAGCAACACCGCACTTTCCCTGCTCAGATGGATTTGACTTGCAGGCATTTTTGCGATCAAACTCGCAATTAACCCCCTCTAATGATCCATGCTCTGTGAGGTAGCCGCGAGACTGCTCGGTTGGCAGCGGGTGACCACCCTGCCCACCCACCCGGACGTCCTATCACTCATTTTAGCCATGATTTATCTAAAAACTGACACAAATAAGATAGTTTTTTAACTAAATTTTTACATCCATTTCTCCAAATAACTTTTTGAACATAAAACCATATATAATGGCCATGTCAAGATCTTTATTTTTCACTGTCGTCTTAAAAAACGTAGATAAAAACTATAAGTCATAGATAAAAGTTATCAGCCGTAGCCCTAAAAAACACGGTCTATAGCTTTTGGCCAAATTTTCAAAAGAAAAATAATAATCCATGTTTTGTAGGAATCGTGCAAACCTCAAACTTACTTTTTTTCAAGGAATGTACGCGGAATATTGGCTTACTTTAAGAGATTACGCATATTTTCGTAGCAGAGTTATGTTATGCTCTCAATGTCTCGTTAGGTTATCTTTTTTTTTTTCCTTTTTGAAATAGTAGTACCATGAATCGTATTAATTCAGTGTTGTAAGCGATTGTACTGGAGGTTTTATAATCAGAGGCAGTTGGGCCTGACTCCGGAGTCAAGAGGGGGGAGAGAAGTCTCGTGCCTCTTGCCTCCCATGAATTGAACGAACATATCAAGTACATTTGGATTGAATTTTCATGCGACTCCGTTGGTAACAATGCTTCGGCCCACCGGTTATTGGTCGTTTCAGACTTTCAGGCACATGTGCCTGTTTAAATTTACTCGCTTGTTCTGAAGGCGTCCAACGACAAATATAGGTTTCGTTCATTTTGACTTAAGCTTCTAGTTTTTAGCATATCTTTTATTATTTTTAAATTTTATTTTTTTCTATTTTTTAGCTTTTTTACCGGTTCTTTTTTCATGTATTCATTTGCATTTTTCGTGATTAGAGATGGCAATTGTGCCTGTTTACCCATATACCCGTGGGTAAATACCCTAATGGAGCCGGATATGAAATATTTTCTTTACCCACGGGGTATGGCAATGAGGTGAATACTCTACCTGTCGGGTAAATAGGAACGGGTATGGGTAAGCTCCACCCGTACCCGCCCCGCCCGTTTATCCACGATATAGATTGACAAGTTGCGCAGTCATAACAGTATCTCTAATTACTATTGATTGTTATAAACTTTTCCATATCTCTAATTGCTATTGATTGTTATAAACTTTTTTGATAACTATTATATTTCCTAGTAACAGCTGTTGCTTATATGTACCTGTCATTAGTTCAACTCTTAGATGGTGACTTAGTTCGCGGGTAAACCGATATGCCCACGGGCGACGAGTAACGGGTATGGGCGAGGTTTTTCACCCGTCGTCCTTCGTGGGTATACCCGTGGGCGTAAATCGGGATCGCAGGTACGGGTATGGGCGAGCACTACCTGTACTCGCTGCACCCGATTGCCATCCCTATTCGTGATGGGCTAACATGTTTTTTTTTCTATTTTTTAAAATTTTTTAAATTTAATTACGCTAAATAAGCCACAATCAGTTATAGTGTAGTTTTAGCCAATTACAGTATAATTTTAGCCATAAAACAGTTTATTTTAGGCCAGCCGAATAGCACCATAAGCGTAGATGTTATGTGTATATCGTTACACCCCAGCAAGCAGCTGCTGCCGCTGCTCTCTCTCTCTGAGAGGGAGAGAGAGAGAGAGACGCTTCGTCCCAAGCCCTCACTGTCGCACTAACTGGAGCGAAAGAGCTAGCCTTGCCTGCGCCGTTGGCTAGCTCCATTATCGACTTAATATCACCATATGTATGCACGCATTATTGTGCATTATTGTGGGGTTAACTTAATGTGTGTGTGAGAGAGGGCATGAATTAGCTAGTTAGGATTCCTTTTTTTAGATAATGGAAAATAAAGTTTCCGGCCTCTGCAAGCGCACACAGCTAAGTTTTTACAAGGTTTTCAGCTAATTGTTGTAAAAAAAAAAAAGGAATGAGAACACAAGTTGATCAAAGTGATTAGAAGCAAAGTCTATTATTGCTCCTCCATCCGCTCTTGGCGAAAAAGTCCAATGTAACAACTTCCAGTGCTCGGCTCGCCAGTCGAATGGTCTCCTTTGCATCCTCACGCTGCAACAATACCTAAAACTGCAGCCAGTATGTTCTCTTGAAGGTAGCCTGCATAAAAGAAATAAAACGTCTGTACTGTAGTTGTTGTGCCGTGCATGGTAGAACGTCCCCTGCAATCCAGCTGTGCCCTCTCCTCAGAGGCAGACCCAAGGTGGATCAGCTGGGGCTAGAACCCATCCTACCGTTGGCCGAAACTTAAATACCTCACACAATACCGACATCTATTCATAAAAGAAGTGAGTCATTTAGTCTAAAGGTAGAAGAAGACCTACGTGCAGACTAAATAAAGTTTCTTGTGAGTTCTTGTGCAGACTAAATAAAGTTTTGTGAATTCCATACTTATTTTCTACTTATTTACGTTACCCAACCACTTATTTACAAATGCTGTCAACACAAAAAGAGGGGGGAAATGGGTTAATTAGCTAGCTAGATGAGCAATTTTGACAAACTCGTTTATATTTAAATCTTACAATAAAATATTCATAACCTTAGCATTAGCTTCAACATTAGAAGTATTTTCAGTTGCAACAACAGGAGACTTCATATGTATTTTCAATTTTTTGCCAAATAATATTATCTTGTACTTGTAGAAAAACCTTTATGCGTATTTTTCAATAGAGATATCCATCGAAAAACAGTAGCTTATCTAAAAAACGATCTCGATCTGATGCCATTTGTAACTTGCTCTGATACCACTTGTAGAATTGTCGATGGTAATCAGAGGGGGTGAATGATTGTAAACCAAAGCAGAAGCCTTTTTCAAAAATCTACTGACCCTTTTGTAAACCTGCAAATCACAGAAGGCATACCAAAAAAACAGTAGAATAATAATAATAATATTTTCTCAACTAGGACAAAACTCATCCGATCTCTCGGCCGCCAATACCTATCCACGGGGGCGCTTAGTTTGGTGATGGCTTATGGCTTTTTCACTGTAACTGATGGTGGCTTTATTTAGTGTAATTAATTTAAAAATAAAGAAAACATGTTAGTCTATCACGGATAATACGAAGGAATACAGAAAAAAGACAAAAGAAGCCTGAAATCTAAAAAATCAAAAAAATAAAATTAAGAAATAATAAATTAAAAACTATAAATCATAAATTGAAACTGAAACGTGCAGGGCAAAGCCCTCACCGATCACAAATTCTCTGATCGTGCATGCAAGCAAAAGACCAATGAAAACGATCACGCAAGCAGAGAGCACGAGAAAAGGTCACGCATGCAATCACCTGAACTGAAAGGCAACTCGCGGCGGCTCATGCCACCAACGCACGCAGCCATAATGATCACAAGCAGCCACGATATTTTTTTATTCATCTACTAGCAACCCCACGCACAAAGATCTTCAAGCCTCAACACTTAAATAGCACACGGCCATGAATCCAGCAGCCATGCATGCAGCCTCCTTAATGCTTAACAAGAACCCTAATTTGCCCTTAATCACCTCCGGCCGGCCAAAACTCACCCCATGATCTGTGTCCAGCCGCTAGCACTACTAAAAAAAATCCGCGTACGGCCATGCATACCGATTTCAGCTCCAAGTCGCCAATGCTTTTCACCAAAACTAATTAGTACTTATCTCTAATTACATACTATTCGTTCAGCTGGACTTAGGTTTTTTTACATCAATCAGATTTTCGATCCATTACTATTCAAGAGACTCGAAACCCTTATATAATATGAGGTTTTCACTTCCATTACATGTCATAGCATCCGACTGCACCCCTATAGCTCTAACATATATCATTCGTCTTTGATCTTTATGCGTCCCAACTAGTGGCGGAACCAGGATTTGGCTATGCCCCGGGCTAAACTCTAACCACCTAAATCTATCCATTGAGAAATTGTAGTTATGCATATACTCAGCCTTATAGTATGGACGATTTGCCCATAAAGACATTCTCAGTTAATTTTAGTCCAAACAACTTTCTTTCGTGTTTCTTAGGACGAGCAATTTAGGCATTAATAAACAAAACAATGAAACAACAATATTAAGTATTCTGAACCATTGAGCAAAAAAGGAAACCTGATAATGAAGACATGTTGTTTTAGTGTTGCAAACAATTCACGAATTCCACCATTGTAGAAATAGAATGGAGGAAATGCCAGGCCTGCAAAAGTTAAGAGATTACATAAATAAAAGTGATCCCATTTTTTCCCCAATTTCATGTTAGTACGTTTATTCAATGATTTTATCTAGCTGGGAGTCAGGAGGGGGGCGACCCCTATCTGATTCACACTTCCACTCAACCCTGCTATGGATGTCAATCGAGAACTTTAAACATACAGCTGGTCATCTAAATTTCTTGTTCACACAAATCGCAAATGTGAAAATGTACTTGAGCTCAAGCCAAACATGTTGGTTGAGAATATTCATCAACAGCTTATCAAATGTTTGTCGTTATGGTGAATATCATCCATTGCATATAGGAAACAGAGTGTTTGTCTATGTAACTAAAGCCAAATAGCCGATTTCAGGGCCTCAGAGGCATCCTTAGACCTTAGTTGTGCATACTGCATACATAACTAGTTGCAAATTGAATTATACATTGAGCCACTAGCCCACTAGCAACAAACAACAACCAGAAAATTTTAATCTCTAGTAACCATTCACACTCTCTGTCTCTTTGCTACTACACATCAGATCAAGAAATACTGAACTACAACCTACAGCTAAGCAGCTTTTACATAGTGCATCTCAGAAGTAGATAATTTCTCCGGTCATCCAGTACTCCAGTAGTAAATACTCATCTATCATCTATGCATAGCCAGCCTAATCACATAATCAAATCAAATCAGATTATCAGAGTTTCAGTTGATTCTTGATTGTTACAGACTTACGGGGCGGCAAGCCGGCAACGGGAGGCGGGACAGCGCCGGGAAGATCCGAAGAGGGGCGGCGCCGGGAGGCGGGGCGGCGCAGGGAAGAGGGGCGGCGCCGGGAGGCGGGGCGGGCCGGGAAGAGGGGCGGCGACGGGAGGTGGGGCGGGCCGAGAAGATCCGAAGACACCGAAACGAGGCGACGAGCGGCGGCGTCAGCGAGCTGGCGAGGCGATGAACGGCGGCGTCGGCGAGCTGGCGAGGCGATGAACGGCGGCGTCGGCGTCGCGCCGTCGCCTTTTTTGGCTTTGCGCCTCTGCGGCTTTTTGCTTCGGGAGGGGTTAGGGTTCTGACTTCTGAGGCTCTGAGCAAGTGAGCAGTGCAGGCGAGGGCGAGGTGAATGGGCTGAGCGCGTGATGGCCAGTGGCGCAGGCAGGGAGCGTTGGGTGTCACGGCCTAGATCACGAGGAGTATGAAAGAAACCGCGCCAGGCTGGGCTTTCTACCTGGGCTGGACCTCAGAATTATACCTCGGGCTGGACTGGGCTATACACTACTAATATTTTCACGCTCCGGGCTGAAGCCCACCTTGCCATGGGCCTAAATCCGCCCCTGGTCCCAACTCAAGCACGACTGTCTTTTCCAGCATTCTTGACCTTTTGGACCATGACTTCGCATCAAGCCATCTCCCAGTCCTCGCCGTAGACCACAATCGCCTCCGAGTTATCCTGCACATGCAAAGACCCAACCAATAATTTTTCCGACACAGGTTCTTTCCAACTTTGACCGATATGGACCTACACACGCCACACGCCTCGCATAACATCACTAAACAAGATTGTCAATTATTCATCACCATAAAATTCTAGACGTAACCACATGATCAAATTGGATCTTTTGTTGGCCAAACATAGGAACACATTTTATTTGATGCGGACTGAGTACTGACTATATACAACTATTTGATGTGTGTGGGACTTAATTACGCAAAGAAAAAAATGGCTTCAACTACATCCTAGCGAGCAGCTGTTACGTCAGCTCATGTTTATGTGCAACCTTTTTGTATGCGTGAGTAGCTAGCTGGCTTGCCTTAACCAAACATGGCCCCAACCATTTATATTCCCCACCCTTTTCTCCATAAACAAGAAATCGCTCTGAAAATGATGGACTCTTGAACCGCACCAGACACCTGCCTTGTCAATGGCCACCTTACTTGTAAATTAAAACTTTCTGTTCCAGCAAGTAGCAGTGATTATGAAGCCTCTTTTCCTAGTCATATCATATTGCCGCATTAATCGTGTCCACGACGTCCCCCCATAATCCTAACCAAGCAAAATGAAGCTTCGTTCCAACAGCAGTGGTTGGGATCGGAAATGGAACTGGCTGATGCTAGGTTTCGGTTGGTTGCAGAAAATGTTTTGCAGTTGTGCCTGTAGCTCTCCTTTGTCCAATGAAGCCAGATTATAGACGGTGTTGGTCCAGTTCTTTTGGGCTGTGGCTGATATCTTTTAGCTGTAGTTAATAGATCTGATAAATAACACCGATTGACAGAAGTCGAAGCCAAAAGACAGCTAATAAAAAGCATAGTACAATTAATGTTTATTTCTGTAGGGATTTTGTCTTGAAGAGTATACCTGCTAATAAAAAGCTAAGATAGCATAAGTGAGCAGTTTTCTGTCAGCAATTAACGCGACGGGTTCCATTGTGAACACCAATAACAGACATAGTCCAAACTCCAAAGTAAGATGACTCAAAACTGCTATCAGCAGAGAACAAGGCCCCCTATTCTCTCCTGGAAGAGAACAGAGGATGACCTGGACTAGGCAAATAAGGACAACAGCAATATCACGAGTGATCACACATGGGAAAGGGATCGTATTGGCCCTGTTAAAACTCTGAAAAACGTCTACCAAGAACACAAAAACCACACAAGCTCAAGCCAGTGGATTACATATCAGTGCGCTTCTGGCATGAAAAACTCCACTGGTGGAGTCATATGAAAACTACATACCATCACTGGAAGAGAAAAACTAGTTAATCTATGTGATAAGAGGCGAAGAATCTTGGCTGAATTCTTGTTCTTCAGGCTTGCTCTTTCTGTCATCCTCGACTTCCAAGTAGTCTAGTTGAAACTGCCATGTGTTCAGACAAAATAATCATTCGTCGTCAGGTCACCACATTAGTCTATTTTCACCGAAGAATAGATCTTTTGGATTGTTGAAGTATAAGTGAATTGTCCATCTTTCCTCATCAGCTTAAGCTTTTGGGTGAATTGACTGGTGCATGAAACTCAATATGGTATCAGAGCCAAGAGGTCCTGAGTTCAAGACCTAGTTGACACAATTAAAAAAATTAATTGCAGTCTACTTCTATTTCACGTATTAGGCCTAAGGGAGCCTACACGTAAGGGGGAGTGTTGAAGTATAAGTGAATTGCCCATCTTTCCTTATCAGTTTAAAATTTTGAGTGAACTGGCTGGTGCATGTAACTCAATACGGACAAACCAGAAGCAGGCATAGAAGCCGATAGTGCCAGTTAGGACAAAGAAAGCATCTGAGACGATCAGCATATACCCAAGTAAAGCACACTAGACACGATCCTTGTTATATCCAGCTTCGTGAAGAAGTAGAAGATTGCATAAGCAAAAAGGTAAGAGTGCAGAAGAACCAGCGGTGAGATATGATCGCCACCACCAGAGGTAATCCTCACTGCACAGCTGGAGGTAGCAAAGTACGATCGTGATCTCAGCGCGTGTTATGATGAGGATGACAAAGACTATGAGAGGAATTCAAAGATGTAATAGAACCGATTCAGCCAGACAGAATTCAAGATGAAGAAAAGCTCAATGAAGACTGCACCGAAAGGGTTCCACCAATTAGAATCGAGAATGCTGGCTGCATGTACCAGGCCTGCTCAGGAATTTATCTAGGTATCTTGTTGGTCTTAACAAGATCCTCAATAGCTTCCTTCTTGTAACCCAGGTAACTCCCCACAAAATACGAGTGGAACTGAGATGCCAAACCAAAGCAGGACCAACGCAAACATAGTACCGAAAGGAACCGCACCAGAAGACTTCTCACCCCAGATAATTGCATTCAGGATGAAGAATATAGTGAAGACAATGCCAGGGAACATGCATGCAGTTTTCAGTGTATTCTTCTTCTTCCAGTCTGACCCTTTAAACATCTTGTAAAGACGGGATGAGGAGTATCCAGCAAATAGGCCCATCAAAACCCACAGAAGGACCATAGCAGTCATGAGGCCCCACGGTTGGAAGGAGAAAGGAATCCCAGAAGAGCAAGAACTGAACCCCTGTTCCAACATACACACACAGAAGCCCAGAGTGGGTAGGCAACCTAAAGACATCACCATGAACTAGCTTCCACCCACTTTCTTCTTGCGCTTCTTCTTGTGTTTCCAGTTGATTGCAGTTTGCTATGTCCTTATAAAATGTTATCATCATGATCATTGCAATCATGCCAGATAGAAAGAGAACGATCATCAAAGAATTAATGATGGAGAACCGGTGAATTTGGTCATCGGTCATGAGAAGGTACGTAGCCCAACGAGAGGCCCATTTGATGTCACTAGGCAGCAGTGCAAAGTAATGTAAGAATCAAACTGAGAATTAAAAAAAAAAACCATTTAGCTAAATCATAGCCTTACCAGAAAGATAGCATCATAAGAGAACACGATGCAGTCATCTGGAACCACTTTCTGAAAGTATTACCACTGGGAGTAATCTTAGTGCTGGGATTGCACGTATCCAATTTACCACGCGATCTAATTACATACAGAATTTGTTGAAGAAATGTCATGCTTGCAAATATGGTTACTTTGTTAAATGCTGTAACTTGTCACTACCAGGTTGTAAGCTTAAATCAGATGTGCTTTTTCGTTGTTATGGTGCATCACTTGTCATCTGTGTTCATCTATGTATCCTGAAATAATCAGAGTGCATGTTGTAGGGCTGGCTGCATTTCTCAACCGAGGGCACGAAGTGGGCAGAGCAAAAGAAGCCCTCTGAATGAAACACAATGCTAAGAATGTTCTGCATGCAGAGTGGACATGGTGAGTGCATAAGAATGGGATGCAACTTTGTAGGTTGTGTTCCATATTGATTTTATTTTTTCTGCATTCGTGCCATCCAATTTATTTGTTGTCGCTGGGCTTGCAATCTGATTTATATTAGATTCAATACAACCTGTGACGATGCTGAGATCTGAATGCAGTAGGTTATGGCCGGCACATTGGCATTGTTGCGACGATGGTAGGTTGTACTATCTGCAAAACTAATCGATAACTGAGAATAAATAGTAGCGTTTAGTGCTTTATTGTGCTTGCTTTGGAATGTCCTTTTTGTGATGTGTAGGTACAACTTTTTTTACCTCCAAACCTAACAAGTGCATCCTTTTCCCCCCTTGCTAGGTATGAGTTTGGCGCGTCCACAGCTATGTTTTTGGCACTAAAGATGCCAGAATGAAACTTCTTGAGGGCCTTATGACGACGACGACGACTAGATCGTCAAGGTCCTTGATTCCGTATCAGAGTTGATTCTATTTATCCTATTTCAATCCTCAAATATGCTCTGAGTTCGCTTTTCAATCATCGATTGTAAAATCATCTAAAATAAGCCCTTAAACTATTAAAACCGGATCACTTGAGCTCCACTAAAATTATGATGGTTTTGTTTGACGTGGCACCGATGTGATGGTGATTTTAGTACATAAGCATATAACAAATTATATCATATTTTTTCTATTTTTAATTTTTTAGATTTAATTACACCAAATAAGTCACCTTCAGCTACAGTGAAATTTTAGCCGCTATAGTGTAATTTCAGCTATAAGCTATAGCTTTTTAGCCTAACCGAACCGGCGCTTAAGCCCATTGGACCGTGGTGGCAAAGTGGCATCCGCCGGCTGCATTAGGCTCAGGCACCGCACGGCCCTGCAAACTGCGGTGGTCTGGCGCTGAAAAAGGGGCGAGGGAGAGGTGGGTGTGGCGGTTGTGGTGGCACACTTGGGTGTTCGGAGGGCATCGACGGTGGTGGTGGCGTGGACCGAGCGGCGGCGCGGCCATGGCCCATGGCAGTAACGAAGGGCGGGGGGTCCACCGGTGGCACGAAGGTGTGCACCGGGTGCGCCCCAAGGATGAAGCTCACTGTGGGTGACCGGTGTTGAGGAAGACGAGCCTGACCTCTGTGCACGGTGGGGGAAACGCGAAATTAACGAAAGGAAAATGTAGATCGGGACATTAAACGCGGCGTGACGTGAACAGATGTGTGAGAAAGTTGCTGGTGCGATGGGGAACGTGACGGCAATGTTTCGGACACGGCGGAGCACGATCGGACCTGGGGAAGAAGGAGGTGGCGGCGTTGTCGGCCACAAACCCGTGAGTTCTCGCGCCATCTCATGTTCCAAAAATAGAAGAACTCATTAGGATGATTGATTTAGACCGCAGGGCTTCGTAGCTCCGCCACAACACGCGCCTTCGTCCCCAGCTTCAGCCGCCGGTCAGCCATGGCCACTGCGGGCCAGATCGCCGCCGCCATTGTAGTCCACCCTGAGCTTCGCCATCGCCGCGCGTAGGGTTGTCCAGTTCACGAGGACCCATTTTATTGCTTGCCCGCCATCGCTGGTGCCGAGCTCGACCGAGCCAAGCCATGGCCACCTCCCTTGTTTCACCCTAATCGGGGCGATGAGCGTAATGCCCCTCTCTGTGTGCATGACAACTGGGCCTCGCTCCACATCGACGATGGCTGCTCTCCTCGTACGCAGAAAGGCATCGGCTTTCTCACCTTTCCCACTTCTCCCCCAACTCCGACACCGGCTAGGGCTGGGATAGATTTCGGCGCCGCCGCCATCCACCTTCCCCATCTCGCCTCCCATCTTCCTTGGATCCACTCAATTCCATCACCGTAGGCTTCATTCCACGATGGAATCGCCGTCGTCTGCTTGTCTCCTTCACCGACAGAGCTCGATCCAGTCATCGTCGACGTCGGCAGCTCGCCGTCGGCCTCGATCCGCTCGCCTCTGAGTCTGATCCGAGCCTCAGAGTCGTCGCCGGCCCCTCCATTGTCGTCACCGGCATTTTCTCTGGTCTGGTCTGCTCGTGAGCACGGCCAGACAAGGTTAGTGTCGACGATTTGCAAGTCGATCAAATGAATACCAAGATGAGGAAGATCACTCAACACTGTACACGAAAGAGACGAGGGCTTTTTTTTTTATCGCTAAAGCATGTTTTTAGAGGTGCTCTAGGAGCTTTGACTACAAAAACAGTGAAATTGGATTCAGTTATGGGTTGTTCGTTTGTCGTCTCTGATGTAGCCTTAATAGCTTCTGAATGGGTGTCAGTTGTCGCTCGCTAAGAGCAAGTTTAATAAGGCTGACTGTGCTAGCTATAAGGGAATCCATGTCAGCATAGTCCTATGTGGAGGGGGAGAGAAAAGGAGAGAGAGAGCCAAGCTGACTCCCATGCAAGAGTCAGGCTATAACACAGGAAAAGAGGAATTATCCATGCATGTACCCATAGAACTAATTGCTATACCCATGCATGTATTAAATTATCAATACCCATGTATGTATTAAATGATTGAGAGCTCTTGTGGAGACAACTTATAGCCAGTTTATTGTATGAGTTGACTGCATCATTATCTTTTGATGACATAGAAATGTATTGGAGGTAGCAGCTATCTGTACTATTAAACTTGCTCTAAGAGATGTCTTATCGTTCCTAAGACTCAGTTGAGAGATGCCCGATTAATTTATGGAATCCGTACATGCCATCGGTTGTTGTCAGTGAGATATACTTTATGTAGAAACTATTGAGCGGTTGTTGTTAAAGAAACATTATTGTCTATAGGAACTTCATACAGTTCTTATTAATATCATGGAAGAAAACGTGAAATCATGGTAGAGATATAACCGTACATTTTGTTTCCTTCCAACTATGCAGTTGAAGGTGTTTAAAGCTTATCAAGCACTTGGGGAATATATTCACATGCCAATTTAGTGGGTTCTCTTTAGTGGTTTTTAGTCAAGAATTTGGTACTGATTAAATACATTTACCCTCTGAGGGGTATACTTAGAGGATCATAACTGAAAATATTATGAATACCATAATTAGTAATAAAGTAATAATTATAGATTATTTAATCTTTGGCTCATAGGGCTAGAGAGAGAAAGAGAAATGGATGAGAAAGAAGTGATGATTTGACAAGGGTGACAAAAAAAAATTTAAAAAATCACTTTATTTATTTATTCAGCATACGCTATGTCAGCAATGTGACCACTGAAGGCCACACCAGCAGAAATCATGGTGGTTTTAGGTCAATGAAGAGTTTTGCACCAGTTTTGATGGTTCAAGATCTATTTTAGTCGATTTTATAATTAAGAATTAGAAAATAGAGTTGGTTCATAGTTGAGGATTAAAAAGTAAACTTTTTCCAACATCTAATAATCTAAGCTATCAGGAGTCCTCATTATCCTTATGTAACTGGCAAACACGGCATATAAGATATTAGGAGCCCTATCGTGACTGCTTGTCGCGGAGGCATGCTCTTACAGTGGTTCTGGTCTGTTGTGGTATTAATATGCGCTGGCATGTTAAAGTTTAGTTTAACTGGGTAAAACTTGTCTGGATCCAGCGGCGGATCCAGCGGTGGGGCGGAGGGCTCGAGCTCCCCCTATCGCTACCAGACTCTTGGAGCCTCTCTGAAGCCTCCCTAAATTTTTAGCTATGGATGTATGGTGTAGGAGGGGCATAGTGGAGTTATATCGCTATATCGCTTTTGTTCAGCCCCTCCTAAAATTTTTTCTGGATCCGCCACTGTCTGGATCGTAAGTTCTCTTTCCTACTTTGCTGCCGAATTAACATGTGAATAATGTTTGCATTGAGGAGCAGCTGGGCCATGAAAGATACCTCAAATTGATAAGTGTGTGCCGTCCGAATTGGTCTCAAATAGATTAGTGCGAGCCGTCCGAATTGGTTAGGTAATCAGGCGGTGGCATGACATACAGATGCGCCAGCAGTTTCATAATCAGACCAGCCATAAAAGATAGGGCATGCAAGCAGAGAATGGAAATCTTAACAATATGTAAGCACCAATAGATTCCCGGACAACTTCAGTAACTTGGAATCCGAGGAGCAAGATTTCAATGAACATTCATAAGGCTACAGCATGACTTACATTGATCATGACGGTTTCAAGGAAAGAGAACTTCACATGATTACATGACCATCATACAAGATTTTCTTGATGCACTGATAGAAGAACATTTCTTACAAACAACCAGTGATCGTACATCATTGAGATCTATTTCGCTGCACGCTGATCGCAATAAATAACTAGCACAAAACACCAGATTGTTTCTATGAAAGCAGAAAAACGCAGAAACACTATTAATTTGCACTCTTCTTTGCATGATCATAAACAGATGGTGCAAAATTGTTCTGAAACTTGAGACTCCTAAACGCACAAAACACAACACTTCGAATGGATACCATACTCACTTGCAGGAAATCAACTATTAAATAAAGTTGGATACAAGAAGGCAAGGTACCAGTGGTAGTACATAAAACACCACTTGTGATTGAGGCATTGAGCCCAGAAATTAAAAGAACACCTGTGTCTTTGGGGAGTAGCGATGAAGAACTCATGCAAGAGACTAGCCTTGACAGCCATACTCTTGCCTTATATTTCTACTAAATTTGTAACTCCACTGGTATTCTGCCTTGTAAACCATATGACGTCAAGCAGCAGCAACCTTCCTTCCATCTTCAATGAAAAAAATGGCCGACTCAGGTACCTGTGAGGTAGAAAAGCAATAGGACCACAATAAATAGCATAGAATCGTCTGTGATGAAAACATTAATATTTCACAGCATGTGGTCCCTACAGCAATCAGATTATGGTGATAAACAACTCACAAAACACAATTTAACTTTTTTAGCAGTTTTACAGCGCAAATGCTATATCTGGTCATACTTGAACCATAGTTCGCTAAGGAACATAGAGGCTAGAGCTACCATCACTCCTTCAGACTGTACTCCTGATTAATCTAAACAAAAGGATGCACTCCTGATTGATTGTCAAGTTAACCACAGTATTTTGCTTCAACAATATAAGCACATTTCATCACAAAATGAATCTATACCACGAGTTAATGAAGGAATACTTGTAGTGATTGTTGTGTTGAGAACTGGAATTGAACCAGATGAGACAGAATCCCCCCTTGTTCCTACCTTAAAACCTTCTCAGCCAAATAAGACAAAATGCATGGAAAATCCATGTGCCAACCCCATTGTCTCCACACCATATAGCCACTTACTGAATACAAGATCACGAAATGAAAACATGGTTGATGGTTCTCTGTTCCTATACCAATCAGGGAGCAACAGGTAGTACTACAGTTCCACTTTCTCAGTCTGGAAGTATATTATTACTGAACTTGATTTGGTTAATTCCTTAATATAAAAAGAATTGTAAATTCAGGGAGCAAATAGATGTAAACCATAATAAAATGCAGAGATGATGGATAAATTACATCAGGCCATGTATCAGTGATGAACTCCACAATATCATATGATATGTCCCCTTGCACGTCAATTTGCTCCTTTTCAGTTGGACCCTGAGGAAGACATAAAAGAACATGTGCTCAAAAAAATGAATATTAAAAGCCTCAGTAACCTCACTAATACTGGTATACCTTAACAACAGAAGCTCCAGTAGCAAACTTCTTCCCAAGCTTCTTTGAAGCATCACTCAGCTTTACACCTAAAGGTTCAGGAAATAAAGTATGATCAATAAAACTATACCCTAGCTTACTAGCAAATAGATGCCATCGTGGAACTTCGGCATGTTCAGTTAAGGCCTGGATGTAACATCCACACAACTACCTCTTTTAAAGTGTTTAGAATAAAGTCATGTCATCACAAGTTGTAAATGGTATGTAGGCAATGTTTAGACTATATCCTAACTTAAAAGCAAACAACTGCGAAGCTGTCACTTTCTTTTCGGCTTATGGCTTCTCTCAAACAAACAAATAGGATGGCTTCTCCGCTGCCGTTTCGAAACGGTTTATCAGGACAACCTTTTTAAAGCGGCTTATCGGTATTTCATTTGTTCACACAAGCGCTCGTACTAGTATCAAAAACTATAAGGCGTAGTTATAAGGCATAAGCCACGGCCGAAAATAACCTACCCACCCTATATGGCTATATCCTAGCTTAATAGCAAACAACTGCCATCATGAAACTTTGAGGTAGGTTCAGTTTGAGCCTAGATGGCTAGATTTAACATCCACATGGCAATCTCTTCTACAATGTTTAGACTTTACAATACAGTCGTGTCCATTCTGTTTCAGTCGATGAGTTATCAATAGTTTGTACACAATCATTTCATTCATAATCAAGATTATTTATCAAAACACCACTCACCAAACAATTCAAGGCCTTTGACCACAGTGACACATTTGCGCTTGTTGCGGACAATCTTCTCGATAACAACCTCTTGCTTCTCCTGCATGTTGAAAGGGAATATTCATCATTGCCATCAATGAAGTACTAGATGATGTATATAGAGACTTAGATTGGTATGAACTCAAACCAGAAGACATTAGTACAGTAGCACTTTAGCGTAAAATGACCACATCACACACTAAACTACCCAGTACTAGAGTTTGAACATTGAACATAAGGGTAACTGAATACCCCAAAGCAGTACTGAATTGCCAATCATAACTCACAATCTCTCAATTTCAAACTAACACCTGATTTTTCCTTTTGGGTAAGGAATCTAATAGTAAAGTTGGACAGGCAGAAATCTAATAGTACGTAAATGACACTGGTCCCATATTGTGGGAACTGCGCAAGGGAACGAACCTTTTTCTTGATCTTACCACCAGGCAGGCGTTTCACGTCTTCCGGCTTAGATGCCGAAGCATCCCCTGCAAAGACAGAGCAGAGAGCACACAGATCAATTCTTTTTTTTTTTCCGGAAGCATCCCAGATCGAGGGTTCACATCCATTGTCACTGCCACTGAGAGAGAGAGAGAGAGAGGAGAAGAAGAAACCTGCGCTGGTGGAGCCGTCGGCAGCGGAGATCCCGACGCCCTGCAGGCGCTGGCCGACCTTGTCCACGTCCTTGTCGCCGCCGCCTGCACACCCAGCCAGATCAAACGAACCACCACATGGATTACAGTGTAACAAGGAATGAGAGCTAGGCGGCTAGGTCATTAGGGCACGGGAGGGGGGGGGGGGGGGGGGGGGGCGCCGAACCGGAGGAGGGGGAGGGGGCGAGGAGGTCGTCGGGGTAGACGCCGGGTGCGTGGGCGCGGAGCCAGGGCTTGCAGCGCTCGAAGTCGGGGCCGAACTCGCAGTACTCGGCGGGGAGGCCGCAGACGCCGCAGTAGAGCACCCTCACGGGAGCCGGCTTCTCCGCCGCCATTGCTGCCGCCTCTAACACACGCCTCTCTTCCTTTCACCTCTCTCCCGATTCGATTCGATTTGATACGGAATCCTCGACAAGGTGAGGCGATTTGGGGAAAGAATAACTTAGCGTACAGACGAATTTGTGACACCCTATTACGGCTGATAGCTTCATGCAACACAGGAATCGGACGGTTCTTCGTCGGTTTTCCTAGTCGGCTTATCGAAATAGTTTTTTTTAAATAATTTAGCGGCAACATAGCTATCGACTCCAGTCTTAACAAAAGCCCATCCATACCGTATGTGTGTTTTGCTCATGTTCGTGATCGGTTTTTCAAAATAACTTATCAAAATATTTTTTTAAATAGTTGAGTGGTATTTGATATTCAACTCGTGTAGCTATAAATCACAGCTGAACAAAGAGTAGATTTTTTTATGTTGATGGTTTATGGCTTAAATATTTAAATTCTGACTATTTGCAAGAGCTAGTACGTATAGAAAAATAGTCGTATGCGATTTTGATCAGTCTAACTGAACTCAGTATATTTTTTTATTATAATCTTTTTATTAATCTCGTTTTTAAAAATATATTGTTTAAAAGCTACTTATTATAATTAGTATGAGTATAATCCATGTATAAGCCAAAATGAACCGCCCAGAAGCCATCCATACCGTATGTGTGATGTGCTCGTGTTCGTGGTCGGTCGATCGACCGTGTACGACGGATTCGGAATGATTTTTTTCCCCTCAAGAAGTTTTTGACAAGGGTGGGTATTTAGCTGGGTAATAGGCCATATTCGGCCGTATATGGGCTGGATGTGGCAGTTTCTGGACAGGCCGGTCTAAGTTGGCGGGCAGGGCCGTCTTGTAACTAAACAGATGGTTCCTCCCAATTTCCATTCTTCAAATATTTCTAGCGTAGCAGAGCATCTCTTGGAAAAATAGTCGCCACGTTCGTCCTTTAAGGCCGGAGTTTCTCATATTAATTTAAAAAAGAAAGATCGATGACACTTTATCTTAACGTTGCATATATATATATATATATATATATATATATATATATATATATATATATATATATATATATATATATATATATATATATATATATATATATATACATGATGCTGAAATGGGGCACTATGGTGCTTGGGCACTAAGCCTCCCTATTTTTAGATTACTTTTAAATGCGTGCAAGTACAGTGATGTATAATATATCAGATAAAACCGTTAATATTCATTAATTCGAAAAGACGTCGATTTGGAAAGGAAGTCATTGATTTAGGGCCTGTTTGGGGGGAGCTGTAGATTCTGAGTAGCTGGCTAGTCTGAGTAGCAGCTGGTCTAAGTAGCTAGCCTGTTTGGTATCCTGGATTCTAGCTGTGCAGCTAGTATCTTGATAGATATATTGACTGAAATGCCCTTAGGTGAGTTGATGTCCTGATTATGTATTGATAGAAGAGATATCAAACATTGAAAAACTAATATTAAAATTTCATGACAATAAATCTGAAACAAGCCGACAGATACTCTTAAACAAGATTACAAAACAGGTTCTACTTCTTCCTATCTTCATACATCCTCTTAAGACATGCAACTCTCCCTTCATCGGTTTCAAATGAACGAAACACTGCACGATACTCTTGTTTAATAAAAAGTTTGGTTGCAATGTAGTGTTCATCACTTCCTTCTTTGGCTCCACATCTCACAGCCATGCGCAAGTGCTCTATGATCTCATTGTCCAATTTCTCATTCCGGTCAGATGTCACAGAATTGCTAGTAGCAATCACATCAACTAGACGTTTCACTTCCTTGATCATAAGACTCTTCTTTTTATTTGGGCTAGGCGCAATGCTACCTCCCTTACGCTTTCCAACCATGGTCTTCTTATCATGACAGCTGCCATCATCCCCAATATCGACAATATCATCATCAACATTAATTGGAGTTGTGCTTTCACGACTACCAGGAATAATAGAAGACGAACCAGACACATGGATGTTCTGGAACATAACTTCCAGCTCATCTAGGTTCTCCATTGGTGTGTACCGAAACTTGGCATAATCTTTGTTGGCCTACAAAAAGATATGCATAATTATTTACAAAATGGTGCCACAAAGCATTGAATGGAAAATAATTTTACAAATGTCAATAGCATACCGCTATTTTTTCTATCCACCAATCGTCATCTGCAACAATTGTTCCATTTTAGACATCCCAACCAAGACCGGTTGCATTCTTTTTTAGCTCAATCCATAAGCTGTATTCCCTCTTCAAAGTATCCCAACGATTCTTTAGCTTGGTCCCGTCATAGTTTCTATTTGTCTTTGCATTGAATTTTTCTTGTAGATTTTTGTAACCAGTGGCATTCAAGGCTGCATTTGGCCTATTTCCAGCTAGTACTTCACCCCTACATATTTCACAAAATATTTTGGTTGCCCAGGCATCCCAACTTGCTTTTGGTGTCTTCCCTTTCTCCATCTAGTTTCATACATACATACAAGATGTTTCACAAAATATGCTTCAGTTAAAACAGACATGCATAACTATTGAGCATAATTCATCACTAGTATAACATGTGAGGTGGGATGACAGAGCACTAAATCTTTTAGCCATAGAAGTCTAACCCAGCTACCTGTAACTGCAGAACAGGTGAGGCTGCAGCACAAGCGCAGAAAGGATATGAAAAATGGGTAAATATTTTGCATTTGCGTCGCAGAACAGTACAGCCAGGAAGCACAAAATTCATGAACATACATCCATTGCTCCAAGAAGCACACAATTCATGAACATACATCGACATAACAACAATTCAGATCAACAGTGCATTGACATAACAACAATTCAGATCAACAGTGCATCAACATAACAAACATGAACTGCACTTGAGGAGGAGGAGCGGCCGGGTGGTCATTGAGGATGGCGTACTTCAACTAACCTTTTCTCGGCCAGTTGTTGAGGACGGCGTTGATGAGGAGGCTGAGCGCCCGGGCGGGATGAGGAGCGGCCGGCGTAGAGGAGGAGGCCGGGCGGGAGGAGGAGCGGCCGGGCGTAGAGGAGGAGGCCGGGCGGGAGGAGGAGCGGCCGGGCGTAGAGGAGGAGGCCGGGCGGGAGGAGGAGCGGCCGGTGGGGGATCTGGGGAAGGGGGACGGGGCGGCGGGGGAGGGGGTGACGGGGCGGCGGGGGATCTGGGGAAGGGGGACGGGCCAGCGGGGGAGGGGGCGACGGGGCGGCGGCGGATCTGGGGAGGGAGGAGGGGCGGCAAGGGGAGGGGCAATGGGCCGGCGAGGGAGGGGGCGACGAGGCGGCGGCGGATCTGGGGAGGGGCGACGGGGCGGGTGGCGGCGGGGAGGGGGGAGGAGAGTGGCGTGGGGGAGGAGGGGGCGCGGGGGGGGGGGGGGGATTTTTATCCAGTGGTATTTTGCGGGTAAATAACTTGAACTTTAATGGCACTAGTCCGCAGAATCTGTGAGAAGCTGGGTTTTTGCAGCTTCTCGGTCCCAGTACAATTGTGCCTTCCCCAGATTTTCAGATTCTCAGTAGCTGGCCCAAAAGCTGGACTGTTTGGGAGAGCTTTTGGCTACTAGAAGTAGCTAGCTTGCCTAGAAACCGAAACAAACAGGGCCTTAGTATGCTGAAATAATCATGGATGGAAAGTCTCAATCATGCAGCCTGGGCACCATAGTGCCCATGTTATTTATACTATATATATATATAGGGAATGTATCTAGTGCTAATGCCCATTTGGGTGCTAATATGCTAATGCCACTCAAGATCGTTAGATCTACCCCTTACGACCTGGATCCTTGAGGGTGAAAGCACCCAATTCACTTATACAATTTTACAAAAATCCCCTACCCAATTCACTTATACAATTTTACAAAAATCCCCTGCCAACAAGGCGACGACGATTCTCAACGCGCCAAGAGGTAAGATCTGAGAACATCCTTCCAGAGGTATGACGAAGCACTAGATTTGGGTGCATGAAATTTTGGACTGCAGGAATTAATTTGGTGCTGAATGCCTGAATCTATGTTTGGCTAACGAAAAAAAACTATGAACAAATCATCATGGTTGCTGCAACTATCAAATAAGTGACCTTTCCAGTGCGTATCACCAAGTCATCCAGAATAGATTTGATCAAACAAGAAGAGATTTTGCCAGCAGGGTTGACCACATCATGCAGAATCACTCCGGCACTGGGGTGAAGACGTTCAGACTTGGAACCTACCCTTATGGAACCTACCTTTATGACAGTCTCCATCCTAGTTACATTGGCCGCTTGCTTCAGGTTGTTATTACACCTGGGATCGAAGAACTTCAACTAGCGATGCCATGCGGCAGCAAGGACTGATGAACTAGACGCCGCCCCCTATCTGGTGGGCGCGGCAAACCAGGCACGCTGTGTTCGGGTCATCGCTGGTGGCGTTGAAGCAATCCACGTAGAGGCAGAGATGCTCGGTCGGATCGAGCGCCATCATCGCTGATCTGACCCCGCAAGCCCGGTGTTAGCAAATAATCTAGTCTGTCTTTTACTCTAGTATTTTTGCATGTGTGTATGGTGCAACAGGTGGTGTGCCTGAAATTGTACCAGTGTAGTATTGCAGGAGTTATGCTTGGTGCAGGAGAACCGGAGAGTCCGGAGTAGCGGTGAGCCACTTGAACCTACGGATCGATCCAAGATAACAGGTGCGAGCTATAGAAAATATTTGCCGATGGCGAGTAGCCGGGAAGGCCGAGTCATCAGTCGTGTGTTGCATATAATTAGGAGTTAATGCATATGTTTAGTAGTGCATGCATGCGAGCAGTGGCCGTAGTGCTAATGGCTCCCATTATGGGTGCATGCAAAACTGATCTGCATACATAATGTGGCATGAGTTACTAGTGGCTCCCTTTATGGGTGTATGCAAAACTGATCTGCATGCATGCATAAGGTGGGCTGCTAGTAGGTCTATTTAATCATGTACTTAGCATTTTGATCAAGGAGTTGAGGAGGAAAAAGCTGTGGTTGTGCAGCACCAAAATACTGTCTTTTTGCCTCTCTCCCCTACGTGTGTGCGTTGTTTCTTTTTGATTTCCAACACCCAGCACATGGAGACCATGTTGGCTTGAGGAACGCCTGGTGCGGCACGTAGCCGGGAAACACCTGGTACGGCGCGTCGCCGCGGAAAGCCTGGTGAGACACGTGGCTGGGAAGGGCCTGCTGGTCGCCGTGCTGCTGTCTCATCTGGCCGGGGCCGGAGAGCTGGTTGGAGGCCTGGGCCGGGGCCATCTGCAGCTGATGCACCATGGCGGTAAAGAACGGGACGAACCTCCAGCCAGGACGATGAGGCAGTAAAGGACGAGACGAACAGCACCATGGCGGCCTGATGAACGGAGCGGGAGGCGCGGGGAGATGGGAGAGGCGGAACGGCACGGGGAAAAGATGAATGGGAGGCGGAATGACGCGGGTGGAAGAAAATTGACGGGGAGGCGGGGTTTTTGTATAAGTGGATTAGGTACTTCCACCCTCAAGAATCTAGGCCGTAAGAGGCAGATTTAACGATCCTGAGCGATATTAGCATGTTAGCACCCAAATGAGCATTAGCACTAGATACGTTCCTATATGTGTGTGTGTGTGTATACATGTATGTATGTATATGTATGTACATATGTATTTATATGTATATATGTATGTATGTATGTATATACATACATATGTATGTATGTATGTATGTATGTATGTATGTGTGGCGACCCGTGTCATTACCATGGGGTAATAACACTAGTCAACGGATTATTACCTGCCATTTCGGTAGAACACCGCATTTGACAAGTAATAAGCCAATCAGAGTAGTTGCAGCAGAACAATAATTAGAGACTGAAAGTACAAATCTTTATTACAACCCGTAGATGACTTAAGGTCGAGCCACCTAATTGTATCTTAGGGTTACCATAATTCTGGTCCATTACACAACTAAGTACTACATCAGTGGGAGTCACATAGTTGTTTATTATGTAATACCCAATGGTCCTGATATGACCATATAAAGACTGTCTATTCCTCCCAGCCGTCAGATACGGCCTCCATCTCGTCCTCATCTGCAACCTCATATCCCGAGAGTTCCTCATTTTCAAGCTCGCCCTCTTCAAAACCCAAAAATTCCCCTGCTGTGTAATGCTCTGAAAGGGGGAGATTTAATAGCAAGAGTGAGTACAGAGTACTCAGCAAGTTTATAAATAATGATGCAAGCTTTTTCGGTTTCTACCTGTATCTTACCTGATTCAATTTTTCCAAAGGACACAATATAAGTTTTAAAAGATTGGCAGTGTTTTAACTTATGAAATACCTATCATTCATTTTGGAACAAGAGAAAAACCAGTGTTTCTCCCCGTAGACTCTTATCCAAGAGACTGGCATGAATTCATGATTTTTAGTACTGCGCAGACTTGTATCACTTTACCCATAATTATTCTGAATTCTCATGGACACTGGACTTTCGCATTTTCCTTTGATGCGACCCCAAATTCAGAATACAGAATGTTTTCTCGACTCTTATCACTATACCTCCATCCGGCTATAAAGCCGTTGGTCGAGCGGTTCTGAATACTCGACACTCCACATACGCTAATATAAGCGACTTGGACTCCCGGGTTCTCTTACCGGCCCGAGTCCCCTTTCTAAGTTATTACTTACCCATCATGGAGATAATAGCAATAAAAGAGAGTAACTTGTTCCGCCCGTTAGCACGGGAGTATGGTTGATACTGTTTTACGGTTTATTTCAAAATGAAGGTTGTTTCATAGTCCTTGTATGATAACCATATGTAAAGGGCCTCACCTGCCTCTAAACTCTCAATCCAGAGCACCCTTTACCATCCACTAATAATCCTTCTACCGCCCACTGCTCCTCCAGTGGACTTATTTACTTTTGGTTATTTATCATGTTGCCCAATATTCTGACCATGTGTCTTTATTTTAGAAACTAATTTTCATGCACATTTAGAGAATAACAGTAAAACAAAACAAATCATTTTTCATGAACCACCGCAGGCTTGGCAGCCTGCTTTACTTGCCTGACCGAGAAGTAGCTATATCAGCGATTGCCTGAACAGTTGTTTCCCCTGGAACCAAATCCCTTCCTGCATTATTTTAAGGTAGAAATATTTCTAATTATAGATTTTCAAATGAAGCAATACCCTTGTTGAATTTAGATTTCAGAGTTTGGACTTTTAAATATCTAGATTTATTATTTACAGAGTATGTTTTGTTAATGATTTCCATATATTAAATTGATATGAATGTACATGTATTTTACCTTGCTGTTTATTTATTTTCTTTACTATTTATTTCTGTACTAGACTTCTTTTAAAATCTGCTTGTTTAAAAATCTGGCCCACTCGGCCTCTCGGCCCGAGCAGGCCCGCCTGGCCCAAGCCAGCGCAGTCGGCGCCCCGGTCATATGACCCGGCCGACGCCTCGGCTCCTCACCTCTCCCCTCTCTCTCGGCAACTCCTCCTCTCCCCTTCCTCCTGCGGCGACTCCGCCCGCGCCGGCCCCGCCAGCCATGGCGCCGCCGACCGCCGGCCTTCCCGTGCCGCCTCTAGCGGGTCTCGCCTCCCCCTCGGCTCTCCTCTCCTCTTGGCGCCGCCGGTCTCTCCGGCCTTGCCATCGGTGCTCACCTCCTCCTCCCGGTCTGCCGCCACCGATCTAAAATCGGCCGGTCCCCTTGGTGGATTTGGATTGCTATCTCCATGAATTTGGTTCGGTGAGTGGTGATGGATGATTGGATCTGGTTTTCCCCCCTTTTCTTCTATTTGTTTTCGGTGGAGTATTTGCGGTGAACCGGAAATGCATGCGGAGTCTCGGCCGGCCGGCGCTATACCGTGAGCCGCCTCCACCGGATCTACCACGGGTGGGCATGCGCCTCGGTAAAACCGAGGCTTCACCGATGCACCTAGGCGTTGCCTTCTTCCTCCCCTCCGGCGGTGCGCCACGGCAGCGGCAAGCTGCCGGCGCACAGCGCTATTTTGGCCTTTGTTGGCCCGTGCCCCGTCTGCTATTTGCCGGCCTCATGAGCCACGGTGGCTACGGACCACCGACGCTATGCACTACTCCCTTCTACCAGGTTCTTCTCCTCTACTCCTATCCCCTACTCTTATGTCCTATTGGTGATTAGTGTAGAATATGCATGCTAGGATGATTACTAGTGCGAATGTTGGTTTCGGTGAGCAACCATGTGGGGGTTGGGTATGGACATTGCGCCGGGGGAGCAATTGTCGATGCCCAGGGGCTCATGGACGGCTGCTAATGCCTGGGTGCTGTGGGTTTGGGATGAGCAACCGTGGGTTGCTTGGGACTGGGATGTGCGCGGGAAAATGCCGATCCTTGGCCTCAAGGGCTCACTGGACGGCTACCTCAATTCGGTTAACCTAGTGTAGTGAGTGGTCTATTTTCCATGCTTGGGTTCTACGGCTAGCTAGTGTGACTTACTTACATGGGAAACAAGGGCTCTTCGAAGCCTTACCTTATTTGTGCCGTGGGCTTAAGGGAATGAGGTGGTTGTGCTTCCTTGGCGATCTTGCCCTTGTGCTTGGTGAGGTGGCTAGCTCCTGGGAGTATCTCCTGGCTGGTGTACTTGGTGTTGTCCTTCTGGTCGTGCTGTTTCCCTGACCTCCGTCTGGTGCTATGGCTTAAATCGGAGTGTGCAACTTCTTTGGGCAGTAAAGTGGCCGTATGGGGTTGATTGGGGATATTGGTGTCTTGTGCTGCTGTTGCACTGCCTCTGTTTGTCTCCCCTCTTTTGGGCAGTGGACTGTGCAGTGGCTTTGGGCAGTGAGTATTGAAAGCTGGCTGGTGTTATGTGCGGTGGAATGCAGGGTGTGTGTGATTCTGGCAGTGCTTTCTTTACTACGGCACTCTCTTTTGTGGTATGGCAAGGACTTGGTCTCTTGCTGCCCTGTGGCAGTGAGGTGAGACGTGGCTTACTCTCCCTGCTGGCTATGCATGCACGGTGGACTCGTGTCCTCTGTTAGTCATGCATGGCTGGTGGCTTGCTCAGGCATCATGGAGGAGTAATTTCTGCTATGGCTTCACAGGTAAGAAGGTAAGTTTTTAATTTGCCGGATGATGATCTCTACTAACGCGAGACGGTGCTGGTTTGTCCCCGGACAAATCCTGGTATCTCTATGCGCGCTTGCCCAAAAGCAAGAACGATAACCCAATTCTGACGGCAGTTGTTTTCTATTTCATCTCAGTTTTGCAACTGTATTTTAGCTAACAATTTTGTGCAGGTATTTGGGGGCTGTGATAATATGTAGTCTGATGTATGTACGCTTTTTGTTGTATGCGATGGATTCCAAGTTGTAAAATCGAGTTGTAATTTTTATCCTTGTATTTGAGACTGTAATTTGTGTATAGGAGTTCATTTATGAACTTTGTTGTATAATTGAATCCCTTCTGTAATTCAGATTGTTGATACATACATATATATATATATATATATATATATATATATATATATAATTATATTCATTTGTCTTGTGCCTGTGAATGAAATTTTATTTTTATTATTTCTGTGAATATGGTTATTTAATATTGATTGCATTCTTAATCATGCGTTGTTGATTACTTAATTTTGAGGGTTCTCACATCCTCCCCCCTTAGAATAGATTTCGCCCCCGAAATCACTTACTTGAAGAGGTGAGGATAGCACTCGCGAAGTTCTTCTTCTCTTTCCCAAGTTGCCTCATGAATAGAATGGTTTTTCCACTGCACTTTGCAGAAGCGAATGGTACGATTTCTTAATTTTTGCTCCTCAGTCTCCAATATCTTGAGTGGTTGTTCCTCATAGGTGAGATCATCTTGTAATTGAATGTTGGGATCCAACAGTTGTTCGGTTGGTTCCTTGAGGCATTTTCTAAGTTGAGATACATGGAATACGTTGTGGATCCTTGATAGATTACTGGGTAGTTCTAGTTGATATGCAGATGTGCCCTTTTGTTCAAGAATCTTAAAAGGACCAACATATCTAGGACTCAATTTTCCTTTTAATCCAAACCGACGAATCCCCTTCATCGGTGAGACCTTTAGATATACCAGGTCACCAGGACTAAATTTGAGATCTCTTCTACGATTATCTGCATAACTCTTTTGTCTGTTTTGGGCAATCTTAAGTCATTCCCTTATGATTTGTATTGCCTTATCATTTTCCCTTACAATTTCTGGTCCCAATAACAGCTTTTCCCCTACTTCATACCAGCAAATGGGAGATCTGCATTTTCTCCCATACAGTGCTTCGTATGGAGCCATCTGAATGCTAGACTGATAGCTGTTATTATAGGCAAACTCTGCTAAGGGTAAGTGTTTACTCCAAGATTCTCCAAAGTTTAGTGTACTTGCTCTAAGCATATCTTCTAATATCTGATTTACTCTTTCTGTTTGACCATCAGTTTGTGGATGATAGGCCGTGCTGAAATTTAATTGAGTCCCAAGTGAATTTTGTAGACTTTTCCAGAACTCCGATGTGAAGACAGATCCTCTATCTGAAGTGATAGTTTTTGGGACTCCATGGAGAGTGACTATTCTCTCGATGTATAATTCTGCCAATTTGTTAAAGGAGTATTTTTGATTTGTGGCGATGAAGTGAGCCGACTTAGTGAGTCGATCCACAATCACCCAGATGGCATCTTTTTTTGTGGGGGTCATGGGAAGTCCGGTAATGAAATCCATTGTGATATCCTCCCATTTCCATTCTGGAATCTTGAGTGGTTCAAGTAAGCCAGCTGGACATTGATGTTCAGCCTTTACTTTCTGGCAGGTGTCACACCTGCTAACATAATCAGCAATTTCCCTTTTCATACCCCTCCACCAAAATGTATCCTTGAGGTCCTGATACATTTTAGTACTACCGGGATGAATAGTGTAGAGAGAGTCATGAGCTTCTCTTAATATGATTTCCTTGATTTTGGGATCATCCGGTACACAGATTCTGTTATGATAGTAGAGGATGCCTTTGTCACTGAGATTAAATTCAGATGGTTGTTTGGTTTCAATCCTTTTTTACTTCTTCTATTATAAAAGAGTCTGTTTTCTGTCCCTCTTTAATTTGATCTAATAGAGTTGGGTGGAAGGTCATGGCTGCTATTGTTGCTTCAGAGGGGATGATTTTGAAATCGATTTCCATTTTGGTCAACTCTTGTGGATTCATACGATATGGCCTCTTGGATATTGGAGCTGTCCTCGGGATCAGGTCGATAGCAAGCTCAACCTCTCGATCTGGGGGCATGCCAGGTAGTTCATCTGGGAATACATCCTCGAATTCTTGAACCACCGGTATGTCTTGGATTGTTCTTTCTTGTAAGTGTGTTAGTTTTGGGTGTATTGATTTTGGGTGTTTTCGGGCTCCGTAATACAACAATCTGGAGCCGTCTGATTTTCGTATGGAGGCACTTTTCTGCTCACAGTCTATTTTTACTCCATTTTTGGCTAACCAATCCATGCCTAAAATCACTTCAAGATTTGTCAAGGCTATGACATGGAGGTCAGCAGTAAATTTTGTATGGCAGATGATTATCTCCTGATTCTTTCGGAGTGAGGTGACAGTGATAACTCCTGCTGGGGTACTTACTCCCATGGGTTTTTCTAATGGAACGCACTCTAACCCATTTTCATGAATAAAATGATGGGAGATGAAAGAATGAGTGGCACCGGGATCAAATAAGACAGTGCCAAATGAAGGTGGGAGAAGTAAGGTACCCGTTATCACATCCGTCGCTTCTCCTATCTGATCAGCATCCACATGGTTGAGCTTGGCCGATCCTCCCTTGCCATTCCACCTTGGTGCATTTGTCGGGGCAGAATCCTTGCCACGGCCCGCAGGTGCACGAGGTGGTGGCGCTGGAAGTCTTGGCACTGAGTTCTGCGGAGCAACCATCCCCTGGGTTCTGGCGGGATACGGACAGTCACTCTTGCGATGGCCTGGTTTTCCACAATTGAAACATGCACCAGACCACCTAAGGCAATCCTTGGTAAGATGGCGGCCATTACATCTGGCGCACACTATAGGGGTGATGGTAGGTGGTGGTGGAAATGTTGGCCTTAGTGGAGCGATGGAAGAATGCTGGAACTGAGGGTGTTGGGACTTATAATAGGGCGTTTGGGGTCTAGACTGTCTGAATTTGACAGGTCTAGAGGCTATTTTGGCTCTCTTCCTTCTTTCTTCCTGTAAGTGAGCATGCTCACTTTCAAATATGAAGGCTCGATTCACCAAGTCCTGAAACTCAGTGATACGGTGAAGTTTGAGGTGGAGTTTCATGTATGGGTTCATCCCTTCCAGGAATTTCTCTATCTTCTTTTCTTCAGTGTTTATGTCCTCAGGAGCATAACAGGATAATTCATTGAATTGACTCAGATAGTCATTTAGCTTGCTATCATTCTGGGTCAATTCTCGAAATTCCTTCTTTTTCAGCTCTATTTTCCCCTGGGGTACATGGGTATTAACAAAGTTTTGTTTAAACTCGTCCCAAGAGATGGGACGGTTTTGACTCCTATTTTGCTGAAAATTCAACCACCAGGTCGCGGCTGGACCCGTGAGTTGGTGCGAAGCATATCGCACTTTCTCCTCATCCGAACACCCTACGGTGTCCAACTTTTTCTCTACCTCCCACAGCCAATCCTTCGCCTCCAAAGGGTCTATGGCTTTTGAGAAGGTGGGTGGGCGCGTGTGGAGAAATTCCCCCAAACTTACTCCTTGGTGATGAGTAGGTGTAGGTGTAGTTGTTGGGGCAAGGCGGGAAAGTAAGGCCTCCATAAATTTATTTTGTGCTTCCTGGGACTCCCTTCGAGAAGTTTCTAAGAATTGGAATAATTGATTGAAACTACCCTGATTAAAGGGGCTTCCTTCATTTGTGTTTGTGGAATGAGGAAGTGGTGGGGGTGGTGGCAGGATTGGTGGTACATCCTGGCCTTCCGCAGGTGTGTTTTGTTCAGTTGACCCCGAAGCAGCTGATCTATCGGCTTCGGTTTGGTTATGGTCACCCATCCTGCAGTGATTTGGAATAATTGCTCATATTAGATTGCATGATAATGTTTACTTTTAACTGTGCATATGTGTATATATATACGATTTATTTTCTTTGGAGTTGCATGGGGTTTTGCTTCATTTTAGCCATTATTATTATTATTATTATTATTATTATTATTATTATAGAGAAGATAAGTACATAATGCTAGATACTTACATACATATACATATATCTTACTTTCTATTTTATTTCTTACTACTTAGATCACAGAAACTTAACCCCAAATAATTCATGCGAAACAAATGTAACAGAGTAGACATGATGGAAAGTACTTTTAAAACATCTTACTAAATGGAGTTGCAATAACTAGTACAATGATAATGCAATAAGTAGAACAGACATACAACTGCATGATAACAAGTTCATGGTACAACATCAAAGTAAAGTACAAGCTCTCTCATGGATCCTCACTCCCCTCTCTAGTGCCATCTCTCTCGTGGGTATCCTCTCCCCCTAACCCGATACTACCTCCAACTCCTGGAATGGTGGTCTGATCACCGAAGGGGTAACCGAAAAGTGTGTCGAACAGAAGGCTAGCATCGTTAGCCTCCTGTACAGCTCCTGGGTGCACCGATATGTGGGCCCCGTGTGTACTATGACTAGGTGGGGATGTAGGCTGAATATATTGGGTGGTGGAGTAGTCTGGCTGGCTAGTAAAATCAGGGTAAGTAGGAAAGAAGTCATGTGGTGCGGGTGAGACATACTGGGGTACATAAGGAGAAGGTGGTGGTGGAAAAGTGGAAGGAATCTCTAGAGAGCTAATCGGAGGCTGAACCTCCGGAGCATCATGCACAGGATTTCCTGTGGAGAAATCCTGAGATACAGAGTCAACAGATATATTCGGCTGATAAGCAGAGATAAGGAAGGCACGGTGTAAGTCCGCCTCTAAATACTGCTCCCTCCAATGGGAAGCAGAGGCCTCTGCCTCGTTAAGTGCTCCAACGAGGGAGTACTGTAACAAGGTATCTGCCATAGTAAGAGTGCTAAGCGTCTCCCTCTGGGCTCTCGACACCGAGGGTGTGACCTCAGCTGCCGAACTGAACCCTCCATGAGGACCGTAGGCTTCGCCCACACTACCCGGAGCGACAGGTGGAACTTCCCCAAATTGGGTAGTTCTAAAGAAGTCTCTGAAGTGTGCCCTAAGAGTGGTCAGGGCCTGTCTGGATAGTGTTTGTAGGGTGTTGTAGTAGGAGAATGAATAGTGGTCTTCAAAATATTCTAGTTTATAATCTGGGGCCATGGGAATGCCTGTGACAATGACCCCTACACGACAGGGTCGCCCTCCTACTGCCGGTTCCTCGACATATTCCGGGAAGGGTCCTCCTAAAGCCTGGACCATACGTCCCAGAAGTGTAACGTGATCCCCGTGAACCTCACTCATAGGGACCTGATATCGGACCATCCTGCAAAATTTTGAAGTTTGGTTAGTTGTGGAGGTCTGACTTACAGTAAAAATAAATCTTTAGAAAGTAAAGTTTTGAACTTTAAACTAAATAAATGATTCCAGGTAAAGAGTTAAAGATAATATTTAAATGCCATATAGCACGGAAGTAAAACCCTCTTAAGTTTGTACCGGCCTCTAATTATATGGGTGGTCCTCAAAACCTGGCTCTGATACCACCTGTGGCGACCCGTGTCATTACCATGGGGTAATAACACTAGTCAACGGATTATTACCTGCCATTTCGGTAGAACACCGCATTTGATAAGTAATAAGCCAATCAGAGTAGTTGCAGCAGAACAATAATTAGAGACTGAAAGTACAAATCTTTATTACAACCCGTAGATGACTTAAGGTCGAGCCACCTAATTGTATCTTAGGGTTACCATAATTCTGGTCCATTACACAACTAAGTACTACATCAGTGGGAGTCACATAGTTGTTTATTATGTAATACCCAATGGTCCTGATATGACCATATAAAGACTGTCTATTCCTCCCAGCCGTCAGATACGGCCTCCATCTCGTCCTCATCTGCAACCTCATATCCCGAGAGTTCCTCATTTTCAAGCTCGCCCTCTTCAAAACCCAAAAATTCCCCTGCTGTGTAATGCTCTGAAAGAGGGAGATTTAATAGCAAGAGTGAGTACAGAGTACTCAACAAGTTTATAAATAATGATGCAAGCTTTTTCGGTTTCTACCTGTATCTTACCTGATTCAATTTTTCCAAAGGACACAATATAAGTTTTAAAAGATTGGCAGTGTTTTAACTTATGAAATACCTATCATTCATTTTGGAACAAGAGAAAAACCAGTGTTTCTCCCCGTAGACTCTTATCCAAGAGACTGGCATGAATTCATGATTTTTAGTACTGCGCAGACTTGTATCACTTTACCCATAATTATTCTGAATTCTCATGGACACTGGACTTTCGCATTTCCTTTGATGCGACCCCAAATTCAGAATACAGAATGTTTTCTCGACT